>OY979769.1:18350628-18373128 GCA_963855975.1 Andrena chrysosceles | reverse complement strand
TTTTTTTTGAACAAGAATTATATTTTACATGAAACGGCGTTAGCCTATCGACATACAATTGGACTAATTTGAGGAAATAATGAGCAACTCACCCACTCTATCGATCAATTTTACTATCGTTCTATTTTTATATCCTTTTTGGTATTGCCTTTGGATTATACGGCATGTATTCTGTGCCTGAGAAAGAAAGAATCGCACTCACTCTTGTTATTTAATGAATATATATATATATATATATATATATATATATATATATATATTAAAGCGATAGAAAAAAAAAGATTTAACGCACAAATAAAATATAAAAAAAAACGTTTAAATGATTATAGTTACTCATGAAGTTATACAATAATTTTTAACGTGGAAATATTGAGTCCATACACTATGAATTATGAATCTCCGGCTCGAAACGTGAAGTTTTAGTTACAGAAAAGAAATTACTTTCCACGGACACTCGTCACGCACCTCGCGACTGTACGACAAAGAGTGCCTTCAGCTTCGCGCCCCCGAGAGCGCCCGGCCGCGAGGTCCGCTCAGAAAAGCTGACGCTGCAGTCCCAATCATGCCCCAGCGACCGTCGCATGATTTCGTTAGGTGTTCTCACTTTCATTCTTCCATACTTTTACTTATGCGCTACCGGCGTAGAACAGGGTACTCTCATCCTCATGCTTCTCACGCTCAGATCACTCCTTTACATCGATGCGACGATTCGACGGTCAGAGATGCGCTCGATTAGGTTAAACCAGAATGCTAGATGCATTGTCAAGACACACCCCCGCCGCTTACATTTAATCAGTGTCGCGAAGTATGAGAACCACTGCTCATTTTGAACGAACTACTGAGAACCACGCTGATGCCTCAGCACAGTCCCACGTTCAGGGTACAGCGCAGCGACCAAACGTCGCGGCGACGACGACGTTCCTAGTACCGAGTATCCGTTTTCATAGATAAAATACAGTAAGCAGAAGTGCGCTCGATTAGGGATTTCCCAGAACGCTAAGCGTTGTCGAAGCACTCCGCCCACTAACAAAGGAAAAACACAACTAATCATTGATTTTAAAAATTTTTGAAGTTTCGGGACGTAACACTGTCTTCGTCGCGCGGTGCGATAATGTATGTGCCTACTTCAGCCAATAATCAAAATACGTGTGCACCGTCTTTAGAAGTGTGTTCAAATAGGTGACTCGACCAATCGTCACAGCCGCAGACTGCATCGCCCGAGACCGCCTGTTAAGGATCTTCTTTCGGCCGGGTAATAGTACATATAAACAGGAATATAAATATATTAACTATAATATTTTTTAATTGTTGGTACTTTCGATGCCACTTTCATCAGTCTCGTTCTCGGTGTCACACGGCAAATCTGTCTCAATCGGCAATAAAATCCCAGTCACTTCTTTCTGTATAGATTCTACCTTATATATGTAGTCATTAAATAAATATATCATGCTACCCTTGATTTCATAATTAAAACAATCAGCATTTTTTTTTATATCTAATTGGACTCTGGTTAGTGCAGCAATCGTTTTTGGCGTTAATCTTTTTCTGCGTTTTGTTTTTATGTCCGTGATTGTGGAAAAGTATCGTTCAACGTCAGCGTTAGAATGGGTAACGATAAGTACAAAACTGCTAGTTTGGATATATTTGGAAATATATATATTTCCCCACTTCATTTTTAGTCTTTCTAACTTTGTTCCAGAAACAAGGTATACTGTTTGCTTTTATGTTTTGTTTTTCCGCGTAAGAAAAATATGATAGCATTTTACCCTGATAGCCAGATCTGCGAAGCAGAATCTGACATCAGAACCGTAGTCGTGTGTATCGGCATTTGGCTGAGTTCTGAGGTGCAGAGCCAGATGTCAGTGCCTGGTGTCAGATCGACAGCAGATCTGCAGCTGATTTTACCGTCTGCTTGGCACAGCCAACAGCGCCATCTGAGGGCCAGAATTACCAAACAATTCCGTACGCGTGACGTCACATGGCCGTCCCTACGCACCAACACATGTGTACCATGATTATTATAGATGTATCCCTACCCTTACATAACCATCAAGCAAATTCTGCCGTTTTTTAAATAATTAATTCTACTTATTTCACAAAGTGCATGCTCCTGCAAACATTAACATTTAAAAGAAAAGATGTGTTAAATCATTATTTACTAAACAATCACGAGTTTCGGCATTATGGCGCAGCCCATCCAAGCGTCGATTCAAGAGCGTTGGTCAAGACTCTACGTCCAGTTTACGTTCGTTTTAGAGGTCTGAGGTGGCAGTCACTGGCAGTGGCAATCAGTGCCGACAGAATCGAAGAATATTCCAAGTAAATTCTTCCATCAATATCCAGACAAATCATCTCGACGTATCCAGAGGGCAAATGTAATTATGGAATTGAATAATTTATAATTATATATATCGCGGAAATCAAGATTCACATTATCTGCGAGACAGAAATGTATGGTTATGCGCGAAGTGCGAATGTTTAGCATCTTGTTTAGTAGATCATAATTTAACACATGTTTTCTTATAAATTTTAATGTTCGCAGGAGCATGCATGATCGTTTAGGGTGTGTACTGTGTGCAGATTGAGCTGAAGTATTGCATGCATCCTGTTTATTCATACGTTACGTTTAATTTTATGCTAGGTAATATTGTATTTGTTTTCAGCGCTAACACATCAGGGAACATGATGATTCTACACAAAAAAGAAGTCGAAACTATTGAATGAAATTTTCTGATATCGCTCCTACTAGGTACCAGTGGTTACGGGACGTGAATTTGTAAATGTAAATGTTGAAAGTCCCTCTTTGGATTTATATGTGCTAATTATATTATTTTGTAACAATTGTAATCACCGATCCTATATATTATTAAATAAAGAATAAATCCTTTTTGAAATAAGTAGAATTAATTATTTAAAAAACTGCAGAATTTGCTTGATGGTTATGTAAGGGTAGGGATACATCTATAATAATCATGGTACACATGTGTTGCTGCGTAGGGACGGCCATGTGACGTCACGCGTTCAGAATTGTTTGGTAATTCTGGGCCTCAGATGGTGCTGTTGGCTGTGCCAAGCAGACGGCAAAATCTGCTGCGGATCTGCTGCCGATCTGACATCAGGCACTGACATCTGGCTCTGCACCTCAGAACACAGCCAAATGCGGACACAAACGATTACGGTTCTGACGTCAGATTCTGCGCTCTCATGCTAGACCCTGCTACCAATCTGATGTCAGACTGCAGGCAGATGGTTATCTGGGTTATGCCATTCGTCTTTTACAGTGCCTGAATCATATTTAAATGTAAATTTGTTTAAAACAGAGTCCAGTTGACGATTGTCATATTTATCAATGTCAAGAGCTGTATGTGGATTTAAGAATTGTATTGAATTTAAAAATGGTTCATCAAATGGCACTCTTTGTACATTATTCTGGAAAGCCGATTGATAACATTTCTGAATATTTGTATAAAATTTTACAAGTTTCTGATTATCTGCATCATTACTCTTTCGAACTTCTTCGATTGATTGCCATGGAGTCTGATCCATGATAAATTGTTTCCAGTGGCTTTAAATTTGCTTCATTATGCATCATCTATTTCGTGTATGTTTGTCCCGAAATATATTCATGTTTTATGAAATCGGCTCCCACTACTCTTAACAATTTATAATATTCAGGGAGCAAGCAATGAACTAAGACTTTGGAATCCTGAAAGTATTTGTTAAGCACAGTAAACGTCGGTAGTATATGATTTAAAAACTGCAAATGTGCCTTGGTATAAGGACATTGAAAAGTGTCGAATATTTTTGCTGCGATTGCACACCCTCCATTTGCTGCCCCCGCAAAGACAGAAAATAAAGGCACCCATTGTTGTAAAATTCTTTGCACACACTGCAATAGCCACTGCTAGCCATCTAGTTGATGCTGGCTGTAGAATTTTCAATTTTGGAAATTTCATAAATTCTTGTGTATGTGAGTTTAGAGATTTGAACCAGAAACTTGCGGATGTTCGTCAACACCCCGACTCTGTACGGCGGTGCCGGCGCCACCGGGTATTAGGATGACTATGGTTCTAAAACATAATTTTTTTGCAAAGAAGAGGGTGCCTTCCAGAGCACCTGTTGGGTGTATTTGGGACTCCCGTCAACACCCCAATTCACATCGGTTCGCTACCACGCTTTATGCGCCCCCGCACTAATTTATCCCAACCAATACTAATTCCTGGGACGAGTTGGAAAGTGGAATGCGTTGCGCCGGAATAAGACAAAAGAAATTTTTCACAAATATCGCGGAAACAAACGTCAGCTTCGTCATTTGTTTTGTCCCATGCTGGCGCATACGCTGCCACGGACGCGGACTGTAGATAGGTATACGACAGAATACATTGTAGTAGTAGCAGCAGCAGTTTTTCGCGAATATCTTGGAAACGAAGGTCCAGCGGCGGTAACATGTATAGGAAAAAGATGTTCAGAATCGGGTCCCCGACAACATATCCAAAAATCATTGAAATCGGTGAGAAAACACCTGTTCTGCATAATTACAGTATCTTCTAAAACGCTCTGATGTTTAGGACTTCGCGAGAAATATGAAGAAATTTTATTTAAAAGTTTCTCAACGTGCGGTGGTAATTTATCGCACGCGTGCCGTGCAACCAAATGCATGGAGTGGCAAATGCACGGAAAAAGACAAATTTCTTTATTGTCTTCTAATAAACGAGAAAATAATGAATTATTTACTCCCACCATGACACTCGCGTTATCAACGCTCAGACCAACGATATTGCTTACAGGCACATTATATTTCGTTAAAGAATTTATAAGACACTTGTGCAAATTTTCGGCTGCACATTCCTTAATTCCGATTAAATCTAGTAAGTATGTATGTATCTTTTCTCTGTGCACGTATCGAATTAAAAAACCTACAATTTTCGTGTCCGATATATCTGTAGTTTCATCTACTAAAATAGAAAAGAATTTGCCCTTCAAGATTTCTGTGGCCTCTAAAATAACCGCTGTATTTATAACATTTCTAATGATTGCAGAGATTTTAGTTGCGTGAAGAGACAAGTGATGTGTTAAACCGACATTTGGCATTCCGCTCTGTAGCAGTTTAGTGTAGTGTTTGAAAGAAGTAAATGATCTATTGTGTTCTATGATGTCAAGACAAATTTTCAATTCTAGCTCCTTTACGCTATTTGTAAAGCTTCTGTTTTTGTGAAGTTGTTCTCTTCTATGGCTCATGTTCGTGTTATGTTTTTGACTCTGTGCATGTCTTTGCAGTTTGGTTTTATTCGCCAAAATATTTATGTAGCACGATGTGCATCTAGCTTTGTACGGTTTCGCAGCTTCTTGAAGCCAGTATTTAAACTCTGGCTCCTCTAGCCAAGAATTGCAAAATGCTTGCCTCCAAACTTTTTGTCCGTTCTTTGCAGTCTCTGTATCACTGCTTGTAGCAACTGCATGACTGGGCCCAGAAATTAATTCCCTTGCTTTCTGCTGCATGTTCGTGCTATGTAAGATACTGCTGGCTTGACTTTTCAATTCATGTTTGGTTGGTGTTAAAATTTTGGAGCAAACTGTACACTCCGCTTTGTATGGATCCTCGGTTTCTGCAAGCCAGGATTTAAACTCTGGGTCCTCCAACCACGATTTGCGAAATGTTTGCTTCCTTGCATTTTTTGGAGCGGGGCAAATGAAGCTGGCAGCACTGCCTATTCATACAATATTAATTATTATTCATAAACAATTAAACAAAATTTCAATAAAATAATCATTGAAAAAAGAAAGTAAAAAAGAACGTAAAATTAAAGATATATCTTACTTGTAGACCGAGAGCTGGCTACATAGGGGTCAATGTGACTCAATGCAGTGACAGTTCTTATTTAAAAATGTTGGATTAGTGTTGCCGAATACGAAATCGCCGGTCTGCCGCGTCAGTCCGGGGAACTAACGCGGGGGTGGATGGTCAAACAGGTAAAATTTCTAGCGTAATAATGTCATTCTTGCAGTTCTGAAATTTCATATACTTATTGTTTACGCATTTAATGAACGATATGCAAAATGGCAGACCACCAAGTAGGGGATAAGACCTTGATAAACGTCGATGAAAAGCGCGATGCGTGGCTTGCGCGCTGGTGCAAGGGAGAAGTATATAGTCCAGGAGCCAGTGAACATTTTTAGTGTCTCATCGCGACGAGGTTTTTCTATCATTTTTCTGATTAACCTTATGCTGAAAGTTAAGGAACGGGCGGTCTGGCAGTCGCGACCGGAGACAGGGCCGGAGGGCACGCCCTCGAACATGTCAAGTTTGAGAGCATCCCCAATTCATCGCGATAAGGTTGAATTTCCACCCATTAATAAACAACTTAATACAAAATAAGAAAATTGCAGTCTGGCAGCCCTCCGCGGGGACCTTAGTCATTTGGCAGACCTCCAAACATGTTAAAAAAAATCGACTCATAGCGACAAAGCTGAAATTTTGTGGAATTATTGTTTATTCTTATATTGTCATTAATCACCATTTATATAAATGTTATGTGCAAATGCTTAACGTCCGACGCATTATCATGTTAATATTGCTATAAACATTGCCAGTGCATATATTCAGGCTTAAAGCTAATAAACCTCTTCGCTTTAAATCACGCTTCGAATTATTGTGTCTATCCTTGGTTACGCAGACTCCAAATCTAAACAGGCTACAGCAACAGCTGATTTCGGTTCGCGAACGCGGGAGTGCCCACAGTGTTTACAAACGCGTTTTGCATGGGCCGTGTACAGCCATATGTCTAGACGTATTTCGCGGAAATGTTACGTGTAACTTCTTATACGAATCCAACGGTAAATCCGATTTCCAAGCCAAAACAAACAGAAAGTGTTCTAACGGGTGTCCCCCGGGTGCTCGTTCGCCTTTCAACGAACTTCCCTGGTCGATTAGTGTGTTGGATTTAAGATTCTCGCCTGACTTCTACCAATCCTCAGTGTGCTAGATTTAAGAATCACGCCTGACCTCCTCCAACCCTCAGTGAGCTGGATTTAGGATTCGCGCCTGACCACCTCCAACCCTCAGTGTGCAGTATTACGCATTCTAGCCTAACTTTTACCCCACATAGTCATCGTTCCTAAAGACCTCCACCCGGGACGTGACAACATTATTACGCTAGAAATTTTACATGTTTGGCCGTCCACCCCCGCGTTAGTTTCCCGAACTGACGCGACAGACCGGCGATTTTGTATTTGGCAACACTAATTCAACGTTTTTAAATAAGAACTGTGACTGCATTGAGTCACATTGACCTGTATGTAGTCAGCTCTTAGACTATTGAATATGTCTCTGATTCACTGCTTGTAGCAGTTGCATGGCTGGGTCCAACAATACTGGTGACATCAATACTGTATAGTACATCAATTCATTATTAGTACATTTTTATATCATAATAATACATATTACAAAATGTTAAAAGAAGAAAATAAAAGAAGAAAGTAATGAACATAATGGTTAGCATAACCTTTGTTAAAAAGTTACCGTAAACTGGGGGAATATTGGCAGGTTTTTGAAACATTTTGTTATATAATATAAAAATTAGCATGTTTACATTTGATTTAAGTATCCTATCGTAACATTGCATCTTTTGTGATTGTACTAGAAGTGTTAAAATACATCAAATTTTTGTTGTTTTTCTTCTTTAATCTTCTCGCTCGGCTTCGCGGCATCGCTTGGCTTGACTTGATGGTGGCAAGGTTTCGTTTATCACTTTGGCGTTGATTGAGCGTTATGGAGCGTAGTCATTAGTTGTGAGGCCTTTTCCCGTGGACACTGGGGATGTGTTGTGCTGTGAAACGCAGGAAAAACACATCGCTAAAGACTGGAGGTACAGTGATTGTGCTTTCACGTATTACTGTCCTACAGACATTTTGATCTGTAACATTCAATAGTCGTTTCTTACAGACTTGCCTGCGCTGAACAGGAATCCGCAAACCGTTTGTCGTCGTCACTCTTACGTTTTGAGAAATTCGATTTTGAAAAAAAAAACGCAAATTTTCAACTTTGAACATCCTTTGTGTCGAAACAGTACTAGTTATTCGACTGCTTGTTCCCTCAAATTATTCTATGACCATCGCGAACACAACGATATAAGTTATTAATGAATTATATACATTTATTGTTTAACCAGCGATTAAAGGGAAAAGGACACCCGAAATGCAATAATTTGTGCAGATATCTTTCTATATATTTCAAAGGCTAAAGGTCTAGAAGAGAATCTTACCACTCCACGCCAGTGATGCCGGAATCGTGGGACGCGGGACCAAACGCTTACTCCCACTACCTACTCCTGACCTACCGTTGTCTCCTACTATGCCCTACCGGCGTCCCCCACTTTCTTCCCACCGCACCGCATACAAGCATATTTTTTCTCCAGTCCATGTGAGCTGTCTGTTGGACTGCCGGACGCACGGAAAGGGGTAGGGATATGCTTGTGTGCAGTGCGATGAGAAGAAAGTGGAAGACGACGGTAGACCATAGTGGGAGACGACGAAAGGTCATAGTGGGGGTAAGCGTTTGGTCCCGCATCCCACGATTCTGGTATCACTGCTCCATGCGATGCAGCAGACATTTTTTCAATACGGAAACGAAAGAATTTGACACAAGGCGCCGAATTGCACTGCACTGTTCGCGGAGGGCGTTTTGCCAAACTCTTTCGTGTATGTATTGTAAACAAAAGGTGTTTTACCACTTTTGCTGATTGTTTCCGGAGGAAAAAGTCTGCTGCATCGCGTAGAGTAGTCAGATTTTCTTCTAAACCTTAGTTTTTGAAATATATAGAAAGATATCTGCAAAAATTAGTGCATGTCAGGTGTCATTTTCCCTTTGATCGTTGTTTAAACATATTTAAATGATTATAATTCAATAAAAACTTATATGTGGAGTATCGTACCTCTGATTTTGAAGAAATTGTGGAATATACGATATACGTATTTTTTACTCACTTGCTACAATCGCTCGTTACTATACCGCCAGTCTTCTGACTATCTTCTTAAGCCGCGTGTTCTGCTTACCTCACATTTCCGGATTCATCCTATCAGGCTCTTCTGCCAAGAACATTTTCCTCCGTCCTTAGTGGAGCCTCCATAACGTTACCCCACACAACCCTGAGTCACTCACATCTGTTTACAAAAGTAAACAAAAAATGGTTGTGGGGATGATTTTGTATCAGCATAACTGGGGTAAAAATTATGAGCTTATCCAGAGACTACTGTAAATTATGAACTTCAAAATTATTTTTTAACACATTCGCTGGCGTTTGCGTGATTTCACATCCTGGAATTTGTATCCTGTTGCCCGGTTTCGGTGCAGGTAATTACACGTGAATAATTCAAGAAAAGCGTCGAAAGTATCGTCCGAGGGTCATCGAATATTTACCATGAAACAAACTAACGTGCAGTCGAGCGTGACAAAGCCTGCGCGTGGATGACTCATACATTAACGAAATTTAAAATTTGTACCTATACGGGGTCATCGTTTAATCCTGCAACCTGCGCGCGCGCGAACTTGTAAAATGGCAACACCGCCTCACGGACGCATTCCACTACAACCATGCACCGGCCCAGCGCAGAGCTGCCTGCGACCGTTGGACAAGAGTGATGCCCGAGCTTCGAAAATCTTAACGTCGCAAAGAGCTAGGTATTGGGAATTTCCCGGCCCAAGTAATCGAGCCGCGCACTCCGTTTTTATGATCGGCTTACCACTCGCACCCCAGATTACTGTAATGAGGATTGAAAATAATGGCGACTGATCTCGTACCCGTCTCACTTTAAAATATTTTAGCTACGACAGGGTTGACCGCGGTGCTATACACTTGTACGGAGAGATTTTTCGTCACCTGCGTGTAAAAGCAACATTAATGGCGTATCTTTCCAAAAATGGAGTAGTAAGGCAAGGAGAGTTCTAACTCGGGTCCTCTGAGGGGAGCGCGGGGGCGGGGGGAAGTGAGGGCGCGCGGGGGACCGCGGCGGGGGGAAACATGGGCGCGGGGCCTGCGGGGAGAGGAGGACCGGTTGCGCGCGCACGAGCCGCGGAGTAGGGGAAGCCGCGATGATGGAGGGGATCAGTCCAGGCCGAGCCGCCGCGGAGACCTCTCCAGACCGGACCCACCGCCGAAAACTTTTTAGACCTGACCGGAGGGAGTGAATAACCCCCCGAGAACTTTTTCAGACCCCGATCCACCCCCGAAATTTTTTTCCGAGCGAGAGAATGACCTTGGCCCACCCCCGAAAATTTTTTTCCAAACCAATATGCGACATACAGACATTTTCAACGCAGAGAAATAATAATTTATTTTTATTGGGAATTGTTTCGGACAATCTCGGGAAAGGTCGGCTTTTTACACACCGCGTCTTCAGAGGAGGGAAAGAGTCAGAGCTACTTGGTGGTACAATAGCATGCATTCTATAGATATCAATTTTTAAATGATCGCAGCGTCTCGCGCGATCGTGTGTAATTTGAATCTCCTGGAGCAGTCGTGCAGGATGGCGACATTTGGCAGCACGAATCATAGAAAGAATTGTGCGGCGTCAGCAGAAACTTTTTTCCATACCAATATGTGATGGAAAGTTTTCCCCAACACAGAGAAATAATAATAATTTTTTAATCACCGATATAGCGAACTGTTATGTAGCAAACAGACATATTTTTCCGAACCATTATGTAGCAAGCATTCTAAAGCTAACAGTATTCTAAAGCGTTCCGATTTAACGAGACACCTGCATGCAATGATGTCATTTTCACGGCGCGAAGAACCCTCGAACGAAATAAACGCCGAATCTTAGAATTAGGTGGCGAGGACAGAAGGAGGATGATGGATAAATAAAATGGAGAAAAAAATATACGTTTAAGAAATTTTATTTAAAACTAAAAGAATATAATTTAACATTTTTTCCTACGAGCTCATCATCAGATCAGCTAGAATATCATTGATGTCGCATGCTACCAGTTCGCAATCTACATGATAATTCTCACAGTAATGTTCGCTATCACATATGATTTTAGCAGCACGACGCGCATATAATGTTTCGCAGGAAACATCGCTCTGTTGTAGCAAGTTAACAAAAGTTTCAAATTTTACTCTCACATCTTTGATGCAGCCGCGGATACACATAGTCTATACATAGTTCAAGATTTAATAATAATGTTACTGTATCCGGTTTGAAATACAGCGACTTATTATGTAGTATCGTCTTTAGAATTGGAGGCGAGAATCATAGAAAGAATTATGCAGAGTCGATAGAAATTGGTGACAAGTGAAGGAGGGAGACAGACTATTAATTCAAAATAATATACACTCCTCACATTAATTAAAGGATCACCTCTGGCAGCCCGAAAAGTAGGGGCAAGTTCACATGGCCATAACTCCAGTAAAAATAGTCGTATCGATATTTTGAAAATATGGTTTGAAGGCGTGGAATCTCTACTTTCAGCTGCTTTATGTAAATTTCAGATGCATTGCTTTTCGGCAAAGTTATAGCAATATAAAGAGCACTTGGTCAGTTTGAAAAAGTTTTCTTCAACTTTGCGATGTTCCACGGCGTGCACGAAATTTTTTACACAAATTCCACCTTCACCACTCGAAAGCGGCTACTTTCCTGTGTAAAAAACGAGTAATTAATTTCTTGTACGATTTTTTTTTACCGGTTATTCAACTTTGAAGCAAAAACTATTTTTTTTTACTTTAATTACTTCTAATAAACGAAGAGATCATCGTAGAACGTTCCTGAAAAAAACATTAGAAAGATCAGACTTTCCTCTTCAAGACGCATTTTCGACTTTTTTGATTTTGTTAAAATTTGGGTCACTGGTCCTTTCCAAAATATGCTTCAAAATTGCACAAATTCCATTTTCTCTTCAACTCGCTGTATCTTCACGAGGGATGATTGGAACATCAATATCTTAACCCCATTTTAAAGCGGAGAGTCTGCCGATTCTTTTGAGTGCCCCAGAACCGGCTGCGATAATTTCTTACCGGTGGCCTTCGAGTTTGAAGTTACCGTTTCGGAAAAAACTGTGGCTTCAGCGGCCGCGTGACGGCCGTGAATGCAGTACCACCGGCATTGGCATCACCCAAGGCATACCGCGTGGAGGTTGCTCGGTCGGATCTATGCCTCTGTTGTGCGCTCGTGCGGGCGCGCGCGCGCGCGCGTGTGTGTGTGTGTGTTGGGGGTGGGGGCGAATCGATGGATCGCAGGTAATTTAAAATCTTAATATGGTGTATTACCACCACGATTTTGAATAACAGCCTGCAATCGCTGTATCATGTTAATACAGCGACGTATTAGACGTTGAGGTAATCTGCCTAAATTTGTTGTAATGCTACCTCTACCTGTCGTAGAGTAGTGAGGCGAGGATTGTAGCGGCGTAGTCGACGACCAAGCATGTTCCAGACATGCTCGATCGGATTCAAGTCAGGGCTTACAGGAGGATGAGGTAACACGGCAATGCGGTTTTCTCGAAGAAACCGTCGTGTAAATAGTGCTGTGTGACAACGAGCATTGTCTTGCATTATAATGAATCGGTTCCCAATTCTTGCGCGTATTGGTAGGACGTGCGGTTCGAGTATCTCAGCCACATACCGTTTAAAAGTTAATCCAGGAGGTGGTACCTCGACCAACGGTGTCCGGATAAACCTGGATACGACGACCCAAACCATTATCGAACCGCCATTGTAAGCAACAATGGATTCGTTACAGTTCTGGTGAAACCGCTTCCCACGACGGCGCCAGACACTTACACGCCTATCGTTGTCATGTAAACAAAATCTGGATTCATCCGTAAGTAAAACATTTGACCATTGCATCTGCCTTCTTCGCATATAACGGCGAGCATAGTCTAAGCGCAACCTCCTATGAGTCCTGTTTAGCATAGGAACGCGTACTGGTCGAGGGCAATGAATACACCTCTCTTTAAGCCGATTTCTGACGGTCTGCGTACAAACAGTACGCGGCAACCTACGATTGATCGTATCGCGAGCCACATCTATTGCAGATATGTCACGGTGTCGAAGAACGTGTCTAACAATACTTCTATCATCCCTTGCGGTTGTCTCATGTTTGCGGCCCTGGCCGCGTTGCCTACCGAACAGGCCAGTCTGCTGAAATCGAGAATGTGCTCGACTAATAACAGATTGGCTTACACCCATCTCACGAGCAACCTGCCGTTGACTAAAACCATTCTCTAAAAGTGTAATGACACGCATTACTTCCATTTCGGTAAGCGTGCGCCGTGACATATTAAGAGCGTATTCGGTGGTATCTGGCAGTAGTAGAAGTTGAATCAGGGAGCTGCACATGTGCTAACAGGACGCCGTGGATCGGCTCGCTTTCGCCTGCGTAAGTAGTCGTATGGGGATAGAAACAAAAGCCGATTGCCATCGCGAGAACGACAGTCCGGCACATTACCATTGTAGCCTTATTTTTCCGAAATGGTAACTTCAAACATAAAGGCCACAGGTAAAAAATTATCGCAGCCGGTGCTGGGGGCACTCAAAAGAATCGGCAGACTCTCCGCTTTAAAATGGGCTTAAGTTATTGATGTTCCGATCATCCCTCGCGAAGATACAGCGAGTTGAAGAGAAAATGGTATTTGTGCACTTTTGAAGCATATTTTGGAAAGGACATCAGTGACTCAACTTTTAACCGAATCGAAAAAGTCGAAATTGCGTCTCAAAGAGGAAAGACTGATCTTTCTAATGGTCTTTTTTCAGGAACGTTCTACGATGATCTCTTCGTTTACTAGAAGCAATTAAAGTAAAAAAAAAACAGTTTTTGCTTCAAAGTTGAATAACCGGCCAAAAAAAATCGTACATGAAATTAATTACTCGTTTTTTACACAGGAAAGTAGCCGCTTTCGAGTGATGTAGGTGGAATTTGTGTAAAAAATTTCGTGCACGCCATGGAACATCGCAAAGTTGAAGAAAATTTTTTCAAACTGACCAAGTGCTCTTTATATTGCTATAACTTTGCCGAAAAGCAATGCATCTGAAATTAACAAAAAGCAGCTGAAAGTAAAGATTCCATGCTTTCAAACCATATTTTCAAAATATCGATACGACTATTTTTACCGGAGTTATGGCCATTTGAACTTGCCCCAGAGGTGATCCTTTAATTAATGTGAGGAGTGTATTTATATATTAACATTAATTCCATTTTTTAGCTACTGTGATATTTTCCATTTAAATTCAATTATCAGTTTTCAATACTCTGATTTATAATAGAAACTCGATAGATCGATGTCGGCTGATTGCAAGAGCTCGCATATTTTCTTCTACTTCTCGTTGAGTTCCTGTCGAATTATTACAAAGCCATATGAAAACTATGCATACGAATTCATAAATTTACCTATCCTTCTGTGAAACGTCCTGTTTTGATTATTTCCTCATTCACAACTCATTTCATCAACTCTGCATCTCTTTCTACGCAACCCTCAGTCAAAATCCTTGGTGTTACTTTAGATCCTCTGTGGTGTTTCGACCAACATGTTGCTGTCTTGTGCCGTTCTGCGTTTGCTCGTCTCCGGTTCCTGTATCCTTCTCGTCGTATTCTCTCTACCCACGCTAAGCTATCGCTTTGTCAGTCTATCGTTATTTCTCTGTTTGATTATGCCGATGTTGTGTATGGCCCTTGTCTTACTACCCGTCTTTCGTCTATAGTGCAACGTATTCAGAATTCGTGTCTTCGTTATTCCTATAATGTCCGTAAGTTTGACCATATTTCGCCGTGTTTCCTTCGCTCCGGTTGGCTCAATCTCAGACAGCGGTGGATCCTTCACCTGTGCTGCTCTGTTTATAAGACTTTGAAATCGGAGACGCCTATTTATCTGAGTGAAATTCTACAAACTAACTCTTCTATGCACTCTGTTTTTGCGCCAACTACTAGGCGTGGTGATGAACTGGCTGTGCCTGCTCATCGGACGGTCAAATTTATGGGATCTTTCTCCTACTTATCCTCCTTCTATTATAATTCTCTTCCTTTGGAAATTCGTTCTTTGTCTTCTTTTCCTGCTCTTAAATGTGCTGCCCGCTCCTTTATCCTTGTCCACTATGCGTAGCTCTCCTTGTCTCTTGTCCTTCCCATGTTTGTTTTTTTCCTTGTTTCTCTCGCTATTCTGTTTTATATAGCTAACTTTATTTCTAATATTTCTTGCTTTGGGGTTAGGTTGCGAAACAGCAGGTATGCTGAACCTCGCCCTTTTATCCCTTAATTCATGTGAATTTGTGATAAATAAAGACGAATTATTATTATTATTATTATTATTTATTCTGCTTAATTTTGGACTGAACAAGTCCTATTCACTCGACCCATATCCACATATGTACGACGCAGATCTTACACTATAGACGATATTTCGTTGATCACAATGTTGCATTGAATTTTCAGAAGCCACGAGCAAAAGAAGTCCTACAGGAGAAAAGAGGGTCTCCCGAATCCCGCATTTACTGGCAGCATCGAAAAGATCGACTGTACTAGATTATAGCGACTTTTCGGCAGTTGATAAACGCCGGTCGGTGAAACTTGCCAAATCATTGTAAATATTAGTCACTAAAGTGCAAGTGTGATGTTACGTGTTAAAAGTATTGCTAACGTGTTGAGTGGTGTTTTGAGAAATGTAGGAGAAAGAGACAATAACGTTGAGATTATTTATTAATACATATGAAAAGCATTTGCTGTTTGACGCGTAGAAGAAATGTATCATAGTCTCGGGCGTACTAATCAAATAGGAGTCAAATGCAACATAAATTTCCTTTTGCTTTATACACGAGTAACATGTTACAGTAATTTTGCAATTTTCCTCTTGGAAATTGAGGGAATACTGTCAAAGGTCTCGAAAATTAAAAATCCCTTAGTTGACAGCCTCGACTGTAGAAACACTAGATATGGAATCGTTCTATCTGAAATGGCATGACTTATTGGTAAGATATCGTTGTTGCGTGTCGTCACAAATTATTATGCAATCCAAACTGTTACATTAATGCATAAGTAGCCCGAAATTTATTTAACCAGAACGTGTAAGCGAAGCATTTCTTCGTGCCAATGAGGTGTCAAGTTGTCTCATTAACTGCGCATTATCCAACTATCCTTTGAGTATTCATAATAAATTCACTGATCCCGCAAATCATCGCAGTATCGAGAAATCAATCGACTTTTAAACCACAGTATACAGTATAGAATATACTTGTTCCAGGGGACTAGTAAAATTAATCAACATGCATCCCAACAGCGCTTGCAATAATTGATTTTGCAACGGATGCTCTGGTTTAAACGTTACTTTGACACACTCGAAGTATAGTTGCGAATTCTCGTTAGCAACATGACACAATTTTATTCTTTTCATTGTTCAGGTTCCTTCGATGCTTCAATTCAACTTGTGTCTTGTCGTGTACAATGATTTTGGGACCACACGAGATCATATTAGAATCTAGTTTACATTTTCAGATCCTGATTCAAATAACTCGTGCACCACGAAAAAGTAATGCAATCTATGATTTAATGTACACACGGCTCAAACGATTGTGGCCGATCGAGATTCGATTGTGGGATAGCTTACCATGGTTGGCCGTTTTTCGTGGCTAGCATTCTACTGTATTTCATGAGCATTGTTTAGGGCACTGTAATGGCGCTTTCGGACGTTCGCACTCAGTGCGCCCCAGTGCGACCGTCCGGAAGCGCCATAAAGTCACCGATTCCCGTCTAGAACACTTCTATTTCATGAGGGAAACATTACTGTGACAACATCTGTATTATCATAATTATATTATAAATCTTCACGGTCTGCTCTGCTCGATGCTGTAGCGTAAATGCCTAGAATAAATGTAAAATAATTTTTATTGCAATGAACTTAAAAAAATGATAAAAATGATATGCTTCTCGCTAATAGGTATCATTCATTAAATTTTCGTAGAAGCACCACATCTTGTCCATACATATATGCATTAGGTAAGTATCTTCGGCGCGGAGCGCTCGCGCCGTCTCTTCGATTTTTCTTTAAATATTGGGAGTATAATGGAGAGGGATGATGAGTAAAACTCAGATTATTAAACAAACATTACCAAGTAACAAATATTGATTTATTCCCCACATTGAAGTTTGTCTTTTAATTAATTAATCATCCCATTTTTCAAAAAAGTGACCGCGAGGTGGCGCCCCCCGCGGTACTTACCTAGCGTAATCGACCTTGTTTGAAATGAAAATGAAATCGATGAATCACAAACGATAGACTTGTAATGCGCCATGTAAATAAATCAACGGATTTATAATGAAAGACACAAATAAATAAAGCGGGAAAGTGGAGTAATAATGAAAAGAGTGGAAACGAATGTTATGTATTCGTAGGGTTAGTAGGGGGTTAGGAAATCTGAATACTGGGATAAATAAGGTATTCTTGTAATTTATTTGTAGCAGTCTTTATAGATTAAAATGTAAGACGCTCATTGTTAGTGGAAATCTGTAGGGAACAAAATATGCAACGGGAAAGTAAACATAATCGAAGCAATGTAAATTAAATTTTGTGACAGGACCACGTGAACGTGTCTCATATTAGATGGCGTCACAGTGATGTATCCTCAGGAAGCAGAAGTGTTCTAGACAGGAATCAGTGACTTTGCACTGCCCTAAACCATGCTCATGAAATACAGTAGAATGTTAGTGATGAAAAAAGGCCAACCATGATCAGCTATCCCACAATCGAATCCCGATCGGCCACAATCATTTGAGTCGTGTGTACTACACACGTTTCTCATCGTGCATGAAAATCTTCCGTCATTTTGTTGTATCACGAAGACAGGGATTCTTCAGTAAGTAGCTATCGCGATAGATTCAACTGTACAAGGTGTATAAACAGTCATGACCCCTGCTTTCAGGGGTGAATCTACACCTCTGAATCGGTGGACATTTGTAAACAAGATTTGCTGCAAAATTATTTATGACACTGGAAATTAATGTTAACGTTTCTTTTACGTAAACGTGCTCTTCTTCACGAGAAGAAAAGAAGTTCAAAAGAAATCATGTGCCGAAAATGCACCGATTCGACACAAAAAATTGTTAAAATTTACGCAACAATTAGAGTGTGTCGAGCCCTCATACAATTAGTGGAATGCATGTAGATATTTCGCTGTCTGCGCCTGTTAGTATTTTTACAACTGTCCACCGAACCACAGGTGTAGATTCAGCCCTGAACATAATTGTTCAATCTTTCGAAATCACCGAAGGAACCATCCCAGGAGAATTAAGGGGGGAGACCACTGTCTCGGTCCGAAATGTAAGGGTGTTTTCGGGAATTTATTTCAACCAAACAATGCAAGTAAATCAATTTATTGCTGAGTATAGTTAATAGTGTACATATCGAAGAGTAAGAAAAAATTTTTTCAATCAAATTCATAAATCCGTTTCCTGTATACTCTTTGTCAAAATTTGCGCTCCGGCAAAAACATGCTAGTCGCGTTGACAGTCCCCAGACCATATGGTTCATCGAAATTCAAAAAAACAATAATATTTAGAAACTAGAAGCCTGCCTCTATTACGTGACGATTGAAAAATGTCAAAATTGTAAAAAATAACAAAATGGCGGACCACTGAAAAAAATGTTATGTTTTCGGGGTACAAAATTGGGGAAATGTTGTTTAAAAAAATAGAAGCAGGTCGAAAATTGAAAATGTCTGATCGTCATGTAATAGCGACGGGTTTTCCGTACAATAAATGTCCTTGATCATGCCAATTAGACGTATAGTTTTCTCTGTAGACTGTCAACGCGGTTGAAAAATGTCATTCTATGGAAAACGCGTTCAATGTTTCGCGTGGCTCAGTCGCGCGTTTGACAACGCTTCTCGAAAAACACCATATCTCCGTCAATTTTGCGAATTTCTTCATAAAATTTCGAGAGAAAATTCTTGAAACATACGTCTTTCAGAAAATATAAAAAAAATTCAGATTTGAGACAGTGGTCTCCCCCCTTAAAGTGTATGAACATACTTTGTAGATTGATTTTTGAAGTGTCTCCTGGAGATTCGTAACGAATGTGCGATTAATCGCAGAGCTGTTATCCATTAGACGCCGTGTAATTTATGCATCTAACTCTAATCGTGAATCTTCTAATTGCAGCACAGTGCTACGCTAGAAATGTACAACCATTGACGAAAGCCGACGTACGTTTAAGTCCAAGCGTATTTAGCGATTTTATCAGTCATTCAAAGAATACTGATGTTTGGGAATAAAAACGAAAAGATTTCTACATCGAGACTTTTAAGTTCTTTTTACTCCATTATACTCCATAAATCCTCGTTCGAATACGGATGTAACGACACATCGAAAGTAGAGTAATTATCAATGAACGAGCTATTCCACGTCAAAACGGAGAGAGGAAAAGATTTAGTTTCACCGATTCTCTTCAAAATTACAGCATTTGTCGATAACCTTGCAAAAACAAAGTATACTGAATTTTAAAGGCCTATGTCAAATAGTTTTCGAAATATTTAATGTTAAAGTTTTAAAAATTGTATTAAAATCGGCTGACGCGTCATCACTTAAACTGTAATATCTCGGTCATTTTTAAAGATAATGCCTCCGTCTTCGACTCATTTTAAAGCTGAAAGAATGCTCTCTCAACTCGTATAGAGAATATTTTGTTTATTGTTAATAAACTTGGCAGTGATCGATGTCAAAGATTCAAAACGCAATTTGATGTCGTTTCCACCCACGGTCCGGCTTGAAAAAAATACCATTCGATTTGTTGATCCTTCAGCTATTAAATGCGTTTTTCAAAAAAGTGGAGAGGTTTTGGGAACAGTCAATGAAAAAATAAAACTTACGATAGTGCACTTACGATCGTAAGTTTTATTTTGTTGTTGACTGTTCCCAAAATCTCTCCACCTTTTTGAAAAACGCATTTAATAGCTGAAGGGTCAACGAATCGAATGGTATTTTTTTCAAGCCAGAACGTGGGTGGAAACGACATCAAATCGCGATTTGAATCTTTGACATCGATTACTGTCAAGTTTTATAACAATAAACGAAATATTCTATATACGGGTTGAGAGAGGATTCTTTCAGCTTTAAAATGAGCCCAAGACGAAGGCATTATCTTTAAATATGACCGAGATATAACAGTTTAAGTGATGATGCGTCAGCCGATTTTGTTTCAATTTTTAAAACTTTAACATTAAATATTTCGAAAACTATTTGACATAACCTTTCAAAATTCAGTATACTTTGTTTTTGCAATGTTATCGACAAATGCTGTAATTTTGAAGAGATTCGGTGAAACTAAATTTTCCCTCTATCCGTTTTGACGTGGAATAGCTCATGTGTGATCTAACACTAACATACTACACACCCGTGAATACACGTGCAGTCACACTAGCCTATCGCGCGGACGTCGTTGAACGTACAAACGAATAGTTATTTCTTCTCCGCGGAAATCTATAGGACGATCGTGTTGATCGACGATGCACAACGTTAGATCGTGTATTGCTCGTGCGACGATCGGCAGGTAAATGACGTGTAGCGGAGTTTCCGATATCTCATATCCCGGCGGTACGCGCGGCGAAAATTCATGAATCGTGTGTACCGGTTTATCGTTGCTGTATGCGCCGGTAGTGACGTTGCACGTTATTCTGATCACGTTAACGTTTACAATATTCACGGGTACGTCGGACTCGTGCCAGATTCTCGGTAATAAGACGCGATTCGGAGAAAATCCTAGCAACGAGCCTACATTGTTCGGTTTCGTAAAGTCTACAAAGAACGAGCAGTACAGCTCGCTTTTCATGGTGTTGTTGTTAGCTCGTAGCATTAGAGGGTACTTGTCGTCATCGTTGTTATCGTTGTTTCCGCGTCTTCGAGGATATCGATCGAGTAATCGTTGCTTCAGATACTCGGCGATAGCGTCTAATTCGTAGGAGCCGTGGGGGAACGTAATGCATTCATGAATGGTGTCAGCGATGGTGTTGCTTTCAGTGTCATAATTCACGATGAAATAGAATTTATCGTTGCTCGAGTCGATGTTCGGTATCGTGTGAAATGTCTCCAAGTCCGCAAGTCCTAATTCGTATTGACCATCACTCAAATCTATCGAAGGGAAATAGTTTACCGTGAGCACGCTACTGCGACCCGTTAACGTGAGCGTGAACGACATATCCTAGATTACACTCGCAAGACGGAGAGGGGGTAAGTGACGCGCGCGTACGAATACTCGGCATTTTATTGCTATTATGAGTCTTTATTATTATAGGAGGTGTGAATTGTCATTACGCATGGATCCATTGTAACATAATCTTAGTACACATACCGATATTATTAGTATATAGGCCATAATTCGATAGACTTTTGCTGTAAAAATTGCATGTACAAGCGACCGCAATTCACCTCGTCGAAACGTTGAAAACGATTGTGATTATACGTGATTGTTGTACCATGTCCGAAATAGTAGATCAATTCCGCGGGAGGTCGCAGATTCCCGAAACAATCAAAGTACTGTATTCGTGGCCCGCGTTTCGCGTACGGGACCCAGTGCGTACCAGCGCCTCGATTCTCGTCCAGATTCGCGATGCCACATTCGTTGCTTCGTACGCGCATGGGAAGTGTGTCACGCATAAACACCCCTCGAAAGAACGGGATGCTGGCGCATTCGCGTTCTAATTGCAGGTTCGTCATAGGTTGTCGCGCCTACTCGATCGGCGTTTTTTTTTCTTTGATCGCAGTCGTCGTTGACATCGACGTTTAGGATTCAAGCCCGCACTTCGATTGTACGGTGTCAGATGCATCCCTCGCCCTTCCATCGCCCGATTATGACGCAACGTCTCTTCCAGCTGTTTTCGCGAGGCCTTCGAATCGTTGACCGCTTTGGTTATACCAGCCGCTCCACCGACCAATGCCCCGATAGCCGATAAAGCAGGTAGCACGAACGGAAGAAATTGAAGAAAGCCACCGCGTTTCGCCACGCGTTGATTACGATGTCGTCGACGCCGTTGAGGATGTTTCCTTCCAGACTTTCTCTGTTTGCGTTTCGTCCTTCTCATACCCATGCCGAGTTTAGTCTTAGCCTTCATCGTTGCCCACACTCCAATAGCGACTACTTTTTCACCAAAGGTCGCGTCGTTCGCGAAAACTCGTTCTAGCGCTCGTTTTGCTAACGCACGATCCACCTCGTGTCGTCCCTCTAAATCCTTTCGGCGAGCATACGCGATATCGTGGTTTCGGCACTCTGCGTCCAATGGATTCACACCTTCGTCGCCACGAGCCAATCGCTTTAGCAATCGCGTTCCCGGTCCGCAGAACTGATAACCCGGAACGTGTAGTTCGAATGGCAGACGGTTTATGATGCCGTTCACGAAACCCGATCCAGTCTTTTTCTTATTCTTCTTCAGATTCTCCTTCCTCTTCTGATTCTTGCCTAGTCCGTCAGACGTCGCAGTCGTTGATACTACCATATACGTTAGAATAGTCACAATAGCTACTGCAATAATA
>OY979769.1:18288128-18348128 GCA_963855975.1 Andrena chrysosceles | reverse complement strand
ACGACGACGACGACGACGACGACGACGACGACGACGACGACGACGACGACGACGACGACGACGACGACGACGACGACGACGACGACGACGACGACGACGACGACGACGACGACGACGACGACGACGACGACGACGACGACGACGACGACGACGACGACGACGACGACGACGACGACGACGACGACGACGACGACGACGACGACGACGACGACGACGACGACGACGACGACGACGACGACGACGACGACGACGACGACGACGACGACGACGACGACGACGACGACGACGACGACGACGACGACGACGACGACGACGACGACGACGACGACGACGACGACGACGACGACGACGACGACGACGACGACGACGACGACGACGACGACGACGACGACGACGACGACGACGACGACGACGACGACGACGACGACGACGACGACGACGACGACGACGACGACGACGACGACGACGACGACGACGACGACGACGACGACGACGTTGACGACGACGACGACGACGACGTTGACGACGTTGACGACGTTGACGACGACGACGACGACGACGTTGACGACGACGACGACGACGACGTTGACGACGTTGACGACGTTGACGACGACGACGACGACGACGTTGACGACGACGACGACGACGACGTTGACGACGTTGACGACGTTGACGACGACGACGACGACGACGTTGACGACGACGACGACGACGACGACGACGACGACGACGACGACGACGACGACGACGACGTTGACGACGACGACGACGACGACGACGACGACGACGACGACGACGACGACGACGACGACGACGACGACGACGACGACGACGACGACGACGACGACGACGACGACGACGACGACGACGACGACGACGACGACGACGACGACGACGACGACGACGACGACGACGACGACGACGACGACGACGACGACGACGACGACGACGACGACGACGACGACGACGACGACGACGACGACGACGACGACGACGACGACGACGACGACGACGACGACGACGACGACGACGACGACGACGACGACGACGACGACGACGACGACGACGACGACGACGACGACGACGACGACGACGACGACGACGACGACGACGACGACGACGACGACGACGACGACGACGACGACGACGACGACGACGACGACGACGACGACGACGACGACGACGACGACGACGACGACGACGACGACGACGACGACGACGACGACGACGACGACGACGACGACGACGACGACGACGACGACGACGACGACGACGACGACGACGACGACGACGACGACGACGACGACGACGACGACGACGACGACGACGACGACGACGACGACGACGACGACGACGACGACGACGACGACGACGACGACGACGACGACGACGACGACGACGACGACGACGACGACGACGACGACGACGACGACGACGACGACGACGACGACGACGACGACGACGACGACGACGACGACGACGACGACGACGACGACGACGACGACGACGACGACGACGACGACGACGACGACGACGACGACGACGACGACGACGACGACGACGACGACGACGACGACGACGACGACGACGACGACGACGACGACGACGACGACGACGACGACGACGACGACGACGACGACGACGACGACGACGACGACGACGACGACGACGACGACGACGACGACGACGACGACGACGACGACGACGACGACGACGACGACGACGACGACGACGACGACGACGACGACGACGACGACGACGACGACGACGACGACGACGACGACGACGACGACGACGACGACGACGACGACGACGACGACGACGACGACGACGACGACGACGACGACGACGACGACGACGACGACGACGACGACGACGACGACGACGACGACGACGACGACGACGACGACGACGACGACGACGACGACGACGACGACGACGACGACGACGACGACGACGACGACGACGACGACGACGACGACGACGACGACGACGACGACGACGACGACGACGACGACGACGACGACGACGACGACGACGACGACGACGACGACGACGACGACGACGACGACGACGACGACGACGACGACGACGACGACGACGACGACGACGACGACGACGACGACGACGACGACGACGACGACGACGACGACGACGACGACGACGACGACGACGACGACGACGACGACGACGACGACGACGACGACGACGACGACGACGACGACGACGACGACGACGACGACGACGACGACGACGACGACGACGACGACGACGACGACGACGACGACGACGACGACGACGACGACGACGACGACGACGACGACGACGACGACGACGACGACGACGACGACGACGACGACGACGACGACGACGACGACGACGACGACGACGACGACGACGACGACGACGACGACGACGACGACGACGACGACGACGACGACGACGACGACGACGACGACGACGACGACGACGACGACGACGACGACGACGACGACGACGACGACGACGACGACGACGACGACGACGACGACGACGACGACGACGACGACGACGACGACGACGACGACGACGACGACGACGACGACGACGACGACGACGACGACGACGACGACGACGACGACGACGACGACGACGACGACGACGACGACGACGACGACGACGACGACGACGACGACGACGACGACGACGACGACGACGACGACGACGACGACGACGACGACGACGACGTTGACGACGACGACGACGACGACGACGACGACGACGACGACGACGACGACGACGACGACGACGACGACGACGACGACGTTGACGATGACGACGACGACGACGACGACGACGACGACGACGACGACGACGACGACGACGACGACGACGACGACGACGACGACGACGACGACGACGACGTTGACGATGACGACGACGACGACGACGACGACGACGACGACGACGACGACGACGACGACGACGACGACGACGACGACGACGACGACGACGACGACGACGACGACGACGACGACGACGACGACGACGACGACGACGACGACGACGACGACGACGACGACGACGACGTTGACGACGACGACGACGACGTGACGACGACGACGACGACGACGACGACGACGACGACGACGTTGACGACGACGACGACGACGACGACGACGACGACGACGACGACGACGACGACGACGACGACGACGACGACGACGACGACGACGTTGACGACGACGACGACGACGACGACGACGACGACGACGACGACGACGACGACGACGACGACGACGACGACGACGACGACGACGACGACGACGACGACGACGACGACGACGACGACGACGACGACGACGACGACGACGACGACGACGACGACGACGACGACGACGACGACGACGACGACGACGACGACGACGACGACGACGACGACGACGACGACGACGACGACGACGACGACGACGACGACGACGACGACGACGACGACGACGACGACGACGACGACGACGACGACGACGACGACGACGACGACGACGACGACGACGACGACGACGACGACGACGACGACGACGACGACGACGACGACGACGACGACGACGACGACGACGACGACGACGACGACGACGACGACGACGACGACGACGACGACGACGACGACGACGACGACGACGACGACGACGACGACGACGACGACGACGACGACGACGACGACGACGACGACGACGACGACGACGACGACGACGACGACGACGACGACGACGACGACGACGACGACGACGACGACGACGACGACGACGACGACGACGACGACGACGACGACGACGACGACGACGACGACGACGACGACGACGACGACGACGACGACGACGACGACGACGACGACGACGACGACGACGACGACGACGACGACGACGACGACGACGACGACGACGACGACGACGACGACGACGACGACGACGACGACGACGACGACGACGACGACGACGACGACGACGACGACGACGACGACGACGACGACGACGACGACGACGACGACGACGACGACGACGACGACGACGACGACGACGACGACGACGACGACGACGACGACGACGACGACGACGACGACGACGACGACGACGACGACGACGACGACGACGACGACGACGACGACGACGACGACGACGACGACGACGACGACGACGACGACGACGACGACGACGACGACGACGACGACGACGACGACGACGACGACGACGACGACGACGACGACGACGACGACGACGACGACGACGACGACGACGACGACGACGACGACGACGACGACGACGACGACGACGACGACGACGACGACGACGACGACGACGACGACGACGACGACGACGACGACGACGACGACGACGACGACGACGACGACGACGACGACGACGACGACGACGACGACGACGACGACGACGACGACGACGACGACGACGACGACGACGACGACGACGACGACGACGACGACGACGACGACGACGACGACGACGACGACGACGACGACGACGACGACGACGACGACGACGACGACGACGACGACGACGACGACGACGACGACGACGACGACGACGACGACGACGACGACGACGACGACGACGACGACGACGACGACGACGACGACGACGACGACGACGACGACGACGACGACGACGACGACGACGACGACGACGACGACGACGACGACGACGACGACGACGACGACGACGACGACGACGACGACGACGACGACGACGACGACGACGACGACGACGACGACGACGACGACGACGACGACGACGACGACGACGACGACGACGACGACGACGACGACGACGACGACGACGACGACGACGACGACGACGACGACGACGACGACGACGACGACGACGACGACGACGACGACGACGACGACGACGACGACGACGACGACGACGACGACGACGACGACGACGACGACGACGACGACGACGACGACGACGACGACGACGACGACGACGACGACGACGACGACGACGACGACGACGACGACGACGACGACGACGACGACGACGACGACGACGACGACGACGACGACGACGACGACGACGACGACGACGACGACGACGACGACGACGACGACGACGACGACGACGACGACGACGACGACGACGACGACGACGACGACGACGACGACGACGACGACGACGACGACGACGACGACGACGACGACGACGACGACGACGACGACGACGACGACGACGACGACGACGACGACGACGACGACGACGACGACGACGACGACGACGACGACGACGACGACGACGACGACGACGACGACGACGACGACGACGACGACGACGACGACGACGACGACGACGACGACGACGACGACGACGACGACGACGACGACGACGACGACGACGACGACGACGACGACGACGACGACGACGACGACGACGACGACGACGACGACGACGACGACGACGACGACGACGACGACGACGACGACGACGACGACGACGACGACGACGACGACGACGACGACGACGACGACGACGACGACGACGACGACGACGACGACGACGACGACGACGACGACGACGACGACGACGACGACGACGACGACGACGACGACGACGACGACGACGACGACGACGACGACGACGACGACGACGACGACGACGACGACGACGACGACGACGACGACGACGACGACGACGACGACGACGACGACGACGACGACGACGACGACGACGACGACGACGACGACGACGACGACGACGACGACGACGACGACGACGACGACGACGACGACGACGACGACGACGACGACGACGACGACGACGACGACGACGACGACGACGACGACGACGACGACGACGACGACGACGACGACGACGACGACGACGACGACGACGACGACGACGACGACGACGACGACGACGACGACGACGACGACGACGACGACGACGACGACGACGACGACGACGACGACGACGACGACGACGACGACGACGACGACGACGACGACGACGACGACGACGACGACGACGACGACGACGACGACGACGACGACGACGACGACGACGACGACGACGACGACGACGACGACGACGACGACGACGACGACGACGACGACGACGACGACGACGACGACGACGACGACGACGACGACGACGACGACGACGACGACGACGACGACGACGACGACGACGACGACGACGACGACGACGACGACGACGACGACGACGACGACGACGACGACGACGACGACGACGACGACGACGACGACGACGACGACGACGACGACGACGACGACGACGACGACGACGACGACGACGACGACGACGACGACGACGACGACGACGACGACGACGACGACGACGACGACGACGACGACGACGACGACGACGACGACGACGACGACGACGACGACGACGACGACGACGACGACGACGACGACGACGACGACGACGACGACGACGACGACGACGACGACGACGACGACGACGACGACGACGACGACGACGACGACGACGACGACGACGACGACGACGACGACGACGACGACGACGACGACGACGACGACGACGACGACGACGACGACGACGACGACGACGACGACGACGACGACGACGACGACGACGACGACGACGACGACGACGACGACGACGACGACGACGACGACGACGACGACGACGACGACGACGACGACGACGACGACGACGACGACGACGACGACGACGACGACGACGACGACGACGACGACGACGACGACGACGACGACGACGACGACGACGACGACGACGACGACGACGACGACGACGACGACGACGACGACGACGACGACGACGACGACGACGACGACGACGACGACGACGACGACGACGACGACGACGACGACGACGACGACGACGACGACGACGACGACGACGACGACGACGACGACGACGACGACGACGACGACGACGACGACGACGACGACGACGACGACGACGACGACGACGACGACGACGACGACGACGACGACGACGACGACGACGACGACGACGACGACGACGACGACGACGACGACGACGACGACGACGACGACGACGACGACGACGACGACGACGACGACGACGACGACGACGACGACGACGACGACGACGACGACGACGACGACGACGACGACGACGACGACGACGACGACGACGACGACGACGACGACGACGACGACGACGACGACGACGACGACGACGACGACGACGACGACGACGACGACGACGACGACGACGACGACGACGACGACGACGACGACGACGACGACGACGACGACGACGACGACGACGACGACGACGACGACGACGACGACGACGACGACGACGACGACGACGACGACGACGACGACGACGACGACGACGACGACGACGACGACGACGACGACGACGACGACGACGACGACGACGACGACGACGACGACGACGACGACGACGACGACGACGACGACGACGACGACGACGACGACGACGACGACGACGACGACGACGACGACGACGACGACGACGACGACGACGACGACGACGACGACGACGACGACGACGACGACGACGACGACGACGACGACGACGACGACGACGACGACGACGACGACGACGACGACGACGACGACGACGACGACGACGACGACGACGACGACGACGACGACGACGACGACGACGACGACGACGACGACGACGACGACGACGACGACGACGACGACGACGACGACGACGACGACGACGACGACGACGACGACGACGACGACGACGACGACGACGACGACGACGACGACGACGACGACGACGACGTTGACGACGACGACGACGACGACGACGACGTTGACGACGTTGACGACGACGACGACGACGACGACGACGACGACGACGACGACGACGACGACGACGACGACGACGACGACGACGACGACGACGACGACGACGACGACGACGACGACGACGACGACGACGACGACGACGACGACGACGACGACGACGACGACGACGTTGACGACGACGACGACGACGACGACGACGACGACGACGACGACGACGACGACGACGACGACGACGACGACGACGACGACGACGACGACGACGACGACGACGACGACGACGACGACGACGACGACGACGACGACGACGACGACGACGACGACGACGACGACGACGACGACGTTGACGACGACGACGACGACGACGACGACGACGACGACGACGACGACGACGACGACGACGACGACGACGACGTTGACGACGACGACGACGACGACGACGACGACGACGACGACGACGACGACGACGACGACGACGACGACGACGACGACGACGACGACGACGACGACGACGACGACGACGACGACGACGACGACGACGACGACGACGACGACGACGACGACGACGACGACGACGACGACGACGTTGACGACGACGACGACGACGACGACGACGACGACGACGACGACGACGACGACGACGTTGACGACGACGACGACGACGACGACGACGACGACGACGACGACGACGTTGACGACGACGACGACGACGACGACGACGACGACGACGACGACGACGACGACGACGACGACGACGACGACGACGACGACGACGACGACGACGACGACGACGACGACGACGACGACGACGACGACGACGACGACGACGACGACGACGACGACGACGACGACGACGACGACGACGACGACGACGACGACGACGACGACGACGACGACGACGACGACGACGACGACGACGACGACGACGACGACGACGACGACGACGACGACGACGACGACGACGACGACGACGACGACGACGACGACGACGACGACGACGACGACGACGACGACGACGACGACGACGACGACGACGACGTTGACGACGACGACGACGTTGACGACGACGACGACGACGACGACGACGTTGACGACGACGACGACGACGACGACGACGACGACGACGACGACGACGACGACGACGACGACGACGACGACGACGACGACGTTGACGACGACGACGACGTTGACGACGACGACGACGACGACGACGACGACGACGACGACGACGACGACGACGACGACGACGACGACGACGACGACGACGACGACGACGACGACGACGACGACGACGACGACGACGACGACGACGACGACGACGACGACGACGACGACGACGACGACGACGACGACGACGACGACGACGACGACGACGACGACGACGACGACGACGACGACGACGACGACGACGACGACGACGACGACGACGACGACGACGACGACGACGACGACGACGACGACGACGACGACGACGACGACGACGACGACGACGACGACGACGACGACGACGACGACGACGACGACGACGACGACGACGACGACGACGACGACGACGACGACGACGACGACGACGACGACGACGACGACGACGACGACGACGACGACGACGACGACGACGACGACGACGACGACGACGACGACGACGACGACGACGACGACGACGACGACGACGACGACGACGACGACGACGACGACGACGACGACGACGACGACGACGACGACGACGACGACGACGACGACGACGACGACGACGACGACGACGACGACGACGACGACGACGACGACGACGACGACGACGACGACGACGACGACGACGACGACGACGACGACGACGACGACGACGACGACGACGACGACGACGACGACGACGACGACGACGACGACGACGACGACGACGACGACGACGACGACGACGACGACGACGACGACGACGACGACGACGACGACGACGACGACGACGACGACGACGACGACGACGACGACGACGACGACGACGACGACGACGACGACGACGACGACGACGACGACGACGACGACGACGACGACGACGACGACGACGACGACGACGACGACGACGACGACGACGACGACGACGACGACGACGACGACGACGACGACGACGACGACGACGACGACGACGACGACGACGACGACGACGACGACGACGACGACGACGACGACGACGACGACGACGATGACGATGACGATGACCCCCCATGGCCCCCTCAGCTAAGAAATGCAAGGGCTGCAGTTCGTCTGTCGTAAATCCAGTGTCCTGTGCCGATTGTGGCATCATATCCCATGCAGGCGCATCGTGTCTTGCACGTACGGGTCACCTCTCCGAAAACGGCAGACTTTTAAACTGTGGCCTTGGACGGCCCGGAACAGCTGCTATTGTTGACGTTAGTGAGACTCCGTCGGCAAAGTCAATACCGTCCTATCCAACGATCGATGAGATCAGCGTTGTGATGAGTACCCTGATGGACAGGAAATTTAATGAATTCCAAACCGAGATGATTGCAATCATAAGATCCGAGTTAGGGGAAATACGTGCTACCGTGAATGATCTCTCTAATCGTGTCCGAATCCTAGAAGAAAACTCTGTGTCCACATCTGGAAGGTCAGGATTAATCTCTGGATGTGTGAATGAAGCTATCGCTGAGATAAGCGATAGACAAGTCCGAGCAGGGAACGTTATCATCCACGGTCTGCCGGAGCTCCCTGATGCCTCGCCAGCCACTACTACCAGGAATGATGCCGAGAGTGTCAGGGAAATTCTCAACAAGATCATCCCTAATGATTACTCTAATATTAGGGTCCGGAGGTTGGGTAAGAAGAGGGGTCCTCTGTCATCGTCGTCATCCAGACCACTCTGTGTGGAACTCAAGTCGCCAGAAGTTGTAAAAAATATACTTAAAAATAAGTCCCGTTACTCAGGCTCGTGCAAAATCACGGATGATAAGACCAGGAATCAACGTCAAACACTTGCCGACCTCAGATCCGAATTACGTGAGCTTCAAGACAGAGGAGATACAAGCAAGACTATCCGGTACATTCACGGTGTGCCGAACATCGTGCCGATCACAAGAACAAGAGACCCTACCTCAAAAAACTGATTACACAACCCGTAGTGTACTACCAAAATGTTCGTGGATTAAGAACAAAACTCTCTGACTTAAAATCTGCCGTTCTGTGCTCTGCGACCCAGTATGACATTATTGTTCTAGTGGAAACCTGGTTGAATGCAGTAATCGCGTCCTCGGAGCTAGGTCTAGATGACTATAATATCTTTCGAGTGGATAGATCTCCCCTCACTAGTACTTTTTCCAGAGGGGGTGGGGTTTTAGTCGCTATCAGGAACACGTTGTCCTGCTCCCAAATTGTTTCCAATCGTGCTGACCTCGAACAGATCTTTGTACGCGTGCGTTTGCGTAATGGGTATGTTATTATTGGCGCATTATATCTCCCGCCGGCATCGCAGCCTGTGCTGTATGAAGACCATGTTGGGTGTGTTGCTGAGATTTTCCAATCTTATAGTGAAGATGGTTTCTGTATCTTGGGGGATTATAACCTTCCACACGCTGACTGGTCATGTGGTCCTTGTATGCTAAGTTCCTATAAACCTGGGATTTCTTCCCTCGAGTCAACTTCCATTGACCTCTTACAGGATGGTTATAATCTTTGTAACTTTGCTCAGGTGAATACTATTGTTAATGCACATATTGATATGTTAGACTTAATCTTTGTTAGTGATACCGAAGTAGTTGTAGACAGGGTACTTGATTATATCATAACACCTGATCCGTATCATCCACCGCTAAAAGTCTGTTTGCGCGATTTGCTCCCATCGTCGACCCACAGTCTAAGTGGGATTGCCTATAAAGATTTTAAGAATGGTAACTACCGAGCAATAGTAGATTACTTAAATGCTGTAGACTGGGATTCGGAGACTGGGGGTATTCACCCAGATGTTGCGGTGGATCATCTTTATGCGCACCTTCAAACGGCAATTGATGCCTTTATTCCGGTTAAATTGCTTAAACGATCGTCTTATCCACGCTGGTTTTCGCCGGGACTCAGGAAACTTATTTACGATAAAAAGATTGCTCATAAGGCCTATAAGATCTCAAATTCTCGTGATGATTACCTGAATTTCTCCAATCTCCGTGCCCAGTGTAAAGCACGTACGAAAAAGGACTATAGCGCATATGTTGACATCGTTGAATGTAATGTAAGGAATAATGTGAGTAGCTTTTGGAAGTTTGTAAATACCAAGCGTGGTAGTCATGGAATGCCAAGTAATATGCACTATGGGGGCTCTTCTGCAACATCTCACTCTGAAGTGGCGGATCTGTTTGCCACCTACTTTGGGTCGGTATACACAATTCCGACGGGGTTGTCCCCATCCTTGTGCACGTCCCACGGTTCTGTCAATAACTTGTATCTAGACTCACTCTCAATTACTATTGCCTCTAAACTTAATGCCCTTGATATCAATAAAGGCCCCGGGGCAGATGGCATCCCTCCCTTGCTCCTCAAGCAGTGCAGTTATATTCTTTCGAGGCCCCTTTGGAATATCTTTAATGCCTCCCTAAGAAATGGTGTCTTTCCCTCTGCTTGGAAAACTAGCCTTGTAACCCCAGTATTTAAGGTTGGGGATAACTCGGATGTTCGTAATTACCGGCCCATAAGTAAACTCTCCGTGATGCCAAAAGTTTTCGAGGATATTGTTACCGACATGTTATCTTCGCAGCTCACAAGCTCTTTATGTGTCGAACAGCATGGCTTCATTCCGAAACGATCAACGGCTACGAATCTAGCCGTGTATCATAATTACGTTTCCAGGGCCCTTGATGAGGGTCTGCAGGTTGACACTGTGTACACCGATTTCCATAAGGCCTTTGATACCGTTGACCATTTGGTCCTGTTTCGTAAACTATCGAGTCGGGGTTTCTGTGGGCCCCTTCTAACCTGGGTTCAGAGCTACTTATCGGGGCGTATGCAGGTGGTCAAAGTATCAAACTCTCTTTCTTCCGCAATAAGTGTCACCTCGGGCGTTCCTCAGGGCTCGCATCTGGGTCCCTTGCTGTTTAATTTGTTCGTCGATGATCTCCGGTACACGTTATCTAATACAAACTTTCTGTTGTATGCGGATGATCTGAAAGTTTTCAGGGTTATCCATAACGTCGCGGATTCGATTGATATGCAAGGTGACCTGGACAGACTACAGGAATGGTGTTCAATGAATAACATGCATCTAAGCATTGCGAAATGTATGGTACTCAGGGCCTCGCGTAAGAGATCGTGCGTGAAGTACCCATATAAACTAAATGATGTTACTCTTAAGGAAGTCTCCGAAGTTATGGATCTTGGTGTCCGTATAACGTCGTGCTTCGACTTTAGATCCTACTATGCGTTATGTACTGGCAAGGCAATGCGGACCTTGGGCTTTATCTCCAGATTTTGTAGGGATTTTAAGAATAAAGAGTCACTAAGGCTCTTATATGTAGCTCTCGTCAGGCCCCATGTTGAATATGCCTCAGTTATCTGGAGCCCAAGGCATGTGAAGTACGTAAAGTTAATTGAACGGGTCCAACATAAATTCTTAAGGTTTGCTTCACGTATTCTTCGCCACCCAATGGACAGAGATGACCATGATTATCGACCAGTACTGAGAATGTTCAATATCGCCACTCTAGAGAGCCGGAGGAATATCGCGGACATGATCTTTCTGGTCAAGCTTATCAATGGTAATATCGATTGCCCTGATCTTCTTGCTTCTATTTCCTTTAATGCCCCAGTGAGGCATATGCGTACTAGGCCGCTCTTCTTCCCGAGTCTTCCAAAATATTACTACTACTACTATGCGGTAGACCCAATTAACAGAGCAATGATTGTAGCCAATGAAACCTTCAGTTGTGTAGATCCTTTTTTGGGATCCCTCAACTCGTTAAAGACTTTGTTACACAAGCACATAGAGCAACAATAATTCCACATTTGATACTGTTTATTCATAAGTGTTTCAGACTTTGTAATTCGTCTTAATGGAACTTTGTACACAATGGGTTTTTTTCCCGTATATTTATAATAATAATAATAATAATAATAATAATGACGATGACGATGACGATGATGATGATGATGACGATGACGATGACGATGACGATGACGATGACGATGACGATGACGATGACGATGACGATGACGATGACGATGACGATGACGATGACGATGACGATGACGATGACGATGACGATGACGATGACGATGACGATGACGATGACGATGACGATGACGATGACGATGACGATGACGATGACGATGACGATGACGATGACGATGACGATGACGATGACGATGACGATGACGATGACGATGACGATGACGATGACGATGACGATGACGATGACGATGACGATGACGATGACGATGACGATGACGATGACGATGACGATGACGATGACCCCCCATGGCCCCCTCAGCTAAGAAATGCAAGGGCTGCAGTTCGTCTGTCGTAAATCCAGTGTCCTGTGCCGATTGTGGCATCATATCCCATGCAGGCGCATCGTGTCTTGCACGTACGGGTCACCTCTCCGAAAACGGCAGACTTTTAAACTGTGGCCTTGGACGGCCCGGAACAGCTGCTATTGTTGACGTTAGTGAGACTCCGTCGGCAAAGTCAATACCGTCCTATCCAACGATCGATGAGATCAGCGTTGTGATGAGTACCCTGATGGACAGGAAATTTAATGAATTCCAAACCGAGATGATTGCAATCATAAGATCCGAGTTAGGGGAAATACGTGCTACCGTGAATGATCTCTCTAATCGTGTCCGAATCCTAGAAGAAAACTCTGTGTCCACATCTGGAAGGTCAGGATTAATCTCTGGATGTGTGAATGAAGCTATCGCTGAGATAAGCGATAGACAAGTCCGAGCAGGGAACGTTATCATCCACGGTCTGCCGGAGCTCCCTGATGCCTCGCCAGCCACTACTACCAGGAATGATGCCGAGAGTGTCAGGGAAATTCTCAACAAGATCATCCCTAATGATTACTCTAATATTAGGGTCCGGAGGTTGGGTAAGAAGAGGGGTCCTCTGTCATCGTCGTCATCCAGACCACTCTGTGTGGAACTCAAGTCGCCAGAAGTTGTAAAAAATATACTTAAAAATAAGTCCCGTTACTCAGGCTCGTGCAAAATCACGGATGATAAGACCAGGAATCAACGTCAAACACTTGCCGACCTCAGATCCGAATTACGTGAGCTTCAAGACAGAGGAGATACAAGCAAGACTATCCGGTACATTCACGGTGTGCCGAACATCGTGCCGATCACAAGAACAAGAGACCCTACCTCAAAAAACTGATTACACAACCCGTAGTGTACTACCAAAATGTTCGTGGATTAAGAACAAAACTCTCTGACTTAAAATCTGCCGTTCTGTGCTCTGCGACCCAGTATGACATTATTGTTCTAGTGGAAACCTGGTTGAATGCAGTAATCGCGTCCTCGGAGCTAGGTCTAGATGACTATAATATCTTTCGAGTGGATAGATCTCCCCTCACTAGTACTTTTTCCAGAGGGGGTGGGGTTTTAGTCGCTATCAGGAACACGTTGTCCTGCTCCCAAATTGTTTCCAATCGTGCTGACCTCGAACAGATCTTTGTACGCGTGCGTTTGCGTAATGGGTATGTTATTATTGGCGCATTATATCTCCCGCCGGCATCGCAGCCTGTGCTGTATGAAGACCATGTTGGGTGTGTTGCTGAGATTTTCCAATCTTATAGTGAAGATGGTTTCTGTATCTTGGGGGATTATAACCTTCCACACGCTGACTGGTCATGTGGTCCTTGTATGCTAAGTTCCTATAAACCTGGGATTTCTTCCCTCGAGTCAACTTCCATTGACCTCTTACAGGATGGTTATAATCTTTGTAACTTTGCTCAGGTGAATACTATTGTTAATGCACATAATGATATGTTAGACTTAATCTTTGTTAGTGATACCGAAGTAGTTGTAGACAGGGTACTTGATTATATCATAACACCTGATCCGTATCATTCACCGCTAAAAGTCTGTTTGCGCGATTTGCTCCCATCGTCGACCCACAGTCTAAGTGGGATTGCCTATAAAGATTTTAAGAATGGTAACTACCGAGCAATAGTAGATTACTTAAATGCTGTAGACTGGGATTCGGAGACTGGGGGTATTCACCCAGATGTTGCGGTGGATCATCTTTATGCGCACCTTCAAACGGCAATTGATGCCTTTATTCCGGTTAAATTGCTTAAACGATCGTCTTATCCACGCTGGTTTTCGCCGGGACTCAGGAAACTTATTTACGATAAAAAGATTGCTCATAAGGCCTATAAGATCTCAAATTCTCGTGATGATTACCTGAATTTCTCCAATCTCCGTGCCCAGTGTAAAGCACGTACGAAAAAGGACTATAGCGCATATGTTGACATCGTTGAATGTAATGTAAGGAATAATGTGAGTAGCTTTTGGAAGTTTGTAAATACCAAGCGTGGTAGTCATGGAATGCCAAGTAATATGCACTATGGGGGCTCTTCTGCAACATCTCACTCTGAAGTGGCGGATCTGTTTGCCACCTACTTTGGGTCGGTATACACAATTCCGACGGGGTTGTCCCCATCCTTGTGCACGTCCCACGGTTCTGTCAATAACTTGTATCTAGACTCACTCTCAATTACTATTGCCGATATTTTCTCTAAACTTAATGCCCTTGATATCAATAAAGGCCCGGGGGCAGATGGCATCCCTCCCTTGCTCCTCAAGCAGTGCAGTTATATTCTTTCGAGGCCCCTTTGGAATATCTTTAATGCCTCCCTAAGAAATGGTGTCTTTCCCTCTGCTTGGAAAACTAGCCTTGTAACCCCAGTATTTAAGGTTGGGGATAACTCGGATGTTCGTAATTACCGGCCCATAAGTAAACTCTCCGTGATGCCAAAAGTTTTCGAGGATATTGTTACCGACATGTTATCTTCGCAGCTCACAAGCTCTTTATGTGTCGAACAGCATGGCTTCATTCCGAAACGATCAACGGCTACGAATCTAGCCGTGTATCATAATTACGTTTCCAGGGCCCTTGATGAGGGTCTGCAGGTTGACACTGTGTACACCGATTTCCATAAGGCCTTTGATACCGTTGACCATTTGGTCCTGTTTCGTAAACTATCGAGTCGGGGTTTCTGTGGGCCCCTTCTAACCTGGGTTCAGAGCTACTTATCGGGGCGTATGCAGGTGGTCAAAGTATCAAACTCTCTTTCTTCCGCAATAAGTGTCACCTCGGGCGTTCCTCAGGGCTCGCATCTGGGTCCCTTGCTGTTTAATTTGTTCGTCGATGATCTCCGGTACACGTTATCTAATACAAACTTTCTGTTGTATGCGGATGATCTGAAAGTTTTCAGGGTTATCCATAACGTCGCGGATTCGATTGATATGCAAGGTGACCTGGACAGACTACAGGAATGGTGTTCAATGAATAACATGCATCTAAGCATTGCGAAATGTATGGTACTCAGGGCCTCGCGTAAGAGATCGTGCGTGAAGTACCCATATAAACTAAATGATGTTACTCTTAAGGAAGTCTCCGAAGTTATGGATCTTGGTGTCCGTATAACGTCGTGCTTCGACTTTAGATCCTACTATGCGTTATGTACTGGCAAGGCAATGCGGACCTTGGGCTTTATCTCCAGATTTTGTAGGGATTTTAAGAATAAAGAGTCACTAAGGCTCTTATATGTAGCTCTCGTCAGGCCCCATGTTGAATATGCCTCAGTTATCTGGAGCCCAAGGCATGTGAAGTACGTAAAGTTAATTGAACGGGTCCAACATAAATTCTTAAGGTTTGCTTCACGTATTCTTCGCCACCCAATGGACAGAGATGACCATGATTATCGACCAGTACTGAGAATGTTCAATATCGCCACTCTAGAGAGCCGGAGGAATATCGCGGACATGATCTTTCTGGTCAAGCTTATCAATGGTAATATCGATTGCCCTGATCTTCTTGCTTCTATTTCCTTTAATGCCCCAGTGAGGCATATGCGTACTAGGCCGCTCTTCTTCCCGAGTCTTCCAAAATATTACTACTATGCGGTAGACCCAATTAACAGAGCAATGATTGTAGCCAATGAAACCTTCAGTTGTGTAGATCCTTTTTTGGGATCCCTCAACTCGTTAAAGACTTTGTTACACAAGCACATAGAGCAACAATAATTCCACATTTGATACTGTTTATTCATAAGTGTTTCAGACTTTGTAATTCGTCTTAATGGAACTTTGTACACAATGGGTTTTTTTCCCGTATATTTATAATAATAATAATAATAATAATAATAATGACGATGACGATGACGATGATGATGATGATGACGATGACGATGACGATGACGATGACGATGACGATGACGATGACGATGACGATGACGATGACGATGACGATGACGATGACGATGACGATGACGATGACGATGACGATGACGATGACGATGACGACGACGTTGACGACGACGACGACGACGACGACGACGACGACGACGACGACGACGACGACGACGACGACGACGACGACGACGACGACGACGACGACGACGACGACGACGACGACGACGACGACGACGACGACGACGACGACGACGACGACGACGACGACGACGACGACGACGACGACGACGACGACGACGACGACGACGACGACGACGACGACGACGACGACGACGACGACGACGACGACGACGACGACGACGACGACGACGACGACGACGACGACGACGACGACGACGACGACGACGACGACGACGACGACGACGACGACGACGACGACGACGACGACGACGACGACGACGACGACGACGACGACGACGACGACGACGACGACGACGACGACGACGACGACGACGACGACGACGACGACGACGACGACGACGACGACGACGACGACGTTGACGACGACGATGACGATGACGATGACCCCCCATGGCCCCCTCAGCTAAGAAATGCAAGGGCTGCAGTTCGTCTGTCGTAAATCCAGTGTCCTGTGCCGATTGTGGCATCATATCCCATGCAGGCGCATCGTGTCTTGCACGTACGGGTCACCTCTCCGAAAACGGCAGACTTTTAAACTGTGGCCTTGGACGGCCCGGAACAGCTGCTATTGTTGACGTTAGTGAGACTCCGTCGGCAAAGTCAATACCGTCCTATCCAACGATCGATGAGATCAGCGTTGTGATGAGTACCCTGATGGACAGGAAATTTAATGAATTCCAAACCGAGATGATTGCAATCATAAGATCCGAGTTAGGGGAAATACGTGCTACCGTGAATGATCACTTTTAACCGTGTCCGAATCCTAGAAGAAAACTCTGTGTCCACATCTGGAAGGTCAGGATTAATCTCTGGATGTGTGAATGAAGCTATCGCTGAGATAAGCGATAGACAAGTCCGAGCAGGGAACGTTATCATCCACGGTCTGCCGGAGCTCCCTGATGCCTCGCCAGCCACTACTACCAGGAATGATGCCGAGAGTGTCAGGGAAATTCTCAACAAGATCATCCCTAATGATTACTCTAATATTAGGGTCCGGAGGTTGGGTAAGAAGAGGGGTCCTCTGTCATCGTCGTCATCCAGACCACTCTGTGTGGAACTCAAGTCGCCAGAAGTTGTAAAAAATATACTTAAAAATAAGTCCCGTTACTCAGGCTCGTGCAAAATCACGGATGATAAGACCAGGAATCAACGTCAAACACTTGCCGACCTCAGATCCGAATTACGTGAGCTTCAAGACAGAGGAGATACAAGCAAGACTATCCGGTACATTCACGGTGTGCCGAACATCGTGCCGATCACAAGAACAAGAGACCCTACCTCAAAAAACTGATTACACAACCCGTAGTGTACTACCAAAATGTTCGTGGATTAAGAACAAAACTCTCTGACTTAAAATCTGCCGTTCTGTGCTCTGCGACCCAGTATGACATTATTGTTCTAGTGGAAACCTGGTTGAATGCAGTAATCGCGTCCTCGGAGCTAGGTCTAGATGACTATAATATCTTTCGAGTGGATAGATCTCCCCTCACTAGTACTTTTTCCAGAGGGGGTGGGGTTTTAGTCGCTATCAGGAACACGTTGTCCTGCTCCCAAATTGTTTCCAATCGTGCTGACCTCGAACAGATCTTTGTACGCGTGCGTTTGCGTAATGGGTATGTTATTATTGGCGCATTATATCTCCCGCCGGCATCGCAGCCTGTGCTGTATGAAGACCATGTTGGGTGTGTTGCTGAGATTTTCCAATCTTATAGTGAAGATGGTTTCTGTATCTTGGGGGATTATAACCTTCCACACGCTGACTGGTCATGTGGTCCTTGTATGCTAAGTTCCTATAAACCTGGGATTTCTTCCCTCGAGTCAACTTCCATTGACCTCTTACAGGATGGTTATAATCTTTGTAACTTTGCTCAGGTGAATACTATTGTTAATGCACATAATGATATGTTAGACTTAATCTTTGTTAGTGATACCGAAGTAGTTGTAGACAGGGTACTTGATTATATCATAACACCTGATCCGTATCATCCACCGCTAAAAGTCTGTTTGCGCGATTTGCTCCCATCGTCGACCCACAGTCTAAGTGGGATTGCCTATAAAGATTTTAAGAATGGTAACTACCGAGCAATAGTAGATTACTTAAATGCTGTAGACTGGGATTCGGAGACTGGGGGTATTCACCCAGATGTTGCGGTGGATCATCTTTATGCGCACCTTCAAACGGCAATTGATGCCTTTATTCCGGTTAAATTGCTTAAACGATCGTCTTATCCACGCTGGTTTTCGCCGGGACTCAGGAAACTTATTTACGATAAAAAGATTGCTCATAAGGCCTATAAGATCTCAAATTCTCGTGATGATTACCTGAATTTCTCCAATCTCCGTGCCCAGTGTAAAGCACGTACGAAAAAGGACTATAGCGCATATGTTGACATCGTTGAATGTAATGTAAGGAATAATGTGAGTAGCTTTTGGAAGTTTGTAAATACCAAGCGTGGTAGTCATGGAATGCCAAGTAATATGCACTATGGGGGCTCTTCTGCAACATCTCACTCTGAAGTGGCGGATCTGTTTGCCACCTACTTTGGGTCGGTATACACAATTCCGACGGGGTTGTCCCCATCCTTGTGCACGTCCCACGGTTCTGTCAATAACTTGTATCTAGACTCACTCTCCATTACTATTGCCGATATTTTCTCTAAACTTAATGCCCTTGATATCAATAAAGGCCCGGGGGCAGATGGCATCCCTCCCTTGCTCCTCAAGCAGTGCAGTTATATTCTTTCGAGGCCCCTTTGGAATATCTTTAATGCCTCCCTAAGAAATGGTGTCTTTCCCTCTGCTTGGAAAACTAGCCTTGTAACCCCAGTATTTAAGGTTGGGGATAACTCGGATGTTCGTAATTACCGGCCCATAAGTAAACTCTCCGTGATGCCAAAAGTTTTCGAGGATATTGTTACCGACATGTTATCTTCGCAGCTCACAAGCTCTTTATGTGTCGAACAGCATGGCTTCATTCCGAAACGATCAACGGCTACGAATCTAGCCGTGTATCATAATTACGTTTCCAGGGCCCTTGATGAGGGTCTGCAGGTTGACACTGTGTACACCGATTTCCATAAGGCCTTTGATACCGTTGACCATTTGGTCCTGTTTCGTAAACTATCGAGTCGGGGTTTCTGTGGGCCCCTTCTAACCTGGGTTCAGAGCTACTTATCGGGGCGTATGCAGGTGGTCAAAGTATCAAACTCTCTTTCTTCCGCAATAAGTGTCACCTCGGGCGTTCCTCAGGGCTCGCATCTGGGTCCCTTGCTGTTTAATTTGTTCGTCGATGATCTCCGGTACACGTTATCTAATACAAACTTTCTGTTGTATGCGGATGATCTGAAAGTTTTCAGGGTTATCCATAACGTCGCGGATTCGATTGATATGCAAGGTGACCTGGACAGACTACAGGAATGGTGTTCAATGAATAACATGCATCTAAGCATTGCGAAATGTATGGTACTCAGGGCCTCGCGTAAGAGATCGTGCGTGAAGTACCCATATAAACTAAATGATGTTACTCTTAAGGAAGTCTCCGAAGTTATGGATCTTGGTGTCCGTATAACGTCGTGCTTCGACTTTAGATCCTACTATGCGTTATGTACTGGCAAGGCAATGCGGACCTTGGGCTTTATCTCCAGATTTTGTAGGGATTTTAAGAATAAAGAGTCACTAAGGCTCTTATATGTAGCTCTCGTCAGGCCCCATGTTGAATATGCCTCAGTTATCTGGAGCCCAAGGCATGTGAAGTACGTAAAGTTAATTGAACGGGTCCAACATAAATTCTTAAGGTTTGCTTCACGTATTCTTCGCCACCCAATGGACAGAGATGACCATGATTATCGACCAGTACTGAGAATGTTCAATATCGCCACTCTAGAGAGCCGGAGGAATATCGCGGACATGATCTTTCTGGTCAAGCTTATCAATGGTAATATCGATTGCCCTGATCTTCTTGCTTCTATTTCCTTTAATGCCCCAGTGAGGCATATGCGTACTAGGCCGCTCTTCTTCCCGAGTCTTCCAAAATATTACTACTATGCGGTAGACCCAATTAACAGAGCAATGATTGTAGCCAATGAAACCTTCAGTTGTGTAGATCCTTTTTTGGGATCCCTCAACTCGTTAAAGACTTTGTTACACAAGCACATAGAGCAACAATAATTCCACATTTGATACTGTTTATTCATAAGTGTTTCAGACTTTGTAATTCGTCTTAATGGAACTTTGTACACAATGGGTTTTTTTCCCGTATATTTATAATAATAATAATAATAATAATAATAATGACGATGACGATGACGATGATGATGATGATGACGATGACGATGACGATGACGATGACGATGACGATGACGATGACGATGACGATGACGATGACGATGACGATGACGATGACGATGACGATGACGATGACGATGACGATGACGATGACGATGACGATGACGATGACGATGACGATGACGATGACGATGACGATGACGATGACGATGACGATGACGATGACGATGACGATGACGATGACGATGACGATGACGATGACGATGACGATGACGATGACGATGACGATGACGATGACGATGACGATGACGATGACGATGACGATGACGATGACGATGACGATGACGATGACGATGACGATGACGATGACGATGACGATGACGATGACGATGACGATGACGATGACGATGACGATGACGATGACGATGACGATGACGATGACGATGACGATGACGATGACGATGACGATGACCCCCCATGGCCCCCTCAGCTAAGAAATGCAAGGGCTGCAGTTCGTCTGTCGTAAATCCAGTGTCCTGTGCCGATTGGGGCATCATATCCCATGCAGGCGCATCGTGTCTTGCACGTACGGGTCACCTCTCCGAAAACGGCAGACTTTTAAACTGTGGCCTTGGACGGCCCGGAACAGCTGCTATTGTTGACGTTAGTGAGACTCCGTCGGCAAAGTCAATACCGCCCTATCCAACGATCGATGAGATCAGCGTTGTGATGAGTACCCTGATGGACAGGAAATTTAATGAATTCCAAACCGAGATGATTGCAATCATAAGATCCGAGTTAGGGGAAATACGTGCTACCGTGAATGATCTCTCTAATCGTGTCCGAATCCTAGAAGAAAACTCTGTGTCCACATCTGGAAGGTCAGGATTAATCTCTGGATGTGTGAATGAAGCTATCGCTGAGATAAGCGATAGACAAGTCCGAGCAGGGAACGTTATCATCCACGGTCTGCCGGAGCTCCCTGATGCTTCGCCAGCCACTACTACCAGGAATGATGCCGAGAGTGTCAGGGAAATTCTCAACAAGATCATCCCTAATGATTACTCTAATATTAGGGTCCGGAGGTTGGGTAAGAAGAGGGGTCCTCTGTCATCGTCGTCATCCAGACCACTCTGTGTGGAACTCAAGTCGCCAGAAGTTGTAAAAAATATACTTAAAAATAAGTCCCGTTACTCAGGCTCGTGCAAAATCACGGATGATAAGACCAGGAATCAACGTCAAACACTTGCCGACCTCAGATCCGAATTACGTGAGCTTCAAGACAGAGGAGATACAAGCAAGACTATCCGGTACATTCACGGTGTGCCGAACATCGTGCCGATCACAAGAACAAGAGACCCTACCTCAAAAAACTGATTACACAACCCGTAGTGTACTACCAAAATGTTCGTGGATTAAGAACAAAACTCTCTGACTTAAAATCTGCCGTTCTGTGCTCTGCGACCCAGTATGACATTATTGTTCTAGTGGAAACCTGGTTGAATGCAGCAATCGCGTCCTCGGAGCTAGGTCTAGATGACTATAATATCTTTCGAGTGGATAGATCTCCCCTCACTAGTACTTTTTCCAGAGGGGGTGGGGTTTTAGTCGCTATCAGGAACACGTTGTCCTGCTCCCAAATTGTTTCCAATCGTGCTGACCTCGAACAGATCTTTGTACGCGTGCGTTTGCGTAATGGGTATGTTATTATTGGCGCATTATATCTCCCGCCGGCATCGCAGCCTGTGCTGTATGAAGACCATGTTGGGTGTGTTGCTGAGATTTTCCAATCTTATAGTGAAGATGGTTTCTGTATCTTGGGGGATTATAACCTTCCACACGCTGACTGGTCATGTGGTCCTTGTATGCTAAGTTCCTATAAACCTGGGATTTCTTCCCTCGAGTCAACTTCCATTGACCTCTTACAGGATGGTTATAATCTTTGTAACTTTGCTCAGGTGAATACTATTGTTAATGCACATAATGATATGTTAGACTTAATCTTTGTTAGTGATACCGAAGTAGTTGTAGACAGGGTACTTGATTATATCATAACACCTGATCCGTATCATCCACCGCTAAAAGTCTGTTTGCGCGATTTGCTCCCATCGTCGACCCACAGTCTAAGTGGGATTGCCTATAAAGATTTTAAGAATGGTAACTACCGAGCAATAGTAGATTACTTAAATGCTGTAGACTGGGATTCGGAGACTGGGGGTATTCACCCAGATGTTGCGGTGGATCATCTTTATGCGCACCTTCAAACGGCAATTGATGCCTTTATTCCGGTTAAATTGCTTAAACGATCGTCTTATCCACGCTGGTTTTCGCCGGGACTCAGGAAACTTATTTACGATAAAAAGATTGCTCATAAGGCCTATAAGATCTCAAATTCTCGTGATGATTACCTGAATTTCTCCAATCTCCGTGCCCAGTGTAAAGCACGTACGAAAAAGGACTATAGCGCATATGTTGACATCGTTGAATGTAATGTAAGGAATAATGTGAGTAGCTTTTGGAAGTTTGTAAATACCAAGCGTGGTAGTCATGGAATGCCAAGTAATATGCACTATAGGGGCTCTTCTGCAACATCTCACTCTGAAGTGGCGGATCTGTTTGCCACCTACTTTGGGTCGGTATACACAATTCCGACGGGGTTGTCCCCATCCTTGTGCACGTCCCACGGTTCTGTCAATAACTTGTATCTAGACTCACTCTCAATTACTATTGCCGATATTTTCTCTAAACTTAATGCCCTTGATATCAATAAAGGCCCCGGGGCAGATGGCATCCCTCCCTTGCTCCTCAAGCAGTGCAGTTATATTCTTTCGAGGCCCCTTTGGAATATCTTTAATGCCTCCCTAAGAAATGGTGTCTTTCCCTCTGCTTGGAAAACTAGCCTTGTAACCCCAGTATTTAAGGTTGGGGATAACTCGGATGTTCGTAATTACCGGCCCATAAGTAAACTCTCCGTGATGCCAAAAGTTTTCGAGGATATTGTTACCGACATGTTATCTTCGCAGCTCACAAGCTCTTTATGTGTCGAACAGCATGGCTTCATTCCGAAACGATCAACGGCTACGAATCTAGCCGTGTATCATAATTACGTTTCCAGGGCCCTTGATGAGGGTCTGCAGGTTGACACTGTGTACACCGATTTCCATAAGGCCTTTGATACCGTTGACCATTTGGTCCTGTTTCGTAAACTATCGAGTCGGGGTTTCTGTGGGCCCCTTCTAACCTGGGTTCAGAGCTACTTATCGGGGCGTATGCAGGTGGTCAAAGTATCAAACTCTCTTTCTTCCGCAATAAGTGTCACCTCGGGCGTTCCTCAGGGCTCGCATCTGGGTCCCTTGCTGTTTAATTTGTTCGTCGATGATCTCCGGTACACGTTATCTAATACAAACTTTCTGTTGTATGCGGATGATCTGAAAGTTTTCAGGGTTATCCATAACGTCGCGGATTCGATTGATATGCAAGGTGACCTGGACAGACTACAGGAATGGTGTTCAATGAATAACATGCATCTAAGCATTGCGAAATGTATGGTACTCAGGGCCTCGCGTAAGAGATCGTGCGTGAAGTACCCATATAAACTAAATGATGTTACTCTTAAGGAAGTCTCCGAAGTTATGGATCTTGGTGTCCGTATAACGTCGTGCTTCGACTTTAGATCCTACTATGCGTTATGTACTGGCAAGGCAATGCGGACCTTGGGCTTTATCTCCAGATTTTGTAGGGATTTTAAGAATAAAGAGTCACTAAGGCTCTTATATGTAGCTCTCGTCAGGCCCCATGTTGAATATGCCTCAGTTATCTGGAGCCCAAGGCATGTGAAGTACGTAAAGTTAATTGAACGGGTCCAACATAAATTCTTAAGGTTTGCTTCACGTATTCTTCGCCACCCAATGGACAGAGATGACCATGATTATCGACCAGTACTGAGAATGTTCAATATCGCCACTCTAGAGAGCCGGAGGAATATCGCGGACATGATCTTTCTGGTCAAGCTTATCAATGGTAATATCGATTGCCCTGATCTTCTTGCTTCTATTTCCTTTAATGCCCCAGTGAGGCATATGCGTACTAGGCCGCTCTTCTTCCCGAGTCTTCCAAAATATTACTACTATGCGGTAGACCCAATTAACAGAGCAATGATTGTAGCCAATGAAACCTTCAGTTGTGTAGATCCTTTTTTGGGATCCCTCAACTCGTTAAAGACTTTGTTACACAAGCACATAGAGCAACAATAATTCCACATTTGATACTGTTTATTCATAAGTGTTTCAGACTTTGTAATTCGTCTTAATGGAACTTTGTACACAATGGGTTTTTTTCCCGTATATTTATAATAATAATAATAATAATAATAATAATGACGATGACGATGACGATGATGATGATGATGACGATGACGATGACGATGACGATGACGATGACGATGACGATGACGATGACGATGACGATGACGATGACGATGACGATGACGATGACGATGACGATGACGATGACGATGACGATGACGATGACGATGACGATGACGATGACGATGACGATGACGATGACGATGACGATGACGATGACGATGACGATGACGATGACGATGACGATGACGATGACGATGACGATGACGATGACGATGACGATGACGATGACGATGACGATGACGATGACGATGACGATGACGATGACGATGACGATGACGATGACGATGACGATGACGATGACGATGACGATGACGATGACGATGACGATGACCCCCCATGGCCCCCTCAGCTAAGAAATGCAAGGGCTGCAGTTCGTCTGTCGTAAATCCAGTGTCCTGTGCCGATTGTGGCATCATATCCCATGCAGGCGCATCGTGTCTTGCACGTACGGGTCACCTCTCCGAAAACGGCAGACTTTTAAACTGTGGCCTTGGACGGCCCGGAACAGCTGCTATTGTTGACGTTAGTGAGACTCCGTCGGCAAAGTCAATACCGTCCTATCCAACGATCGATGAGATCAGCGTTGTGATGAGTACCCTGATGGACAGGAAATTTAATGAATTCCAAACCGAGATGATTGCAATCATAAGATCCGAGTTAGGGGAAATACGTGCTACCGTGAATGATCTCTCTAATCGTGTCCGAATCCTAGAAGAAAACTCTGTGTCCACATCTGGAAGGTCAGGATTAATCTCTGGATGTGTGAATGAAGCTATCGCTGAGATAAGCGATAGACAAGTCCGAGCAGGGAACGTTATCATCCACGGTCTGCCGGAGCTCCCTGATGCCTCGCCAGCCACTACTACCAGGAATGATGCCGAGAGTGTCAGGGAAATTCTCAACAAGATCATCCCTAATGATTACTCTAATATTAGGGTCCGGAGGTTGGGTAAGAAGAGGGGTCCTCTGTCATCGTCGTCATCCAGACCACTCTGTGTGGAACTCAAGTCGCCAGAAGTTGTAAAAAATATACTTAAAAATAAGTCCCGTTACTCAGGCTCGTGCAAAATCACGGATGATAAGACCAGGAATCAACGTCAAACACTTGCCGACCTCAGATCCGAATTACGTGAGCTTCAAGACAGAGGAGATACAAGCAAGACTATCCGGTACATTCACGGTGTGCCGAACATCGTGCCGATCACAAGAACAAGAGACCCTACCTCAAAAAACTGATTACACAACCCGTAGTGTACTACCAAAATGTTCGTGGATTAAGAACAAAACTCTCTGACTTAAAATCTGCCGTTCTGTGCTCTGCGACCCAGTATGACATTATTGTTCTAGTGGAAACCTGGTTGAATGCAGCAATCGCGTCCTCGGAGCTAGGTCTAGATGACTATAATATCTTTCGAGTGGATAGATCTCCCCTCACTAGTACTTTTTCCAGAGGGGGTGGGGTTTTAGTCGCTATCAGGAACACGTTGTCCTGCTCCCAAATTGTTTCCAATCGTGCTGACCTCGAACAGATCTTTGTACGCGTGCGTTTGCGTAATGGGTATGTTATTATTGGCGCATTATATCTCCCGCCGGCATCGCAGCCTGTGCTGTATGAAGACCATGTTGGGTGTGTTGCTGAGATTTTCCAATCTTATAGTGAAGATGGTTTCTGTATCTTGGGGGATTATAACCTTCCACACGCTGACTGGTCATGTGGTCCTTGTATGCTAAGTTCCTATAAACCTGGGATTTCTTCCCTCGAGTCAACTTCCATTGACCTCTTACAGGATGGTTATAATCTTTGTAACTTTGCTCAGGTGAATACTATTGTTAATGCACATAATGATATGTTAGACTTAATCTTTGTTAGTGATACCGAAGTAGTTGTAGACAGGGTACTTGATTATATCATAACACCTGATCCGTATCATCCACCGCTAAAAGTCTGTTTGCGCGATTTGCTCCCATCGTCGACCCACAGTCTAAGTGGGATTGCCTATAAAGATTTTAAGAATGGTAACTACCGAGCAATAGTAGATTACTTAAATGCTGTAGACTGGGATTCGGAGACTGGGGGTATTCACCCAGATGTTGCGGTGGATCATCTTTATGCGCACCTTCAAACGGCAATTGATGCCTTTATTCCGGTTAAATTGCTTAAACGATCGTCTTATCCACGCTGGTTTTCGCCGGGACTCAGGAAACTTATTTACGATAAAAAGATTGCTCATAAGGCCTATAAGATCTCAAATTCTCGTGATGATTACCTGAATTTCTCCAATCTCCGTGCCCAGTGTAAAGCACGTACGAAAAAGGACTATAGCGCATATGTTGACATCGTTGAATGTAATGTAAGGAATAATGTGAGTAGCTTTTGGAAGTTTGTAAATACCAAGCGTGGTAGTCATGGAATGCCAAGTAATATGCACTATGGGGGCTCTTCTGCAACATCTCACTCTGAAGTGGCGGATCTGTTTGCCACCTACTTTGGGTCGGTATACACAATTCCGACGGGGTTGTCCCCATCCTTGTGCACGTCCCACGGTTCTGTCAATAACTTGTATCTAGACTCACTCTCAATTACTATTGCCGATATTTTCTCTAAACTTAATGCCCTTGATATCAATAAAGGCCCGGGGGCAGATGGCATCCCTCCCTTGCTCCTCAAGCAGTGCAGTTATATTCTTTCGAGGCCCCTTTGGAATATCTTTAATGCCTCCCTAAGAAATGGTGTCTTTCCCTCTGCTTGGAAAACTAGCCTTGTAACCCCAGTATTTAAGGTTGGGGATAACTCGGATGTTCGTAATTACCGGCCCATAAGTAAACTCTCCGTGATGCCAAAAGTTTTCGAGGATATTGTTACCGACATGTTATCTTCGCAGCTCACAAGCTCTTTATGTGTCGAACAGCATGGCTTCATTCCGAAACGATCAACGGCTACGAATCTAGCCGTGTATCATAATTACGTTTCCAGGGCCCTTGATGAGGGTCTGCAGGTTGACACTGTGTACACCGATTTCCATAAGGCCTTTGATACCGTTGACCATTTGGTCCTGTTTCGTAAACTATCGAGTGGGGGTTTCTGTGGGCCCCTTCTAACCTGGGTTCAGAGCTACTTATCGGGGCGTATGCAGGTGGTCAAAGTATCAAACTCTCTTTCTTCCGCAATAAGTGTCACCTCGGGCGTTCCTCAGGGCTCGCATCTGGGTCCCTTGCTGTTTAATTTGTTCGTCGATGATCTCCGGTACACGTTATCTAATACAAACTTTCTGTTGTATGCGGATGATCTGAAAGTTTTCAGGGTTATCCATAACGTCGCGGATTCGATTGATATGCAAGGTGACCTGGACAGACTACAGGAATGGTGTTCAATGAATAACATGCATCTAAGCATTGCGAAATGTATGGTACTCAGGGCCTCGCGTAAGAGATCGTGCGTGAAGTACCCATATAAACTAAATGATGTTACTCTTAAGGAAGTCTCCGAAGTTATGGATCTTGGTGTCCGTATAACGTCGTGCTTCGACTTTAGATCCTACTATGCGTTATGTACTGGCAAGGCAATGCGGACCTTGGGCTTTATCTCCAGATTTTGTAGGGATTTTAAGAATAAAGAGTCACTAAGGCTCTTATATGTAGCTCTCGTCAGGCCCCATGTTGAATATGCCTCAGTTATCTGGAGCCCAAGGCATGTGAAGTACGTAAAGTTAATTGAACGGGTCCAACATAAATTCTTAAGGTTTGCTTCACGTATTCTTCGCCACCCAATGGACAGAGATGACCATGATTATCGACCAGTACTGAGAATGTTCAATATCGCCACTCTAGAGAGCCGGAGGAATATCGCGGACATGATCTTTCTGGTCAAGCTTATCAATGGTAATATCGATTGCCCTGATCTTCTTGCTTCTATTTCCTTTAATGCCCCAGTGAGGCATATGCGTACTAGGCCGCTCTTCTTCCCGAGTCTTCCAAAATATTACTACTATGCGGTAGACCCAATTAACAGAGCAATGATTGTAGCCAATGAAACCTTCAGTTGTGTAGATCCTTTTTTGGGATCCCTCAACTCGTTAAAGACTTTGTTACACAAGCACATAGAGCAACAATAATTCCACATTTGATACTGTTTATTCATAAGTGTTTCAGACTTTGTAATTCGTCTTAATGGAACTTTGTACACAATGGGTTTTTTTCCCGTATATTTATAATAATAATAATAATAATAATAATAATGACGATGACGATGACGATGACGATGATGATGATGATGACGATGACGATGACGATGACGATGACGATGACGATGACGATGACGATGACGATGACGATGACGATGACGATGACGATGACGATGACGATGACGATGACGATGACGATGACGATGACGATGACGATGACGATGACGATGACGATGACGATGACGATGACGATGACGATGACGATGACGATGACGATGACGATGACGATGACGATGACGATGACGATGACGATGACGATGACGATGACGATGACGATGACGATGACGATGACGATGACGATGACGATGACGATGACGATGACGATGACGATGACGATGACGATGACGATGACGATGACGATGACGATGACGATGACGATGACGATGACGATGACGATGACGATGACGATGACGATGACGATGACGATGACGATGACGATGACGATGACGATGACGATGACGATGACGATGACCCCCCATGGCCCCCTCAGCTAAGAAATGCAAGGGCTGCAGTTCGTCTGTCGTAAATCCAGTGTCCTGTGCCGATTGTGGCATCATATCCCATGCAGGCGCATCGTGTCTTGCACGTACGGGTCACCTCTCCGAAAACGGCAGACTTTTAAACTGTGGCCTTGGACGGCCCGGAACAGCTGCTATTGTTGACGTTAGTGAGACTCCGTCGGCAAAGTCAATACCGTCCTATCCAACGATCGATGAGATCAGCGTTGTGATGAGTACCCTGATGGACAGGAAATTTAATGAATTCCAAACCGAGATGATTGCAATCATAAGATCCGAGTTAGGGGAAATACGTGCTACCGTGAATGATCTCTCTAATCGTGTCCGAATCCTAGAAGAAAACTCTGTGTCCACATCTGGAAGGTCAGGATTAATCTCTGGATGTGTGAATGAAGCTATCGCTGAGATAAGCGATAGACAAGTCCGAGCAGGGAACGTTATCATCCACGGTCTGCCGGAGCTCCCTGATGCCTCGCCAGCCACTACTACCAGGAATGATGCCGAGAGTGTCAGGGAAATTCTCAACAAGATCATCCCTAATGATTACTCTAATATTAGGGTCCGGAGGTTGGGTAAGAAGAGGGGTCCTCTGTCATCGTCGTCATCCAGACCACTCTGTGTGGAACTCAAGTCGCCAGAAGTTGTAAAAAATATACTTAAAAATAAGTCCCGTTACTCAGGCTCGTGCAAAATCACGGATGATAAGACCAGGAATCAACGTCAAACACTTGCCGACCTCAGATCCGAATTACGTGAGCTTCAAGACAGAGGAGATACAAGCAAGACTATCCGGTACATTCACGGTGTGCCGAACATCGTGCCGATCACAAGAACAAGAGACCCTACCTCAAAAAACTGATTACACAACCCGTAGTGTACTACCAAAATGTTCGTGGATTAAGAACAAAACTCTCTGACTTAAAATCTGCCGTTCTGTGCTCTGCGACCCAGTATGACATTATTGTTCTAGTGGAAACCTGGTTGAATGCAGTAATCGCGTCCTCGGAGCTAGGTCTAGATGACTATAATATCTTTCGAGTGGATAGATCTCCCCTCACTAGTACTTTTTCCAGAGGGGGTGGGGTTTTAGTCGCTATCAGGAACACGTTGTCCTGCTCCCAAATTGTTTCCAATCGTGCTGACCTCGAACAGATCTTTGTACGCGTGCGTTTGCGTAATGGGTATGTTATTATTGGCGCATTATATCTCCCGCCGGCATCGCAGCCTGTGCTGTATGAAGACCATGTTGGGTGTGTTGCTGAGATTTTCCAATCTTATAGTGAAGATGGTTTCTGTATCTTGGGGGATTATAACCTTCCACACGCTGACTGGTCATGTGGTCCTTGTATGCTAAGTTCCTATAAACCTGGGATTTCTTCCCTCGAGTCAACTTCCATTGACCTCTTACAGGATGGTTATAATCTTTGTAACTTTGCTCAGGTGAATACTATTGTTAATGCACATAATGATATGTTAGACTTAATCTTTGTTAGTGATACCGAAGTAGTTGTAGACAGGGTACTTGATTATATCATAACACCTGATCCGTATCATCCACCGCTAAAAGTCTGTTTGCGCGATTTGCTCCCATCGTCGACCCACAGTCTAAGTGGGATTGCCTATAAAGATTTTAAGAATGGTAACTACCGAGCAATAGTAGATTACTTAAATGCTGTAGACTGGGATTCGGAGACTGGGGGTATTCACCCAGATGTTGCGGTGGATCATCTTTATGCGCACCTTCAAACGGCAATTGATGCCTTTATTCCGGTTAAATTGCTTAAACGATCGTCTTATCCACGCTGGTTTTCGCCGGGACTCAGGAAACTTATTTACGATAAAAAGATTGCTCATAAGGCCTATAAGATCTCAAATTCTCGTGATGATTACCTGAATTTCTCCAATCTCCGTGCCCAGTGTAAAGCACGTACGAAAAAGGACTATAGCGCATATGTTGACATCGTTGAATGTAATGTAAGGAATAATGTGAGTAGCTTTTGGAAGTTTGTAAATACCAAGCGTGGTAGTCATGGAATGCCAAGTAATATGCACTATGGGGGCTCTTCTGCAACATCTCACTCTGAAGTGGCGGATCTGTTTGCCACCTACTTTGGGTCGGTATACACAATTCCGACGGGGTTGTCCCCATCCTTGTGCACGTCCCACGGTTCTGTCAATAACTTGTATCTAGACTCACTCTCAATTACTATTGCCGATATTTTCTCTAAACTTAATGCCCTTGATATCAATAAAGGCCCGGGGGCAGATGGCATCCCTCCCTTGCTCCTCAAGCAGTGCAGTTATATTCTTTCGAGGCCCCTTTGGAATATCTTTAATGCCTCCCTAAGAAATGGTGTCTTTCCCTCTGCTTGGAAAACTAGCCTTGTAACCCCAGTATTTAAGGTTGGGGATAACTCGGATGTTCGTAATTACCGGCCCATAAGTAAACTCTCCGTGATGCCAAAAGTTTTCGAGGATATTGTTACCGACATGTTATCTTCGCAGCTCACAAGCTCTTTATGTGTCGAACAGCATGGCTTCATTCCGAAACGATCAACGGCTACGAATCTAGCCGTGTATCATAATTACGTTTCCAGGGCCCTTGATGAGGGTCTGCAGGTTGACACTGTGTACACCGATTTCCATAAGGCCTTTGATACCGTTGACCATTTGGTCCTGTTTCGTAAACTATCGAGTCGGGGTTTCTGTGGGCCCCTTCTAACCTGGGTTCAGAGCTACTTATCGGGGCGTATGCAGGTGGTCAAAGTATCAAACTCTCTTTCTTCCGCAATAAGTGTCACCTCGGGCGTTCCTCAGGGCTCGCATCTGGGTCCCTTGCTGTTTAATTTGTTCGTCGATGATCTCCGGTACACGTTATCTAATACAAACTTTCTGTTGTATGCGGATGATCTGAAAGTTTTCAGGGTTATCCATAACGTCGCGGATTCGATTGATATGCAAGGTGACCTGGACAGACTACAGGAATGGTGTTCAATGAATAACATGCATCTAAGCATTGCGAAATGTATGGTACTCAGGGCCTCGCGTAAGAGATCGTGCGTGAAGTACCCATATAAACTAAATGATGTTACTCTTAAGGAAGTCTCCGAAGTTATGGATCTTGGTGTCCGTATAACGTCGTGCTTCGACTTTAGATCCTACTATGCGTTATGTACTGGCAAGGCAATGCGGACCTTGGGCTTTATCTCCAGATTTTGTAGGGATTTTAAGAATAAAGAGTCACTAAGGCTCTTATATGTAGCTCTCGTCAGGCCCCATGTTGAATATGCCTCAGTTATCTGGAGCCCAAGGCATGTGAAGTACGTAAAGTTAATTGAACGGGTCCAACATAAATTCTTAAGGTTTGCTTCACGTATTCTTCGCCACCCAATGGACAGAGATGACCATGATTATCGACCAGTACTGAGAATGTTCAATATCGCCACTCTAGAGAGCCGGAGGAATATCGCGGACATGATCTTTCTGGTCAAGCTTATCAATGGTAATATCGATTGCCCTGATCTTCTTGCTTCTATTTCCTTTAATGCCCCAGTGAGGCATATGCGTACTAGGCCGCTCTTCTTCCCGAGTCTTCCAAAATATTACTACTATGCGGTAGACCCAATTAACAGAGCAATGATTGTAGCCAATGAAACCTTCAGTTGTGTAGATCCTTTTTTGGGATCCCTCAACTCGTTAAAGACTTTGTTACACAAGCACATAGAGCAACAATAATTCCACATTTGATACTGTTTATTCATAAGTGTTTCAGACTTTGTAATTCGTCTTAATGGAACTTTGTACACAATGGGTTTTTTTCCCGTATATTTATAATAATAATAATAATAATAATAATAATGACGATGACGATGACGATGATGATGATGATGACGATGACGATGACGATGACGATGACGATGACGATGACGATGACGATGACGATGACGATGACGATGACGATGACGATGACGATGACGATGACGATGACGATGACGATGACGATGACGATGACGATGACGATGACGATGACGATGACGATGACGATGACGATGACGATGACGATGACGATGACGATGACGATGACGATGACGATGACGATGACGATGACGATGACGATGACGATGACGATGACGATGACGATGACGATGACGATGACGATGACGATGACGATGACGATGACGATGACGATGACGATGACGATGACGATGACGATGACGATGACGATGACGATGACGATGACGATGACGATGACGATGACGATGACGATGACGATGACGATGACGATGACGATGACGATGACGATGACGATGACGATGACGATGACGATGACGATGACCCCCCATGGCCCCCTCAGCTAAGAAATGCAAGGGCTGCAGTTCGTCTGTCGTAAATCCAGTGTCCTGTGCCGATTGTGGCATCATATCCCATGCAGGCGCATCGTGTCTTGCACGTACGGGTCACCTCTCCGAAAACGGCAGACTTTTAAACTGTGGCCTTGGACGGCCCGGAACAGCTGCTATTGTTGACGTTAGTGAGACTCCGTCGGCAAAGTCAATACCGCCCTATCCAACGATCGATGAGATCAGCGTTGTGATGAGTACCCTGATGGACAGGAAATTTAATGAATTCCAAACCGAGATGATTGCAATCATAAGATCCGAGTTAGGGGAAATACGTGCTACCGTGAATGATCTCTCTAATCGTGTCCGAATCCTAGAAGAAAACTCTGTGTCCACATCTGGAAGGTCAGGATTAATCTCTGGATGTGTGAATGAAGCTATCGCTGAGATAAGCGATAGACAAGTCCGAGCAGGGAACGTTATCATCCACGGTCTGCCGGAGCTCCCTGATGCTTCGCCAGCCACTACTACCAGGAATGATGCCGAGAGTGTCAGGGAAATTCTCAACAAGATCATCCCTAATGATTACTCTAATATTAGGGTCCGGAGGTTGGGTAAGAAGAGGGGTCCTCTGTCATCGTCGTCATCCAGACCACTCTGTGTGGAACTCAAGTCGCCAGAAGTTGTAAAAAATATACTTAAAAATAAGTCCCGTTACTCAGGCTCGTGCAAAATCACGGATGATAAGACCAGGAATCAACGTCAAACACTTGCCGACCTCAGATCCGAATTACGTGAGCTTCAAGACAGAGGAGATACAAGCAAGACTATCCGGTACATTCACGGTGTGCCGAACATCGTGCCGATCACAAGAACAAGAGACCCTACCTCAAAAAACTGATTACACAACCCGTAGTGTACTACCAAAATGTTCGTGGATTAAGAACAAAACTCTCTGACTTAAAATCTGCCGTTCTGTGCTCTGCGACCCAGTATGACATTATTGTTCTAGTGGAAACCTGGTTGAATGCAGCAATCGCGTCCTCGGAGCTAGGTCTAGATGACTATAATATCTTTCGAGTGGATAGATCTCCCCTCACTAGTACTTTTTCCAGAGGGGGTGGGGTTTTAGTCGCTATCAGGAACACGTTGTCCTGCTCCCAAATTGTTTCCAATCGTGCTGACCTCGAACAGATCTTTGTACGCGTGCGTTTGCGTAATGGGTATGTTATTATTGGCGCATTATATCTCCCGCCGGCATCGCAGCCTGTGCTGTATGAAGACCATGTTGGGTGTGTTGCTGAGATTTTCCAATCTTATAGTGAAGATGGTTTCTGTATCTTGGGGGATTATAACCTTCCACACGCTGACTGGTCATGTGGTCCTTGTATGCTAAGTTCCTATAAACCTGGGATTTCTTCCCTCGAGTCAACTTCCATTGACCTCTTACAGGATGGTTATAATCTTTGTAACTTTGCTCAGGTGAATACTATTGTTAATGCACATAATGATATGTTAGACTTAATCTTTGTTAGTGATACCGAAGTAGTTGTAGACAGGGTACTTGATTATATCATAACACCTGATCCGTATCATCCACCGCTAAAAGTCTGTTTGCGCGATTTGCTCCCATCGTCGACCCACAGTCTAAGTGGGATTGCCTATAAAGATTTTAAGAATGGTAACTACCGAGCAATAGTAGATTACTTAAATGCTGTAGACTGGGATTCGGAGACTGGGGGTATTCACCCAGATGTTGCGGTGGATCATCTTTATGCGCACCTTCAAACGGCAATTGATGCCTTTATTCCGGTTAAATTGCTTAAACGATCGTCTTATCCACGCTGGTTTTCGCCGGGACTCAGGAAACTTATTTACGATAAAAAGATTGCTCATAAGGCCTATAAGATCTCAAATTCTCGTGATGATTACCTGAATTTCTCCAATCTCCGTGCCCAGTGTAAAGCACGTACGAAAAAGGACTATAGCGCATATGTTGACATCGTTGAATGTAATGTAAGGAATAATGTGAGTAGCTTTTGGAAGTTTGTAAATACCAAGCGTGGTAGTCATGGAATGCCAAGTAATATGCACTATAGGGGCTCTTCTGCAACATCTCACTCTGAAGTGGCGGATCTGTTTGCCACCTACTTTGGGTCGGTATACACAATTCCGACGGGGTTGTCCCCATCCTTGTGCACGTCCCACGGTTCTGTCAATAACTTGTATCTAGACTCACTCTCAATTACTATTGCCGATATTTTCTCTAAACTTAATGCCCTTGATATCAATAAAGGCCCCGGGGCAGATGGCATCCCTCCCTTGCTCCTCAAGCAGTGCAGTTATATTCTTTCGAGGCCCCTTTGGAATATCTTTAATGCCTCCCTAAGAAATGGTGTCTTTCCCTCTGCTTGGAAAACTAGCCTTGTAACCCCAGTATTTAAGGTTGGGGATAACTCGGATGTTCGTAATTACCGGCCCATAAGTAAACTCTCCGTGATGCCAAAAGTTTTCGAGGATATTGTTACCGACATGTTATCTTCGCAGCTCACAAGCTCTTTATGTGTCGAACAGCATGGCTTCATTCCGAAACGATCAACGGCTACGAATCTAGCCGTGTATCATAATTACGTTTCCAGGGCCCTTGATGAGGGTCTGCAGGTTGACACTGTGTACACCGATTTCCATAAGGCCTTTGATACCGTTGACCATTTGGTCCTGTTTCGTAAACTATCGAGTCGGGGTTTCTGTGGGCCCCTTCTAACCTGGGTTCAGAGCTACTTATCGGGGCGTATGCAGGTGGTCAAAGTATCAAACTCTCTTTCTTCCGCAATAAGTGTCACCTCGGGCGTTCCTCAGGGCTCGCATCTGGGTCCCTTGCTGTTTAATTTGTTCGTCGATGATCTCCGGTACACGTTATCTAATACAAACTTTCTGTTGTATGCGGATGATCTGAAAGTTTTCAGGGTTATCCATAACGTCGCGGATTCGATTGATATGCAAGGTGACCTGGACAGACTACAGGAATGGTGTTCAATGAATAACATGCATCTAAGCATTGCGAAATGTATGGTACTCAGGGCCTCGCGTAAGAGATCGTGCGTGAAGTACCCATATAAACTAAATGATGTTACTCTTAAGGAAGTCTCCGAAGTTATGGATCTTGGTGTCCGTATAACGTCGTGCTTCGACTTTAGATCCTACTATGCGTTATGTACTGGCAAGGCAATGCGGACCTTGGGCTTTATCTCCAGATTTTGTAGGGATTTTAAGAATAAAGAGTCACTAAGGCTCTTATATGTAGCTCTCGTCAGGCCCCATGTTGAATATGCCTCAGTTATCTGGAGCCCAAGGCATGTGAAGTACGTAAAGTTAATTGAACGGGTCCAACATAAATTCTTAAGGTTTGCTTCACGTATTCTTCGCCACCCAATGGACAGAGATGACCATGATTATCGACCAGTACTGAGAATGTTCAATATCGCCACTCTAGAGAGCCGGAGGAATATCGCGGACATGATCTTTCTGGTCAAGCTTATCAATGGTAATATCGATTGCCCTGATCTTCTTGCTTCTATTTCCTTTAATGCCCCAGTGAGGCATATGCGTACTAGGCCGCTCTTCTTCCCGAGTCTTCCAAAATATTACTACTATGCGGTAGACCCAATTAACAGAGCAATGATTGTAGCCAATGAAACCTTCAGTTGTGTAGATCCTTTTTTTGGGATCCCTCAACTCGTTAAAGACTTTGTTACACAAGCACATAGAGCAACAATAATTCCACATTTGATACTGTTTATTCATAAGTGTTTCAGACTTTGTAATTCGTCTTAATGGAACTTTGTACACAATGGGTTTTTTTCCCGTATATTTATAATAATAATAATAATGACGATGACGATGACGATGACGATGACGATGACGATGACGATGACGATGACGATGACGATGACGATGACGATGACGATGACGATGACGATGACGATGACGAAGACGATGACGATGACGATGACGATGACGATGACGATGACGATGACGATGACGATGACGATGACGATGACGATGACGATGACGATGACGATGACGATGACGATGACGATGACGATGACGATGACGATGACGATGACGATGACGATGACGATGACGATGACGATGACGATGACGATGACGATGACGATGACGATGACGATGACGATGACGATGACGATGACGATGACGATGACGATGACGATGACGATGACGATGACGATGACGATGACGATGACGATGACGATGACGATGACGATGACGATGACGATGACCCCCCATGGCCCCCTCAGCTAAGAAATGCAAGGGCTGCAGTTCGTCTGTCGTAAATCCAGTGTCCTGTGCCGATTGTGGCATCATATCCCATGCAGGCGCATCGTGTCTTGCACGTACGGGTCACCTCTCCGAAAACGGCAGACTTTTAAACTGTGGCCTTGGACGGCCCGGAACAGCTGCTATTGTTGACGTTAGTGAGACTCCGTCGGCAAAGTCAATACCGTCCTATCCAACGATCGATGAGATCAGCGTTGTGATGAGTACCCTGATGGACAGGAAATTTAATGAATTCCAAACCGAGATGATTGCAATCATAAGATCCGAGTTAGGGGAAATACGTGCTACCGTGAATGATCTCTCTAATCGTGTCCGAATCCTAGAAGAAAACTCTGTGTCCACATCTGGAAGGTCAGGATTAATCTCTGGATGTGTGAATGAAGCTATCGCTGAGATAAGCGATAGACAAGTCCGAGCAGGGAACGTTATCATCCACGGTCTGCCGGAGCTCCCTGATGCCTCGCCAGCCACTACTACCAGGAATGATGCCGAGAGTGTCAGGGAAATTCTCAACAAGATCATCCCTAATGATTACTCTAATATTAGGGTCCGGAGGTTGGGTAAGAAGAGGGGTCCTCTGTCATCGTCGTCATCCAGACCACTCTGTGTGGAACTCAAGTCGCCAGAAGTTGTAAAAAATATACTTAAAAATAAGTCCCGTTACTCAGGCTCGTGCAAAATCACGGATGATAAGACCAGGAATCAACGTCAAACACTTGCCGACCTCAGATCCGAATTACGTGAGCTTCAAGACAGAGGAGATACAAGCAAGACTATCCGGTACATTCACGGTGTGCCGAACATCGTGCCGATCACAAGAACAAGAGACCCTACCTCAAAAAACTGATTACACAACCCGTAGTGTACTACCAAAATGTTCGTGGATTAAGAACAAAACTCTCTGACTTAAAATCTGCCGTTCTGTGCTCTGCGACCCAGTATGACATTATTGTTCTAGTGGAAACCTGGTTGAATGCAGCAATCGCGTCCTCGGAGCTAGGTCTAGATGACTATAATATCTTTCGAGTGGATAGATCTCCCCTCACTAGTACTTTTTCCAGAGGGGGTGGGGTTTTAGTCGCTATCAGGAACACGTTGTCCTGCTCCCAAATTGTTTCCAATCGTGCTGACCTCGAACAGATCTTTGTACGCGTGCGTTTGCGTAATGGGTATGTTATTATTGGCGCATTATATCTCCCGCCGGCATCGCAGCCTGTGCTGTATGAAGACCATGTTGGGTGTGTTGCTGAGATTTTCCAATCTTATAGTGAAGATGGTTTCTGTATCTTGGGGGATTATAACCTTCCACACGCTGACTGGTCATGTGGTCCTTGTATGCTAAGTTCCTATAAACCTGGGATTTCTTCCCTCGAGTCAACTTCCATTGACCTCTTACAGGATGGTTATAATCTTTGTAACTTTGCTCAGGTGAATACTATTGTTAATGCACATAATGATATGTTAGACTTAATCTTTGTTAGTGATACCGAAGTAGTTGTAGACAGGGTACTTGATTATATCATAACACCTGATCCGTATCATCCACCGCTAAAAGTCTGTTTGCGCGATTTGCTCCCATCGTCGACCCACAGTCTAAGTGGGATTGCCTATAAAGATTTTAAGAATGGTAACTACCGAGCAATAGTAGATTACTTAAATGCTGTAGACTGGGATTCGGAGACTGGGGGTATTCACCCAGATGTTGCGGTGGATCATCTTTATGCGCACCTTCAAACGGCAATTGATGCCTTTATTCCGGTTAAATTGCTTAAACGATCGTCTTATCCACGCTGGTTTTCGCCGGGACTCAGGAAACTTATTTACGATAAAAAGATTGCTCATAAGGCCTATAAGATCTCAAATTCTCGTGATGATTACCTGAATTTCTCCAATCTCCGTGCCCAGTGTAAAGCACGTACGAAAAAGGACTATAGCGCATATGTTGACATCGTTGAATGTAATGTAAGGAATAATGTGAGTAGGAGTAGCTTTTGGAAGTTTGTAAATACCAAGCGTGGTAGTCATGGAATGCCAAGTAATATGCACTATGGGGGCTCTTCTGCAACATCTCACTCTGAAGTGGCGGATCTGTTTGCCACCTACTTTGGGTCGGTATACACAATTCCGACGGGGTTGTCCCCATCCTTGTGCACGTCCCACGGTTCTGTCAATAACTTGTATCTAGACTCACTCTCAATTACTATTGCCGATATTTTCTCTAAACTTAATGCCCTTGATATCAATAAAGGCCCGGGGGCAGATGGCATCCCTCCCTTGCTCCTCAAGCAGTGCAGTTATATTCTTTCGAGGCCCCTTTGGAATATCTTTAATGCCTCCCTAAGAAATGGTGTCTTTCCCTCTGCTTGGAAAACTAGCCTTGTAACCCCAGTATTTAAGGTTGGGGATAACTCGGATGTTCGTAATTACCGGCCCATAAGTAAACTCTCCGTGATGCCAAAAGTTTTCGAGGATATTGTTACCGACATGTTATCTTCGCAGCTCACAAGCTCTTTATGTGTCGAACAGCATGGCTTCATTCCGAAACGATCAACGGCTACGAATCTAGCCGTGTATCATAATTACGTTTCCAGGGCCCTTGATGAGGGTCTGCAGGTTGACACTGTGTACACCGATTTCCATAAGGCCTTTGATACCGTTGACCATTTGGTCCTGTTTCGTAAACTATCGAGTGGGGGTTTCTGTGGGCCCCTTCTAACCTGGGTTCAGAGCTACTTATCGGGGCGTATGCAGGTGGTCAAAGTATCAAACTCTCTTTCTTCCGCAATAAGTGTCACCTCGGGCGTTCCTCAGGGCTCGCATCTGGGTCCCTTGCTGTTTAATTTGTTCGTCGATGATCTCCGGTACACGTTATCTAATACAAACTTTCTGTTGTATGCGGATGATCTGAAAGTTTTCAGGGTTATCCATAACGTCGCGGATTCGATTGATATGCAAGGTGACCTGGACAGACTACTGGAATGGTGTTCAATGAATAACATGCATCTAAGCATTGCGAAATGTATGGTACTCAGGGCCTCGCGTAAGAGATCGTGCGTGAAGTACCCATATAAACTAAATGATGTTACTCTTAAGGAAGTCTCCGAAGTTATGGATCTTGGTGTCCGTATAACGTCGTGCTTCGACTTTAGATCCTACTATGCGTTATGTACTGGCAAGGCAATGCGGACCTTGGGCTTTATCTCCAGATTTTGTAGGGATTTTAAGAATAAAGAGTCACTAAGGCTCTTATATGTAGCTCTCGTCAGGCCCCATGTTGAATATGCCTCAGTTATCTGGAGCCCAAGGCATGTGAAGTACGTAAAGTTAATTGAACGGGTCCAACATAAATTCTTAAGGTTTGCTTCACGTATTCTTCGCCACCCAATGGACAGAGATGACCATGATTATCGACCAGTACTGAGAATGTTCAATATCGCCACTCTAGAGAGCCGGAGGAATATCGCGGACATGATCTTTCTGGTCAAGCTTATCAATGGTAATATCGATTGCCCTGATCTTCTTGCTTCTATTTCCTTTAATGCCCCAGTGAGGCATATGCGTACTAGGCCGCTCTTCTTCCCGAGTCTTCCAAAATATTACTACTATGCGGTAGACCCAATTAACAGAGCAATGATTGTAGCCAATGAAACCTTCAGTTGTGTAGATCCTTTTTTGGGATCCCTCAACTCGTTAAAGACTTTGTTACACAAGCACATAGAGCAACAATAATTCCACATTTGATACTGTTTATTCATAAGTGTTTCAGACTTTGTAATTCGTCTTAATGGAACTTTGTACACAATGGGTTTTTTTCCCGTATATTTATAATAATAATAATAATAATAATAATAATGACGATGACGATGACGATGACGATGACGATGACGATGACGATGACGATGACGATGACGATGACGATGACGATGACGATGACGATGACGATGACGATGACGATGACGATGACGATGACGATGACGATGACGATGACGATGACGATGACGATGACGATGACGATGACGATGACGATGACGATGACGATGACGATGACGATGACGATGACGATGACGATGACGATGACGATGACGATGACGATGACGATGACGATGACGATGACGATGACGATGACGATGACGATGACGATGACGATGACGATGACGATGACGATGACGATGACGATGACGATGACGATGACGATGACGATGACGATGACCCCCTCAGCTAAGAAATGCAAGGGCTGCAGTTCGTCTGTCGTAAATCCAGTGTCCTGTGCCGATTGTGGCATCATATCCCATGCAGGCGCATCGTGTCTTGCACGTACGGGTCACCTCTCCGAAAACGGCAGACTTTTAAACTGTGGCCTTGGACGGCCCGGAACAGCTGCTATTGTTGACGTTAGTGAGACTCCGTCGGCAAAGTCAATACCGCCCTATCCAACGATCGATGAGATCAGCGTTGTGATGAGTACCCTGATGGACAGGAAATTTAATGAATTCCAAACCGAGATGATTGCAATCATAAGATCCGAGTTAGGGGAAATACGTGCTACCGTGAATGATCTCTCTAATCGTGTCCGAATCCTAGAAGAAAACTCTGTGTCCACATCTGGAAGGTCAGGATTAATCTCTGGATGTGTGAATGAAGCTATCGCTGAGATAAGCGATAGACAAGTCCGAGCAGGGAACGTTATCATCCACGGTCTGCCGGAGCTCCCTGATGCCTCGCCAGCCACTACTACCAGGAATGATGCCGAGAGTGTCAGGGAAATTCTCAACAAGATCATCCCTAATGATTACTCTAATATTAGGGTCCGGAGGTTGGGTAAGAAGAGGGGTCCTCTGTCATCGTCGTCATCCAGACCACTCTGTGTGGAACTCAAGTCGCCAGAAGTTGTAAAAAATATACTTAAAAATAAGTCCCGTTACTCAGGCTCGTGCAAAATCACGGATGATAAGACCAGGAATCAACGTCAAACACTTGCCGACCTCAGATCCGAATTACGTGAGCTTCAAGACAGAGGAGATACAAGCAAGACTATCCGGTACATTCACGGTGTGCCGAACATCGTGCCGATCACAAGAACAAGAGACCCTACCTCAAAAAACTGATTACACAACCCGTAGTGTACTACCAAAATGTTCGTGGATTAAGAACAAAACTCTCTGACTTAAAATCTGCCGTTCTGTGCTCTGCGACCCAGTATGACATTATTGTTCTAGTGGAAACCTGGTTGAATGCAGCAATCGCGTCCTCGGAGCTAGGTCTAGATGACTATAATATCTTTCGAGTGGATAGATCTCCCCTCACTAGTACTTTTTCCAGAGGGGGTGGGGTTTTAGTCGCTATCAGGAACACGTTGTCCTGCTCCCAAATTGTTTCCAATCGTGCTGACCTCGAACAGATCTTTGTACGCGTGCGTTTGCGTAATGGGTATGTTATTATTGGCGCATTATATCTCCCGCCGGCATCGCAGCCTGTGCTGTATGAAGACCATGTTGGGTGTGTTGCTGAGATTTTCCAATCTTATAGTGAAGATGGTTTCTGTATCTTGGGGGATTATAACCTTCCACACGCTGACTGGTCATGTGGTCCTTGTATGCTAAGTTCCTATAAACCTGGGATTTCTTCCCTCGAGTCAACTTCCATTGACCTCTTACAGGATGGTTATAATCTTTGTAACTTTGCTCAGGTGAATACTATTGTTAATGCACATAATGATATGTTAGACTTAATCTTTGTTAGTGATACCGAAGTAGTTGTAGACAGGGTACTTGATTATATCATAACACCTGATCCGTATCATCCACCGCTAAAAGTCTGTTTGCGCGATTTGCTCCCATCGTCGACCCACAGTCTAAGTGGGATTGCCTATAAAGATTTTAAGAATGGTAACTACCGAGCAATAGTAGATTACTTAAATGCTGTAGACTGGGATTCGGAGACTGGGGGTATTCACCCAGATGTTGCGGTGGATCATCTTTATGCGCACCTTCAAACGGCAATTGATGCCTTTATTCCGGTTAAATTGCTTAAACGATCGTCTTATCCACGCTGGTTTTCGCCGGGACTCAGGAAACTTATTTACGATAAAAAGATTGCTCATAAGGCCTATAAGATCTCAAATTCTCGTGATGATTACCTGAATTTCTCCAATCTCCGTGCCCAGTGTAAAGCACGTACGAAAAAGGACTATAGCGCATATGTTGACATCGTTGAATGTAATGTAAGGAATAATGTGAGTAGCTTTTGGAAGTTTGTAAATACCAAGCGTGGTAGTCATGGAATGCCAAGTAATATGCACTATGGGGGCTCTTCTGCAACATCTCACTCTGAAGTGGCGGATCTGTTTGCCACCTACTTTGGGTCGGTATACACAATTCCGACGGGGTTGTCCCCATCCTTGTGCACGTCCCACGGTTCTGTCAATAACTTGTATCTAGACTCACTCTCAATTACTATTGCCGATATTTTCTCTAAACTTAATGCCCTTGATATCAATAAAGGCCCGGGGGCAGATGGCATCCCTCCCTTGCTCCTCAAGCAGTGCAGTTATATTCTTTCGAGGCCCCTTTGGAATATCTTTAATGCCTCCCTAAGAAATGGTGTCTTTCCCTCTGCTTGGAAAACTAGCCTTGTAACCCCAGTATTTAAGGTTGGGGATAACTCGGATGTTCGTAATTACCGGCCCATAAGTAAACTCTCCGTGATGCCAAAAGTTTTCGAGGATATTGTTACCGACATGTTATCTTCGCAGCTCACAAGCTCTTTATGTGTCGAACAGCATGGCTTCATTCCGAAACGATCAACGGCTACGAATCTAGCCGTGTATCATAATTACGTTTCCAGGGCCCTTGATGAGGGTCTGCAGGTTGACACTGTGTACACCGATTTCCATAAGGCCTTTGATACCGTTGACCATTTGGTCCTGTTTCGTAAACTATCGAGTCGGGGTTTCTGTGGGCCCCTTCTAACCTGGGTTCAGAGCTACTTATCGGGGCGTATGCAGGTGGTCAAAGTATCAAACTCTCTTTCTTCCGCAATAAGTGTCACCTCGGGCGTTCCTCAGGGCTCGCATCTGGGTCCCTTGCTGTTTAATTTGTTCGTCGATGATCTCCGGTACACGTTATCTAATACAAACTTTCTGTTGTATGCGGATGATCTGAAAGTTTTCAGGGTTATCCATAACGTCGCGGATTCGATTGATATGCAAGGTGACCTGGACAGACTACAGGAATGGTGTTCAATGAATAACATGCATCTAAGCATTGCGAAATGTATGGTACTCAGGGCCTCGCGTAAGAGATCGTGCGTGAAGTACCCATATAAACTAAATGATGTTACTCTTAAGGAAGTCTCCGAAGTTATGGATCTTGGTGTCCGTATAACGTCGTGCTTCGACTTTAGATCCTACTATGCGTTATGTACTGGCAAGGCAATGCGGACCTTGGGCTTTATCTCCAGATTTTGTAGGGATTTTAAGAATAAAGAGTCACTAAGGCTCTTATATGTAGCTCTCGTCAGGCCCCATGTTGAATATGCCTCAGTTATCTGGAGCCCAAGGCATGTGAAGTACGTAAAGTTAATTGAACGGGTCCAACATAAATTCTTAAGGTTTGCTTCACGTATTCTTCGCCACCCAATGGACAGAGATGACCATGATTATCGACCAGTACTGAGAATGTTCAATATCGCCACTCTAGAGAGCCGGAGGAATATCGCGGACATGATCTTTCTGGTCAAGCTTATCAATGGTAATATCGATTGCCCTGATCTTCTTGCTTCTATTTCCTTTAATGCCCCAGTGAGGCATATGCGTACTAGGCCGCTCTTCTTCCCGAGTCTTCCAAAATATTACTACTATGCGGTAGACCCAATTAACAGAGCAATGATTGTAGCCAATGAAACCTTCAGTTGTGTAGATCCTTTTTTGGGATCCCTCAACTCGTTAAAGACTTTGTTACACAAGCACATAGAGCAACAATAATTCCACATTTGATACTGTTTATTCATAAGTGTTTCAGACTTTGTAATTCGTCTTAATGGAACTTTGTACACAATGGGTTTTTTTCCCGTATATTTATAATAATAATAATAATAATAATAATAATGACGATGACGATGACGATGACGATGACGATGACGATGACGATGACGATGACGATGACGATGACGATGACGATGACGATGACGATGACGATGACGATGACGAAGACGAAGACGAAGACGAAGACGAAGACGAAGACGAAGACGAAGACGAAGACGAAGACGAAGACGAAGACGAAGACGAAGACGAAGACGAAGACGAAGACGAAGACGAAGACGAAGACGAAGACGAAGACGAAGACGAAGACGAAGACGAAGACGAAGACGAAGACGAAGACGAAGACGAAGACGAAGACGAAGACGAAGACGAAGACGAAGACGAAGACGAAGACGAAGACGAAGACGAAGACGAAGACGAAGACGAAGACGAAGACGAAGACGAAGACGAAGACGAAGGCGAAGGCGAAGGCGAAGGCGAAGGCGAAGGCGAAGGCGAAGGCGAAGGCGAAGGCGAAGGCGAAGGCGAAGGCGAAGGCGAAGGCGAAGACGAAGACGAAGACGAAGACGAAGACGAAGACGAAGACGAAGACGAAGACGAAGGCGAAGGCGAAGGCGAAGGCGAAGGCGAAGGCGAAGGCGAAGGCGAAGGCGAAGGCGAAGGCGAAGGCGAAGGCGAAGGCGAAGGCGAAGGCGAAGGCGAAGGCGAAGGCGAAGGCGAAGGCGAAGGCGAAGGCGAAGGCGAAGGCGAAGGCGAAGGCGAAGGCGAAGGCGAAGGCGAAGGCGAAGGCGAAGGCGAAGGCGAAGGCGAAGGCGAAGGCGAAGGCGAAGGCGAAGGCGAAGGCGAAGGCGAAGGCGAAGGCGAAGGCGAAGGCGAAGGCGAAGGCGAAGGCGAAGGCGAAGGCGAAGGCGAAGGCGAAGGCGAAGGCGAAGGCGAAGGCGAAGGCGAAGGCGAAGGCGAAGGCGAAGGCGAAGGCGAAGGCGAAGGCGAAGGCGAAGGCGAAGGCGAAGGCGAAGGCGAAGGCGAAGGCGAAGGCGAAGGCGAAGGCGAAGGCGAAGGCGAAGGCGAAGGCGAAGGCGAAGGCGAAGGCGAAGGCGAAGGCGAAGGCGAAGGCGAAGGCGAAGGCGAAGGCGAAGGCGAAGGCGAAGGCGAAGGCGAAGGCGAAGGCGAAGGCGAAGGCGAAGGCGAAGGCGAAGGCGAAGGCGAAGGCGAAGGCGAAGGCGAAGGCGAAGGCGAAGGCGAAGGCGAAGGCGAAGGCGAAGGCGAAGGCGAAGGCGAAGGCGAAGGCGAAGGCGAAGGCGAAGGCGAAGGCGAAGGCGAAGGCGAAGGCGAAGGCGAAGGCGAAGGCGAAGGCGAAGGCGAAGGCGAAGGCGAAGGCGAAGGCGAAGGCGAAGGCGAAGGCGAAGGCGAAGGCGAAGGCGAAGGCGAAGGCGAAGGCGAAGGCGAAGGCGAAGGCGAAGGCGAAGGCGAAGGCGAAGGCGAAGGCGAAGGCGAAGGCGAAGGCGAAGGCGAAGGCGAAGGCGAAGGCGAAGGCGAAGGCGAAGGCGAAGGCGAAGGCGAAGGCGAAGGCGAAGGCGAAGGCGAAGGCGAAGGCGAAGGCGAAGGCGAAGGCGAAGGCGAAGGCGAAGGCGAAGGCGAAGGCGAAGGCGAAGGCGAAGGCGAAGGCGAAGGCGAAGGCGAAGGCGAAGGCGAAGGCGAAGGCGAAGGCGAAGGCGAAGGCGAAGGCGAAGGCGAAGGCGAAGGCGAAGGCGAAGGCGAAGGCGAAGGCGAAGGCGAAGGCGAAGGCGAAGGCGAAGGCGAAGGCGAAGGCGAAGGCGAAGGCGAAGGCGAAGGCGAAGGCGAAGGCGAAGGCGAAGGCGAAGGCGAAGGCGAAGGCGAAGGCGAAGGCGAAGGCGAAGGCGAAGGCGAAGGCGAAGGCGAAGGCGAAGGCGAAGGCGAAGGCGAAGGCGAAGGCGAAGGCGAAGGCGAAGGCGAAGGCGAAGGCGAAGGCGAAGGCGAAGGCGAAGGCGAAGGCGAAGGCGAAGGCGAAGGCGAAGGCGAAGGCGAAGGCGAAGGCGAAGGCGAAGGCGAAGGCGAAGGCGAAGGCGAAGGCGAAGGCGAAGGCGAAGGCGAAGGCGAAGGCGAAGGCGAAGGCGAAGGCGAAGGCGAAGGCGAAGGCGAAGGCGAAGGCGAAGGCGAAGGCGAAGGCGAAGGCGAAGGCGAAGGCGAAGGCGAAGGCGAAGGCGAAGGCGAAGGCGAAGGCGAAGGCGAAGGCGAAGGCGAAGGCGAAGGCGAAGGCGAAGGCGAAGGCGAAGGCGAAGGCGAAGGCGAAGGCGAAGGCGAAGGCGAAGGCGAAGGCGAAGGCGAAGGCGAAGGCGAAGGCGAAGGCGAAGGCGAAGGCGAAGGCGAAGGCGAAGGCGAAGGCGAAGGCGAAGGCGAAGGCGAAGGCGAAGGCGAAGGCGAAGGCGAAGGCGAAGGCGAAGGCGAAGGCGAAGGCGAAGGCGAAGGCGAAGGCGAAGGCGAAGGCGAAGGCGAAGGCGAAGGCGAAGGCGAAGGCGAAGGCGAAGGCGAAGGCGAAGGCGAAGGCGAAGGCGAAGGCGAAGGCGAAGGCGAAGGCGAAGGCGAAGGCGAAGGCGAAGGCGAAGGCGAAGGCGAAGGCGAAGGCGAAGGCGAAGGCGAAGGCGAAGGCGAAGGCGAAGGCGAAGGCGAAGGCGAAGGCGAAGGCGAAGGCGAAGGCGAAGGCGAAGGCGAAGGCGAAGGCGAAGGCGAAGGCGAAGGCGAAGGCGAAGGCGAAGGCGAAGGCGAAGGCGAAGGCGAAGGCGAAGGCGAAGGCGAAGGCGAAGGCGAAGGCGAAGGCGAAGGCGAAGGCGAAGGCGAAGGCGAAGGCGAAGGCGAAGGCGAAGGCGAAGGCGAAGGCGAAGGCGAAGGCGAAGGCGAAGGCGAAGGCGAAGGCGAAGGCGAAGGCGAAGGCGAAGGCGAAGGCGAAGGCGAAGGCGAAGGCGAAGGCGAAGGCGAAGGCGAAGGCGAAGGCGAAGGCGAAGGCGAAGGCGAAGGCGAAGGCGAAGGCGAAGGCGAAGGCGAAGGCGAAGGCGAAGGCGAAGGCGAAGGCGAAGGCGAAGGCGAAGGCGAAGGCGAAGGCGAAGGCGAAGGCGAAGGCGAAGGCGAAGGCGAAGGCGAAGGCGAAGGCGAAGGCGAAGGCGAAGGCGAAGGCGAAGGCGAAGGCGAAGGCGAAGGCGAAGGCGAAGGCGAAGGCGAAGGCGAAGGCGAAGGCGAAGGCGAAGGCGAAGGCGAAGGCGAAGGCGAAGGCGAAGGCGAAGGCGAAGGCGAAGGCGAAGGCGAAGGCGAAGGCGAAGGCGAAGGCGAAGGCGAAGGCGAAGGCGAAGGCGAAGGCGAAGGCGAAGGCGAAGGCGAAGGCGAAGGCGAAGGCGAAGGCGAAGGCGAAGGCGAAGGCGAAGGCGAAGGCGAAGGCGAAGGCGAAGGCGAAGGCGAAGGCGAAGGCGAAGGCGAAGGCGAAGGCGAAGGCGAAGGCGAAGGCGAAGGCGAAGGCGAAGGCGAAGGCGAAGGCGAAGGCGAAGGCGAAGGCGAAGGCGAAGGCGAAGGCGAAGGCGAAGGCGAAGGCGAAGGCGAAGGCGAAGGCGAAGGCGAAGGCGAAGGCGAAGGCGAAGGCGAAGGCGAAGGCGAAGGCGAAGGCGAAGGCGAAGGCGAAGGCGAAGGCGAAGGCGAAGGCGAAGGCGAAGGCGAAGGCGAAGGCGAAGGCGAAGGCGAAGGCGAAGGCGAAGGCGAAGGCGAAGGCGAAGGCGAAGGCGAAGGCGAAGGCGAAGGCGAAGGCGAAGGCGAAGGCGAAGGCGAAGGCGAAGGCGAAGGCGAAGGCGAAGGCGAAGGCGAAGGCGAAGGCGAAGGCGAAGGCGAAGGCGAAGGCGAAGGCGAAGGCGAAGGCGAAGGCGAAGGCGAAGGCGAAGGCGAAGGCGAAGGCGAAGGCGAAGGCGAAGGCGAAGGCGAAGGCGAAGGCGAAGGCGAAGGCGAAGGCGAAGGCGAAGGCGAAGGCGAAGGCGAAGGCGAAGGCGAAGGCGAAGGCGAAGGCGAAGGCGAAGGCGAAGGCGAAGGCGAAGGCGAAGGCGAAGGCGAAGGCGAAGGCGAAGGCGAAGGCGAAGGCGAAGGCGAAGGCGAAGGCGAAGGCGAAGGCGAAGGCGAAGGCGAAGGCGAAGGCGAAGGCGAAGGCGAAGGCGAAGGCGAAGGCGAAGGCGAAGGCGAAGGCGAAGGCGAAGGCGAAGGCGAAGGCGAAGGCGAAGGCGAAGGCGAAGGCGAAGGCGAAGGCGAAGGCGAAGGCGAAGGCGAAGGCGAAGGCGAAGGCGAAGGCGAAGGCGAAGGCGAAGGCGAAGGCGAAGGCGAAGGCGAAGGCGAAGGCGAAGGCGAAGGCGAAGGCGAAGGCGAAGGCGAAGGCGAAGGCGAAGGCGAAGGCGAAGGCGAAGGCGAAGGCGAAGGCGAAGGCGAAGGCGAAGGCGAAGGCGAAGGCGAAGGCGAAGGCGAAGGCGAAGGCGAAGGCGAAGGCGAAGGCGAAGGCGAAGGCGAAGGCGAAGGCGAAGGCGAAGGCGAAGGCGAAGGCGAAGGCGAAGGCGAAGGCGAAGGCGAAGGCGAAGGCGAAGGCGAAGGCGAAGGCGAAGGCGAAGGCGAAGGCGAAGGCGAAGGCGAAGGCGAAGGCGAAGGCGAAGGCGAAGGCGAAGGCGAAGGCGAAGGCGAAGGCGAAGGCGAAGGCGAAGGCGAAGGCGAAGGCGAAGGCGAAGGCGAAGGCGAAGGCGAAGGCGAAGGCGAAGGCGAAGGCGAAGGCGAAGGCGAAGGCGAAGGCGAAGGCGAAGGCGAAGGCGAAGGCGAAGGCGAAGGCGAAGGCGAAGGCGAAGGCGAAGGCGAAGGCGAAGGCGAAGGCGAAGGCGAAGGCGAAGGCGAAGGCGAAGGCGAAGGCGAAGGCGAAGGCGAAGGCGAAGGCGAAGGCGAAGGCGAAGGCGAAGGCGAAGGCGAAGGCGAAGGCGAAGGCGAAGGCGAAGGCGAAGGCGAAGGCGAAGGCGAAGGCGAAGGCGAAGGCGAAGGCGAAGGCGAAGGCGAAGGCGAAGGCGAAGGCGAAGGCGAAGGCGAAGGCGAAGGCGAAGGCGAAGGCGAAGGCGAAGGCGAAGGCGAAGGCGAAGGCGAAGGCGAAGGCGAAGGCGAAGGCGAAGGCGAAGGCGAAGGCGAAGGCGAAGGCGAAGGCGAAGGCGAAGGCGAAGGCGAAGGCGAAGGCGAAGGCGAAGGCGAAGGCGAAGGCGAAGGCGAAGGCGAAGGCGAAGGCGAAGGCGAAGGCGAAGGCGAAGGCGAAGGCGAAGGCGAAGGCGAAGGCGAAGGCGAAGGCGAAGGCGAAGGCGAAGGCGAAGGCGAAGGCGAAGGCGAAGGCGAAGGCGAAGGCGAAGGCGAAGGCGAAGGCGAAGGCGAAGGCGAAGGCGAAGGCGAAGGCGAAGGCGAAGGCGAAGGCGAAGGCGAAGGCGAAGGCGAAGGCGAAGGCGAAGGCGAAGGCGAAGGCGAAGGCGAAGGCGAAGGCGAAGGCGAAGGCGAAGGCGAAGGCGAAGGCGAAGGCGAAGGCGAAGGCGAAGGCGAAGGCGAAGGCGAAGGCGAAGGCGAAGGCGAAGGCGAAGGCGAAGGCGAAGGCGAAGGCGAAGGCGAAGGCGAAGGCGAAGGCGAAGGCGAAGGCGAAGGCGAAGGCGAAGGCGAAGGCGAAGGCGAAGGCGAAGGCGAAGGCGAAGGCGAAGGCGAAGGCGAAGGCGAAGGCGAAGGCGAAGGCGAAGGCGAAGGCGAAGGCGAAGGCGAAGGCGAAGGCGAAGGCGAAGGCGAAGGCGAAGGCGAAGGCGAAGGCGAAGGCGAAGGCGAAGGCGAAGGCGAAGGCGAAGGCGAAGGCGAAGGCGAAGGCGAAGGCGAAGGCGAAGGCGAAGGCGAAGGCGAAGGCGAAGGCGAAGGCGAAGGCGAAGGCGAAGGCGAAGGCGAAGGCGAAGGCGAAGGCGAAGGCGAAGGCGAAGGCGAAGGCGAAGGCGAAGGCGAAGGCGAAGGCGAAGGCGAAGGCGAAGGCGAAGGCGAAGGCGAAGGCGAAGGCGAAGGCGAAGGCGAAGGCGAAGGCGAAGGCGAAGGCGAAGGCGAAGGCGAAGGCGAAGGCGAAGGCGAAGGCGAAGGCGAAGGCGAAGGCGAAGGCGAAGGCGAAGGCGAAGGCGAAGGCGAAGGCGAAGGCGAAGGCGAAGGCGAAGGCGAAGGCGAAGGCGAAGGCGAAGGCGAAGGCGAAGGCGAAGGCGAAGGCGAAGGCGAAGGCGAAGGCGAAGGCGAAGGCGAAGGCGAAGGCGAAGGCGAAGGCGAAGGCGAAGGCGAAGGCGAAGGCGAAGGCGAAGGCGAAGGCGAAGGCGAAGGCGAAGGCGAAGGCGAAGGCGAAGGCGAAGGCGAAGGCGAAGGCGAAGGCGAAGGCGAAGGCGAAGGCGAAGGCGAAGGCGAAGGCGAAGGCGAAGGCGAAGGCGAAGGCGAAGGCGAAGGCGAAGGCGAAGGCGAAGGCGAAGGCGAAGGCGAAGGCGAAGGCGAAGGCGAAGGCGAAGGCGAAGGCGAAGGCGAAGGCGAAGGCGAAGGCGAAGGCGAAGGCGAAGGCGAAGGCGAAGGCGAAGGCGAAGGCGAAGGCGAAGGCGAAGGCGAAGGCGAAGGCGAAGGCGAAGGCGAAGGCGAAGGCGAAGGCGAAGGCGAAGGCGAAGGCGAAGGCGAAGGCGAAGGCGAAGGCGAAGGCGAAGGCGAAGGCGAAGGCGAAGGCGAAGGCGAAGGCGAAGGCGAAGGCGAAGGCGAAGGCGAAGGCGAAGGCGAAGGCGAAGGCGAAGGCGAAGGCGAAGGCGAAGGCGAAGGCGAAGGCGAAGGCGAAGGCGAAGGCGAAGGCGAAGGCGAAGGCGAAGGCGAAGGCGAAGGCGAAGGCGAAGGCGAAGGCGAAGGCGAAGGCGAAGGCGAAGGCGAAGGCGAAGGCGAAGGCGAAGGCGAAGGCGAAGGCGAAGGCGAAGGCGAAGGCGAAGGCGAAGGCGAAGGCGAAGGCGAAGGCGAAGGCGAAGGCGAAGGCGAAGGCGAAGGCGAAGGCGAAGGCGAAGGCGAAGGCGAAGGCGAAGGCGAAGGCGAAGGCGAAGGCGAAGGCGAAGGCGAAGGCGAAAAGGCGAAGGCGAAGGCGAAGGCGAAGGCGAAGGCGAAGGCGAAGGCGAAGGCGAAGGCGAAGGCGAAGGCGAAGGCGAAGGCGAAGGCGAAGGCGAAGGCGAAGGCGAAGGCGAAGGCGAAGGCGAAGGCGAAGGCGAAGGCGAAGGCGAAGGCGAAGGCGAAGGCGAAGGCGAAGGCGAAGGCGAAGGCGAAGGCGAAGGCGAAGGCGAAGGCGAAGGCGAAGGCGAAGGCGAAGGCGAAGGCGAAGGCGAAGGCGAAGGCGAAGGCGAAGGCGAAGGCGAAGGCGAAGGCGAAGGCGAAGGCGAAGGCGAAGGCGAAGGCGAAGGCGAAGGCGAAGGCGAAGGCGAAGGCGAAGGCGAAGGCGAAGGCGAAGGCGAAGGCGAAGGCGAAGGCGAAGGCGAAGGCGAAGGCGAAGGCGAAGGCGAAGGCGAAGGCGAAGGCGAAGGCGAAGGCGAAGGCGAAGGCGAAGGCGAAGGCGAAGGCGAAGGCGAAGGCGAAGGCGAAGGCGAAGGCGAAGGCGAAGGCGAAGGCGAAGGCGAAGGCGAAGGCGAAGGCGAAGGCGAAGGCGAAGGCGAAGGCGAAGGCGAAGGCGAAGGCGAAGGCGAAGGCGAAGGCGAAGGCGAAGGCGAAGGCGAAGGCGAAGGCGAAGGCGAAGGCGAAGGCGAAGGCGAAGGCGAAGGCGAAGGCGAAGGCGAAGGCGAAGGCGAAGGCGAAGGCGAAGGCGAAGGCGAAGGCGAAGGCGAAGGCGAAGGCGAAGGCGAAGGCGAAGGCGAAGGCGAAGGCGAAGGCGAAGGCGAAGGCGAAGGCGAAGGCGAAGGCGAAGGCGAAGGCGAAGGCGAAGGCGAAGGCGAAGGCGAAGGCGAAGGCGAAGGCGAAGGCGAAGGCGAAGGCGAAGGCGAAGGCGAAGGCGAAGGCGAAGGCGAAGGCGAAGGCGAAGGCGAAGGCGAAGGCGAAGGCGAAGGCGAAGGCGAAGGCGAAGGCGAAGGCGAAGGCGAAGGCGAAGGCGAAGGCGAAGGCGAAGGCGAAGGCGAAGGCGAAGGCGAAGGCGAAGGCGAAGGCGAAGGCGAAGGCGAAGGCGAAGGCGAAGGCGAAGGCGAAGGCGAAGGCGAAGGCGAAGGCGAAGGCGAAGGCGAAGGCGAAGGCGAAGGCGAAGGCGAAGGCGAAGGCGAAGGCGAAGGCGAAGGCGAAGGCGAAGGCGAAGGCGAAGGCGAAGGCGAAGGCGAAGGCGAAGGCGAAGGCGAAGGCGAAGGCGAAGGCGAAGGCGAAGGCGAAGGCGAAGGCGAAGGCGAAGGCGAAGGCGAAGGCGAAGGCGAAGGCGAAGGCGAAGGCGAAGGCGAAGGCGAAGGCGAAGGCGAAGGCGAAGGCGAAGGCGAAGGCGAAGGCGAAGGCGAAGGCGAAGGCGAAGGCGAAGGCGAAGGCGAAGGCGAAGGCGAAGGCGAAGGCGAAGGCGAAGGCGAAGGCGAAGGCGAAGGCGAAGGCGAAGGCGAAGGCGAAGGCGAAGGCGAAGGCGAAGGCGAAGGCGAAGGCGAAGGCGAAGGCGAAGGCGAAGGCGAAGGCGAAGGCGAAGGCGAAGGCGAAGGCGAAGGCGAAGGCGAAGGCGAAGGCGAAGGCGAAGGCGAAGGCGAAGGCGAAGGCGAAGGCGAAGGCGAAGGCGAAGGCGAAGGCGAAGGCGAAGGCGAAGGCGAAGGCGAAGGCGAAGGCGAAGGCGAAGGCGAAGGCGAAGGCGAAGGCGAAGGCGAAGGCGAAGGCGAAGGCGAAGGCGAAGGCGAAGGCGAAGGCGAAGGCGAAGGCGAAGGCGAAGGCGAAGGCGAAGGCGAAGGCGAAGGCGAAGGCGAAGGCGAAGGCGAAGGCGAAGGCGAAGGCGAAGGCGAAGGCGAAGGCGAAGGCGAAGGCGAAGGCGAAGGCGAAGGCGAAGGCGAAGGCGAAGGCGAAGGCGAAGGCGAAGGCGAAGGCGAAGGCGAAGGCGAAGGCGAAGGCGAAGGCGAAGGCGAAGGCGAAGGCGAAGGCGAAGGCGAAGGCGAAGGCGAAGGCGAAGGCGAAGGCGAAGGCGAAGGCGAAGGCGAAGGCGAAGGCGAAGGCGAAGGCGAAGGCGAAGGCGAAGGCGAAGGCGAAGGCGAAGGCGAAGGCGAAGGCGAAGGCGAAGGCGAAGGCGAAGGCGAAGGCGAAGGCGAAGGCGAAGGCGAAGGCGAAGGCGAAGGCGAAGGCGAAGGCGAAGGCGAAGGCGAAGGCGAAGGCGAAGGCGAAGGCGAAGGCGAAGGCGAAGGCGAAGGCGAAGGCGAAGGCGAAGGCGAAGGCGAAGGCGAAGGCGAAGGCGAAGGCGAAGGCGAAGGCGAAGGCGAAGGCGAAGGCGAAGGCGAAGGCGAAGGCGAAGGCGAAGGCGAAGGCGAAGGCGAAGGCGAAGGCGAAGGCGAAGGCGAAGGCGAAGGCGAAGGCGAAGGCGAAGGCGAAGGCGAAGGCGAAGGCGAAGGCGAAGGCGAAGGCGAAGGCGAAGGCGAAGGCGAAGGCGAAGGCGAAGGCGAAGGCGAAGGCGAAGGCGAAGGCGAAGGCGAAGGCGAAGGCGAAGGCGAAGGCGAAGGCGAAGGCGAAGGCGAAGGCGAAGGCGAAGGCGAAGGCGAAGGCGAAGGCGAAGGCGAAGGCGAAGGCGAAGGCGAAGGCGAAGGCGAAGGCGAAGGCGAAGGCGAAGGCGAAGGCGAAGGCGAAGGCGAAGGCGAAGGCGAAGGCGAAGGCGAAGGCGAAGGCGAAGGCGAAGGCGAAGGCGAAGGCGAAGGCGAAGGCGAAGGCGAAGGCGAAGGCGAAGGCGAAGGCGAAGGCGAAGGCGAAGGCGAAGGCGAAGGCGAAGGCGAAGGCGAAGGCGAAGGCGAAGGCGAAGGCGAAGGCGAAGGCGAAGGCGAAGGCGAAGGCGAAGGCGAAGGCGAAGGCGAAGGCGAAGGCGAAGGCGAAGGCGAAGGCGAAGGCGAAGGCGAAGGCGAAGGCGAAGGCGAAGGCGAAGGCGAAGGCGAAGGCGAAGGCGAAGGCGAAGGCGAAGGCGAAGGCGAAGGCGAAGGCGAAGGCGAAGGCGAAGGCGAAGGCGAAGGCGAAGGCGAAGGCGAAGGCGAAGGCGAAGGCGAAGGCGAAGGCGAAGGCGAAGGCGAAGGCGAAGGCGAAGGCGAAGGCGAAGGCGAAGGCGAAGGCGAAGGCGAAGGCGAAGGCGAAGGCGAAGGCGAAGGCGAAGGCGAAGGCGAAGGCGAAGGCGAAGGCGAAGGCGAAGGCGAAGGCGAAGGCGAAGGCGAAGGCGAAGGCGAAGGCGAAGGCGAAGGCGAAGGCGAAGGCGAAGGCGAAGGCGAAGGCGAAGGCGAAGGCGAAGGCGAAGGCGAAGGCGAAGGCGAAGGCGAAGGCGAAGGCGAAGGCGAAGGCGAAGGCGAAGGCGAAGGCGAAGGCGAAGGCGAAGGCGAAGGCGAAGGCGAAGGCGAAGGCGAAGGCGAAGGCGAAGGCGAAGGCGAAGGCGAAGGCGAAGGCGAAGGCGAAGGCGAAGGCGAAGGCGAAGGCGAAGGCGAAGGCGAAGGCGAAGGCGAAGGCGAAGGCGAAGGCGAAGGCGAAGGCGAAGGCGAAGGCGAAGGCGAAGGCGAAGGCGAAGGCGAAGGCGAAGGCGAAGGCGAAGGCGAAGGCGAAGGCGAAGGCGAAGGCGAAGGCGAAGGCGAAGGCGAAGGCGAAGGCGAAGGCGAAGGCGAAGGCGAAGGCGAAGGCGAAGGCGAAGGCGAAGGCGAAGGCGAAGGCGAAGGCGAAGGCGAAGGCGAAGGCGAAGGCGAAGGCGAAGGCGAAGGCGAAGGCGAAGGCGAAGGCGAAGGCGAAGGCGAAGGCGAAGGCGAAGGCGAAGGCGAAGGCGAAGGCGAAGGCGAAGGCGAAGGCGAAGGCGAAGGCGAAGGCGAAGGCGAAGGCGAAGGCGAAGGCGAAGGCGAAGGCGAAGGCGAAGGCGAAGGCGAAGGCGAAGGCGAAGGCGAAGGCGAAGGCGAAGGCGAAGGCGAAGGCGAAGGCGAAGGCGAAGGCGAAGGCGAAGGCGAAGGCGAAGGCGAAGGCGAAGGCGAAGGCGAAGGCGAAGGCGAAGGCGAAGGCGAAGGCGAAGGCGAAGGCGAAGGCGAAGGCGAAGGCGAAGGCGAAGGCGAAGGCGAAGGCGAAGGCGAAGGCGAAGGCGAAGGCGAAGGCGAAGGCGAAGGCGAAGGCGAAGG
>OY979769.1:18273128-18283128 GCA_963855975.1 Andrena chrysosceles | reverse complement strand
AAGACGAAGACGAAGACGAAGACGAAGACGAAGACGAAGACGAAGACGAAGACGAAGACGAAGACGAAGACGAAGACGAAGACGAAGACGAAGACGAAGACGAAGACGAAGACGAAGACGAAGACGAAGACGAAGACGAAGACGAAGACGAAGACGAAGACGAAGACGAAGACGAAGACGAAGACGAAGACGAAGACGAAGACGAAGACGAAGACGAAGACGAAGACGAAGACGAAGACGAAGACGAAGACGAAGACGAAGACGAAGACGAAGACGAAGACGAAGACGAAGACGAAGACGAAGACGAAGACGAAGACGAAGACGAAGACGAAGACGAAGACGAAGACGAAGACGAAGACGAAGACGAAGACGAAGACGAAGACGAAGACGAAGACGAAGACGAAGACGAAGACGAAGACGAAGACGAAGACGAAGACGAAGACGAAGACGAAGACGAAGACGAAGACGAAGACGAAGACGAAGACGAAGACGAAGACGAAGACGAAGACGAAGACGAAGACGAAGACGAAGACGAAGACGAAGACGAAGACGAAGACGAAGACGAAGACGAAGACGAAGACGAAGACGAAGACGAAGACGAAGACGAAGACGAAGACGAAGACGAAGACGAAGACGAAGACGAAGACGAAGACGAAGACGAAGACGAAGACGAAGACGAAGACGAAGACGAAGACGAAGACGAAGACGAAGACGAAGACGAAGACGAAGACGAAGACGAAGACGAAGACGAAGACGAAGACGAAGACGAAGACGAAGACGAAGACGAAGACGAAGACGAAGACGAAGACGAAGACGAAGACGAAGACGAAGACGAAGACGAAGACGAAGACGAAGACGAAGACGAAGACGAAGACGAAGACGAAGACGAAGACGAAGACGAAGACGAAGACGAAGACGAAGACGAAGACGAAGACGAAGACGAAGACGAAGACGAAGACGAAGACGAAGACGAAGACGAAGACGAAGACGAAGACGAAGACGAAGACGAAGACGAAGACGAAGACGAAGACGAAGACGAAGACGAAGACGAAGACGAAGACGAAGACGAAGACGAAGACGAAGACGAAGACGAAGACGAAGACGAAGACGAAGACGAAGACGAAGACGAAGACGAAGACGAAGACGAAGACGAAGACGAAGACGAAGACGAAGACGAAGACGAAGACGAAGACGAAGACGAAGACGAAGACGAAGACGAAGACGAAGACGAAGACGAAGACGAAGACGAAGACGAAGACGAAGACGAAGACGAAGACGAAGACGAAGACGAAGACGAAGACGAAGACGAAGACGAAGACGAAGACGAAGACGAAGACGAAGACGAAGACGAAGGCGAAGGCGAAGGCGAAGGCGAAGGCGAAGGCGAAGGCGAAGGCGAAGGCGAAGGCGAAGGCGAAGGCGAAGGCGAAGGCGAAGGCGAAGGCGAAGGCGAAGGCGAAGGCGAAGGCGAAGGCGAAGGCGAAGGCGAAGGCGAAGGCGAAGGCGAAGGCGAAGGCGAAGGCGAAGGCGAAGGCGAAGGCGAAGGCGAAGGCGAAGGCGAAGGCGAAGGCGAAGGCGAAGGCGAAGGCGAAGGCGAAGGCGAAGGCGAAGGCGAAGGCGAAGGCGAAGGCGAAGGCGAAGGCGAAGGCGAAGGCGAAGGCGAAGGCGAAGGCGAAGGCGAAGGCGAAGGCGAAGGCGAAGGCGAAGGCGAAGGCGAAGGCGAAGGCGAAGGCGAAGGCGAAGGCGAAGGCGAAGGCGAAGGCGAAGGCGAAGGCGAAGGCGAAGGCGAAGGCGAAGGCGAAGGCGAAGGCGAAGGCGAAGGCGAAGGCGAAGGCGAAGGCGAAGGCGAAGGCGAAGGCGAAGGCGAAGGCGAAGGCGAAGGCGAAGGCGAAGGCGAAGGCGAAGGCGAAGGCGAAGGCGAAGGCGAAGGCGAAGGCGAAGGCGAAGGCGAAGGCGAAGGCGAAGGCGAAGGCGAAGGCGAAGGCGAAGGCGAAGGCGAAGGCGAAGGCGAAGGCGAAGGCGAAGGCGAAGGCGAAGGCGAAGGCGAAGGCGAAGGCGAAGGCGAAGGCGAAGGCGAAGGCGAAGGCGAAGGCGAAGGCGAAGGCGAAGGCGAAGGCGAAGGCGAAGGCGAAGGCGAAGGCGAAGGCGAAGGCGAAGGCGAAGGCGAAGGCGAAGGCGAAGGCGAAGGCGAAGGCGAAGGCGAAGGCGAAGGCGAAGGCGAAGGCGAAGGCGAAGGCGAAGGCGAAGGCGAAGGCGAAGGCGAAGGCGAAGGCGAAGGCGAAGGCGAAGGCGAAGGCGAAGGCGAAGGCGAAGGCGAAGGCGAAGGCGAAGGCGAAGGCGAAGGCGAAGGCGAAGGCGAAGGCGAAGGCGAAGGCGAAGGCGAAGGCGAAGGCGAAGGCGAAGGCGAAGGCGAAGGCGAAGGCGAAGGCGAAGGCGAAGGCGAAGGCGAAGGCGAAGGCGAAGGCGAAGGCGAAGGCGAAGGCGAAGGCGAAGGCGAAGGCGAAGGCGAAGGCGAAGGCGAAGGCGAAGGCGAAGGCGAAGGCGAAGGCGAAGGCGAAGGCGAAGGCGAAGGCGAAGACGAAGACGAAGACGAAGACGAAGACGAAGACGAAGACGAAGACGAAGACGAAGACGAAGACGAAGACGAAGACGAAGACGAAGACGAAGACGAAGACGAAGACGAAGACGAAGACGAAGACGAAGACGAAGACGAAGACGAAGACGAAGACGAAGACGAAGACGAAGACGAAGACGAAGACGAAGACGAAGACGAAGACGAAGACGAAGACGAAGACGAAGACGAAGACGAAGACGAAGACGAAGACGAAGACGAAGACGAAGACGAAGACGAAGACGAAGACGAAGACGAAGACGAAGACGAAGACGAAGACGAAGACGAAGACGAAGACGAAGACGAAGACGAAGACGAAGACGAAGACGAAGACGAAGACGAAGACGAAGACGAAGACGAAGACGAAGACGAAGACGAAGACGAAGACGAAGACGAAGACGAAGACGAAGACGAAGACGAAGACGAAGACGAAGACGAAGACGAAGACGAAGACGAAGACGAAGACGAAGACGAAGACGAAGACGAAGACGAAGACGAAGACGAAGACGAAGACGAAGACGAAGACGAAGACGAAGACGAAGACGAAGACGAAGACGAAGACGAAGACGAAGACGAAGACGAAGACGAAGACGAAGACGAAGACGAAGACGAAGACGAAGACGAAGACGAAGACGAAGACGAAGACGAAGACGAAGACGAAGACGAAGACGAAGACGAAGACGAAGACGAAGACGAAGACGAAGACGAAGACGAAGACGAAGACGAAGACGAAGACGAAGACGAAGACGAAGACGAAGACGAAGACGAAGACGAAGACGAAGACGAAGACGAAGACGAAGACGAAGACGAAGACGAAGACGAAGACGAAGACGAAGACGAAGACGAAGACGAAGACGAAGACGAAGACGAAGACGAAGACGAAGGCGAAGGCGAAGGCGAAGGCGAAGGCGAAGGCGAAGGCGAAGGCGAAGGCGAAGGCGAAGGCGAAGGCGAAGGCGAAGGCGAAGGCGAAGGCGAAGGCGAAGGCGAAGGCGAAGGCGAAGGCGAAGGCGAAGGCGAAGGCGAAGGCGAAGGCGAAGGCGAAGGCGAAGGCGAAGGCGAAGGCGAAGGCGAAGGCGAAGGCGAAGGCGAAGGCGAAGGCGAAGGCGAAGGCGAAGGCGAAGGCGAAGGCGAAGGCGAAGGCGAAGGCGAAGGCGAAGGCGAAGGCGAAGGCGAAGGCGAAGGCGAAGGCGAAGGCGAAGGCGAAGGCGAAGGCGAAGGCGAAGGCGAAGGCGAAGGCGAAGGCGAAGGCGAAGGCGAAGGCGAAGGCGAAGGCGAAGGCGAAGGCGAAGGCGAAGGCGAAGGCGAAGGCGAAGGCGAAGGCGAAGGCGAAGGCGAAGGCGAAGGCGAAGGCGAAGGCGAAGGCGAAGGCGAAGGCGAAGGCGAAGGCGAAGGCGAAGGCGAAGGCGAAGGCGAAGGCGAAGGCGAAGGCGAAGGCGAAGGCGAAGGCGAAGGCGAAGGCGAAGGCGAAGGCGAAGGCGAAGGCGAAGGCGAAGGCGAAGGCGAAGGCGAAGGCGAAGGCGAAGGCGAAGGCGAAGGCGAAGGCGAAGGCGAAGGCGAAGGCGAAGGCGAAGGCGAAGGCGAAGGCGAAGGCGAAGGCGAAGGCGAAGGCGAAGGCGAAGGCGAAGGCGAAGGCGAAGGCGAAGGCGAAGGCGAAGGCGAAGGCGAAGGCGAAGGCGAAGGCGAAGGCGAAGGCGAAGGCGAAGGCGAAGGCGAAGGCGAAGGCGAAGGCGAAGGCGAAGGCGAAGGCGAAGGCGAAGGCGAAGGCGAAGGCGAAGGCGAAGGCGAAGGCGAAGGCGAAGGCGAAGGCGAAGGCGAAGGCGAAGGCGAAGGCGAAGGCGAAGGCGAAGGCGAAGGCGAAGGCGAAGGCGAAGGCGAAGGCGAAGGCGAAGGCGAAGGCGAAGGCGAAGGCGAAGGCGAAGGCGAAGGCGAAGGCGAAGGCGAAGGCGAAGGCGAAGGCGAAGGCGAAGGCGAAGGCGAAGGCGAAGGCGAAGGCGAAGGCGAAGGCGAAGGCGAAGGCGAAGGCGAAGGCGAAGGCGAAGGCGAAGGCGAAGGCGAAGGCGAAGGCGAAGGCGAAGGCGAAGGCGAAGGCGAAGGCGAAGGCGAAGGCGAAGGCGAAGGCGAAGGCGAAGGCGAAGGCGAAGGCGAAGGCGAAGGCGAAGGCGAAGGCGAAGGCGAAGGCGAAGGCGAAGGCGAAGGCGAAGGCGAAGGCGAAGGCGAAGGCGAAGGCGAAGGCGAAGGCGAAGGCGAAGGCGAAGGCGAAGGCGAAGGCGAAGGCGAAGGCGAAGGCGAAGGCGAAGGCGAAGGCGAAGGCGAAGGCGAAGGCGAAGGCGAAGGCGAAGGCGAAGGCGAAGGCGAAGGCGAAGGCGAAGGCGAAGGCGAAGGCGAAGGCGAAGGCGAAGGCGAAGGCGAAGGCGAAGGCGAAGGCGAAGGCGAAGGCGAAGGCGAAGGCGAAGGCGAAGGCGAAGGCGAAGGCGAAGGCGAAGGCGAAGGCGAAGGCGAAGGCGAAGGCGAAGGCGAAGGCGAAGGCGAAGGCGAAGGCGAAGGCGAAGGCGAAGGCGAAGGCGAAGGCGAAGGCGAAGGCGAAGGCGAAGGCGAAGGCGAAGGCGAAGGCGAAGGCGAAGGCGAAGGCGAAGGCGAAGGCGAAGGCGAAGGCGAAGGCGAAGGCGAAGGCGAAGGCGAAGGCGAAGGCGAAGGCGAAGGCGAAGGCGAAGGCGAAGGCGAAGGCGAAGGCGAAGGCGAAGGCGAAGGCGAAGGCGAAGGCGAAGGCGAAGGCGAAGGCGAAGGCGAAGGCGAAGGCGAAGGCGAAGGCGAAGGCGAAGGCGAAGGCGAAGGCGAAGGCGAAGGCGAAGGCGAAGGCGAAGGCGAAGGCGAAGGCGAAGGCGAAGGCGAAGGCGAAGGCGAAGGCGAAGGCGAAGGCGAAGGCGAAGGCGAAGGCGAAGGCGAAGGCGAAGGCGAAGGCGAAGGCGAAGGCGAAGGCGAAGGCGAAGGCGAAGGCGAAGGCGAAGGCGAAGGCGAAGGCGAAGGCGAAGGCGAAGGCGAAGGCGAAGGCGAAGGCGAAGGCGAAGGCGAAGGCGAAGGCGAAGGCGAAGGCGAAGGCGAAGGCGAAGGCGAAGGCGAAGGCGAAGGCGAAGGCGAAGGCGAAGGCGAAGGCGAAGGCGAAGGCGAAGGCGAAGGCGAAGGCGAAGGCGAAGGCGAAGGCGAAGGCGAAGGCGAAGGCGAAGGCGAAGGCGAAGGCGAAGGCGAAGGCGAAGGCGAAGGCGAAGGCGAAGGCGAAGGCGAAGGCGAAGGCGAAGGCGAAGGCGAAGGCGAAGGCGAAGGCGAAGGCGAAGGCGAAGGCGAAGGCGAAGGCGAAGGCGAAGGCGAAGGCGAAGACGAAGACGAAGACGAAGACGAAGACGAAGACGAAGACGAAGACGAAGACGAAGACGAAGACGAAGACGAAGACGAAGACGAAGACGAAGACGAAGACGAAGACGAAGACGAAGACGAAGACGAAGACGAAGACGAAGACGAAGACGAAGACGAAGACGAAGACGAAGACGAAGACGAAGACGAAGACGAAGACGAAGACGAAGACGAAGACGAAGACGAAGACGAAGACGAAGACGAAGACGAAGACGAAGACGAAGGCGAAGGCGAAGGCGAAGGCGAAGGCGAAGGCGAAGGCGAAGGCGAAGGCGAAGGCGAAGGCGAAGGCGAAGGCGAAGGCGAAGGCGAAGGCGAAGGCGAAGGCGAAGGCGAAGGCGAAGGCGAAGGCGAAGGCGAAGGCGAAGGCGAAGGCGAAGGCGAAGGCGAAGGCGAAGGCGAAGGCGAAGGCGAAGGCGAAGGCGAAGGCGAAGGCGAAGGCGAAGGCGAAGGCGAAGGCGAAGGCGAAGGCGAAGGCGAAGGCGAAGGCGAAGGCGAAGGCGAAGGCGAAGGCGAAGGCGAAGGCGAAGGCGAAGGCGAAGGCGAAGGCGAAGGCGAAGGCGAAGGCGAAGGCGAAGGCGAAGGCGAAGGCGAAGGCGAAGGCGAAGGCGAAGGCGAAGGCGAAGGCGAAGGCGAAGGCGAAGGCGAAGGCGAAGGCGAAGGCGAAGGCGAAGGCGAAGGCGAAGGCGAAGGCGAAGGCGAAGGCGAAGGCGAAGGCGAAGGCGAAGGCGAAGGCGAAGGCGAAGGCGAAGGCGAAGGCGAAGGCGAAGGCGAAGGCGAAGGCGAAGGCGAAGGCGAAGGCGAAGGCGAAGGCGAAGGCGAAGGCGAAGGCGAAGGCGAAGGCGAAGGCGAAGGCGAAGGCGAAGGCGAAGGCGAAGGCGAAGGCGAAGGCGAAGGCGAAGGCGAAGGCGAAGGCGAAGGCGAAGGCGAAGGCGAAGGCGAAGGCGAAGGCGAAGGCGAAGGCGAAGGCGAAGGCGAAGGCGAAGGCGAAGGCGAAGGCGAAGGCGAAGGCGAAGGCGAAGGCGAAGGCGAAGGCGAAGGCGAAGGCGAAGGCGAAGGCGAAGGCGAAGGCGAAGGCGAAGGCGAAGGCGAAGGCGAAGGCGAAGGCGAAGGCGAAGGCGAAGGCGAAGGCGAAGGCGAAGGCGAAGGCGAAGGCGAAGGCGAAGGCGAAGGCGAAGGCGAAGGCGAAGGCGAAGGCGAAGGCGAAGGCGAAGGCGAAGGCGAAGGCGAAGGCGAAGGCGAAGGCGAAGGCGAAGGCGAAGGCGAAGGCGAAGGCGAAGGCGAAGGCGAAGGCGAAGGCGAAGGCGAAGGCGAAGGCGAAGGCGAAGGCGAAGGCGAAGGCGAAGGCGAAGGCGAAGGCGAAGGCGAAGGCGAAGGCGAAGGCGAAGGCGAAGGCGAAGGCGAAGGCGAAGGCGAAGGCGAAGGCGAAGGCGAAGGCGAAGGCGAAGGCGAAGGCGAAGGCGAAGGCGAAGGCGAAGGCGAAGGCGAAGGCGAAGGCGAAGGCGAAGGCGAAGGCGAAGGCGAAGGCGAAGGCGAAGGCGAAGGCGAAGGCGAAGGCGAAGGCGAAGGCGAAGGCGAAGGCGAAGGCGAAGGCGAAGGCGAAGGCGAAGGCGAAGGCGAAGGCGAAGGCGAAGGCGAAGGCGAAGGCGAAGGCGAAGGCGAAGGCGAAGGCGAAGGCGAAGGCGAAGGCGAAGGCGAAGGCGAAGGCGAAGGCGAAGGCGAAGGCGAAGGCGAAGGCGAAGGCGAAGGCGAAGGCGAAGGCGAAGGCGAAGGCGAAGGCGAAGGCGAAGGCGAAGGCGAAGGCGAAGGCGAAGGCGAAGGCGAAGGCGAAGGCGAAGGCGAAGGCGAAGGCGAAGGCGAAGGCGAAGGCGAAGGCGAAGGCGAAGGCGAAGGCGAAGGCGAAGGCGAAGGCGAAGGCGAAGGCGAAGGCGAAGGCGAAGGCGAAGGCGAAGGCGAAGGCGAAGGCGAAGGCGAAGGCGAAGGCGAAGGCGAAGGCGAAGGCGAAGGCGAAGGCGAAGGCGAAGGCGAAGGCGAAGGCGAAGGCGAAGGCGAAGGCGAAGGCGAAGGCGAAGGCGAAGGCGAAGGCGAAGGCGAAGGCGAAGGCGAAGGCGAAGGCGAAGGCGAAGGCGAAGGCGAAGGCGAAGGCGAAGGCGAAGGCGAAGGCGAAGGCGAAGGCGAAGGCGAAGGCGAAGGCGAAGGCGAAGGCGAAGGCGAAGGCGAAGGCGAAGGCGAAGGCGAAGGCGAAGGCGAAGGCGAAGGCGAAGGCGAAGGCGAAGGCGAAGGCGAAGGCGAAGGCGAAGGCGAAGGCGAAGGCGAAGGCGAAGGCGAAGGCGAAGGCGAAGGCGAAGGCGAAGGCGAAGGCGAAGGCGAAGGCGAAGGCGAAGGCGAAGGCGAAGGCGAAGGCGAAGGCGAAGGCGAAGGCGAAGGCGAAGGCGAAGGCGAAGGCGAAGGCGAAGGCGAAGGCGAAGGCGAAGGCGAAGGCGAAGGCGAAGGCGAAGGCGAAGGCGAAGGCGAAGGCGAAGGCGAAGGCGAAGGCGAAGGCGAAGGCGAAGGCGAAGGCGAAGGCGAAGGCGAAGGCGAAGGCGAAGGCGAAGGCGAAGGCGAAGGCGAAGGCGAAGGCGAAGGCGAAGGCGAAGGCGAAGGCGAAGGCGAAGGCGAAGGCGAAGGCGAAGGCGAAGGCGAAGGCGAAGGCGAAGGCGAAGGCGAAGGCGAAGGCGAAGGCGAAGGCGAAGGCGAAGGCGAAGGCGAAGGCGAAGGCGAAGGCGAAGGCGAAGGCGAAGGCGAAGGCGAAGGCGAAGGCGAAGGCGAAGGCGAAGGCGAAGGCGAAGGCGAAGGCGAAGGCGAAGGCGAAGGCGAAGGCGAAGGCGAAGGCGAAGGCGAAGGCGAAGGCGAAGGCGAAGGCGAAGGCGAAGGCGAAGGCGAAGGCGAAGGCGAAGGCGAAGGCGAAGGCGAAGGCGAAGGCGAAGGCGAAGGCGAAGGCGAAGGCGAAGGCGAAGGCGAAGGCGAAGGCGAAGGCGAAGGCGAAGGCGAAGGCGAAGGCGAAGGCGAAGGCGAAGGCGAAGGCGAAGGCGAAGGCGAAGGCGAAGGCGAAGGCGAAGGCGAAGGCGAAGGCGAAGGCGAAGGCGAAGGCGAAGGCGAAGGCGAAGGCGAAGGCGAAGGCGAAGGCGAAGGCGAAGGCGAAGGCGAAGGCGAAGGCGAAGGCGAAGGCGAAGGCGAAGGCGAAGGCGAAGGCGAAGGCGAAGGCGAAGGCGAAGGCGAAGGCGAAGGCGAAGGCGAAGGCGAAGGCGAAGGCGAAGGCGAAGGCGAAGGCGAAGGCGAAGGCGAAGGCGAAGGCGAAGGCGAAGGCGAAGGCGAAGGCGAAGGCGAAGGCGAAGGCGAAGGCGAAGGCGAAGGCGAAGGCGAAGGCGAAGGCGAAGGCGAAGGCGAAGGCGAAGGCGAAGGCGAAGGCGAAGGCGAAGGCGAAGGCGAAGGCGAAGGCGAAGGCGAAGGCGAAGGCGAAGGCGAAGGCGAAGGCGAAGGCGAAGGCGAAGGCGAAGGCGAAGGCGAAGGCGAAGGCGAAGGCGAAGGCGAAGGCGAAGGCGAAGGCGAAGGCGAAGGCGAAGGCGAAGGCGAAGGCGAAGGCGAAGGCGAAGGCGAAGGCGAAGGCGAAGGCGAAGGCGAAGGCGAAGGCGAAGGCGAAGGCGAAGGCGAAGGCGAAGGCGAAGGCGAAGGCGAAGGCGAAGGCGAAGGCGAAGGCGAAGGCGAAGGCGAAGGCGAAGGCGAAGGCGAAGGCGAAGGCGAAGGCGAAGGCGAAGGCGAAGGCGAAGGCGAAGGCGAAGGCGAAGGCGAAGGCGAAGGCGAAGGCGAAGGCGAAGGCGAAGGCGAAGGCGAAGGCGAAGGCGAAGGCGAAGGCGAAGGCGAAGGCGAAGGCGAAGGCGAAGGCGAAGGCGAAGGCGAAGGCGAAGGCGAAGGCGAAGGCGAAGGCGAAGGCGAAGGCGAAGG
>OY979769.1:17984893-18272928 GCA_963855975.1 Andrena chrysosceles | reverse complement strand
TCCGTCTCCGTCTCCGTCTCCGTCTCCGTCTCCGTCTCCGTCTCCGTCTCCGTCTCCGTCTCCGTCTCCGTCTCCGTCTCCGTCTCCGTCTCCGTCTCCGTCTCCGTCTCCGTCTCCGTCTCCGTCTCCGTCTCCGTCTCCGTCTCCGTCTCCGTCTCCGTCTCCGTCTCCGTCTCCGTCTCCGTCTCCGTCTCCGTCTCCGTCTCCGTCTCCGTCTCCGTCTCCGTCTCCGTCTCCGTCTCCGTCTCCGTCTCCGTCTCCGTCTCCGTCTCCGTCTCCGTCTCCGTCTCCGTCTCCGTCTCCGTCTCCGTCTCCGTCTCCGTCTCCGTCTCCGTCTCCGTCTCCGTCTCCGTCTCCGTCTCCGTCTCCGTCTCCGTCTCCGTCTCCGTCTCCGTCTCCGTCTCCGTCTCCGTCTCCGTCTCCGTCTCCGTCTCCGTCTCCGTCTCCGTCTCCGTCTCCGTCTCCGTCTCCGTCTCCGTCTCCGTCTCCGTCTCCGTCTCCGTCTCCGTCTCCGTCTCCGTCTCCGTCTCCGTCTCCGTCTCCGTCTCCGTCTCCGTCTCCGTCTCCGTCTCCGTCTCCGTCTCCGTCTCCGTCTCCGTCTCCGTCTCCGTCTCCGTCTCCGTCTCCGTCTCCGTCTCCGTCTCCGTCTCCGTCTCCGTCTCCGTCTCCGTCTCCGTCTCCGTCTCCGTCTCCGTCTCCGTCTCCGTCTCCGTCTCCGTCTCCGTCTCCGTCTCCGTCTCCGTCTCCGTCTCCGTCTCCGTCTCCGTCTCCGTCTCCGTCTCCGTCTCCGTCTCCGTCTCCGTCTCCGTCTCCGTCTCCGTCTCCGTCTCCGTCTCCGTCTCCGTCTCCGTCTCCGTCTCCGTCTCCGTCTCCGTCTCCGTCTCCGTCTCCGTCTCCGTCTCCGTCTCCGTCTCCGTCTCCGTCTCCGTCTCCGTCTCCGTCTCCGTCTCCGTCTCCGTCTCCGTCTCCGTCTCCGTCTCCGTCTCCGTCTCCGTCTCCGTCTCCGTCTCCGTCTCCGTCTCCGTCTCCGTCTCCGTCTCCGTCTCCGTCTCCGTCTCCGTCTCCGTCTCCGTCTCCGTCTCCGTCTCCGTCTCCGTCTCCGTCTCCGTCTCCGTCTCCGTCTCCGTCTCCGTCTCCGTCTCCGTCTCCGTCTCCGTCTCCGTCTCCGTCTCCGTCTCCGTCTCCGTCTCCGTCTCCGTCTCCGTCTCCGTCTCCGTCTCCGTCTCCGTCTCCGTCTCCGTCTCCGTCTCCGTCTCCGTCTCCGTCTCCGTCTCCGTCTCCGTCTCCGTCTCCGTCTCCGTCTCCGTCTCCGTCTCCGTCTCCGTCTCCGTCTCCGTCTCCGTCTCCGTCTCCGTCTCCGTCTCCGTCTCCGTCTCCGTCTCCGTCTCCGTCTCCGTCTCCGTCTCCGTCTCCGTCTCCGTCTCCGTCTCCGTCTCCGTCTCCGTCTCCGTCTCCGTCTCCGTCTCCGTCTCCGTCTCCGTCTCCGTCTCCGTCTCCGTCTCCGTCTCCGTCTCCGTCTCCGTCTCCGTCTCCGTCTCCGTCTCCGTCTCCGTCTCCGTCTCCGTCTCCGTCTCCGTCTCCGTCTCCGTCTCCGTCTCCGTCTCCGTCTCCGTCTCCGTCTCCGTCTCCGTCTCCGTCTCCGTCTCCGTCTCCGTCTCCGTCTCCGTCTCCGTCTCCGTCTCCGTCTCCGTCTCCGTCTCCGTCTCCGTCTCCGTCTCCGTCTCCGTCTCCGTCTCCGTCTCCGTCTCCGTCTCCGTCTCCGTCTCCGTCTCCGTCTCCGTCTCCGTCTCCGTCTCCGTCTCCGTCTCCGTCTCCGTCTCCGTCTCCGTCTCCGTCTCCGTCTCCGTCTCCGTCTCCGTCTCCGTCTCCGTCTCCGTCTCCGTCTCCGTCTCCGTCTCCGTCTCCGTCTCCGTCTCCGTCTCCGTCTCCGTCTCCGTCTCCGTCTCCGTCTCCGTCTCCGTCTCCGTCTCCGTCTCCGTCTCCGTCTCCGTCTCCGTCTCCGTCTCCGTCTCCGTCTCCGTCTCCGTCTCCGTCTCCGTCTCCGTCTCCGTCTCCGTCTCCGTCTCCGTCTCCGTCTCCGTCTCCGTCTCCGTCTCCGTCTCCGTCTCCGTCTCCGTCTCCGTCTCCGTCTCCGTCTCCGTCTCCGTCTCCGTCTCCGTCTCCGTCTCCGTCTCCGTCTCCGTCTCCGTCTCCGTCTCCGTCTCCGTCTCCGTCTCCGTCTCCGTCTCCGTCTCCGTCTCCGTCTCCGTCTCCGTCTCCGTCTCCGTCTCCGTCTCCGTCTCCGTCTCCGTCTCCGTCTCCGTCTCCGTCTCCGTCTCCGTCTCCGTCTCCGTCTCCGTCTCCGTCTCCGTCTCCGTCTCCGCCTCCGTCTCCGTCTCCGTCTCCGTCTCCGTCTCCGTCTCCGTCTCCGTCTCCGTCTCCGTCTCCGTCTCCGTCTCCGTCTCCGTCTCCGTCTCCGTCTCCGTCTCCGTCTCCGTCTCCGTCTCCGTCTCCGTCTCCGTCTCCGTCTCCGTCTCCGTCTCCGTCTCCGTCTCCGTCTCCGTCTCCGTCTCCGTCTCCGTCTCCGTCTCCGTCTCCGTCTCCGTCTCCGTCTCCGTCTCCGTCTCCGTCTCCGTCTCCGTCTCCGTCTCCGTCTCCGTCTCCGTCTCCGTCTCCGTCTCCGTCTCCGTCTCCGTCTCCGTCTCCGTCTCCGTCTCCGTCTCCGTCTCCGTCTCCGTCTCCGTCTCCGTCTCCGTCTCCGTCTCCGTCTCCGTCTCCGTCTCCGTCTCCGTCTCCGTCTCCGTCTCCGTCTCCGTCTCCGTCTCCGTCTCCGTCTCCGTCTCCGTCTCCGTCTCCGTCTCCGTCTCCGTCTCCGTCTCCGTCTCCGTCTCCGTCTCCGTCTCCGTCTCCGTCTCCGTCTCCGTCTCCGTCTCCGTCTCCGTCTCCGTCTCCGTCTCCGTCTCCGTCTCCGTCTCCGTCTCCGTCTCCGTCTCCGTCTCCGTCTCCGTCTCCGTCTCCGTCTCCGTCTCCGTCTCCGTCTCCGTCTCCGTCTCCGTCTCCGTCTCCGTCTCCGTCTCCGTCTCCGTCTCCGTCTCCGTCTCCGTCTCCGTCTCCGTCTCCGTCTCCGTCTCCGTCTCCGTCTCCGTCTCCGTCTCCGTCTCCGTCTCCGTCTCCGTCTCCGTCTCCGTCTCCGTCTCCGTCTCCGTCTCCGTCTCCGTCTCCGTCTCCGTCTCCGTCTCCGTCTCCGTCTCCGTCTCCGTCTCCGTCTCCGTCTCCGTCTCCGTCTCCGTCTCCGTCTCCGTCTCCGTCTCCGTCTCCGTCTCCGTCTCCGTCTCCGTCTCCGTCTCCGTCTCCGTCTCCGTCTCCGTCTCCGTCTCCGTCTCCGTCTCCGTCTCCGTCTCCGTCTCCGTCTCCGTCTCCGTCTCCGTCTCCGTCTCCGTCTCCGTCTCCGTCTCCGTCTCCGTCTCCGTCTCCGTCTCCGTCTCCGTCTCCGTCTCCGTCTCCGTCTCCGTCTCCGTCTCCGTCTCCGTCTCCGTCTCCGTCTCCGTCTCCGTCTCCGTCTCCGTCTCCGTCTCCGTCTCCGTCTCCGTCTCCGTCTCCGTCTCCGTCTCCGTCTCCGTCTCCGTCTCCGTCTCCGTCTCCGTCTCCGTCTCCGTCTCCGTCTCCGTCTCCGTCTCCGTCTCCGTCTCCGTCTCCGTCTCCGTCTCCGTCTCCGTCTCCGTCTCCGTCTCCGTCTCCGTCTCCGTCTCCGTCTCCGTCTCCGTCTCCGTCTCCGTCTCCGTCTCCGTCTCCGTCTCCGTCTCCGTCTCCGTCTCCGTCTCCGTCTCCGTCTCCGTCTCCGTCTCCGTCTCCGTCTCCGTCTCCGTCTCCGTCTCCGTCTCCGTCTCCGTCTCCGTCTCCGTCTCCGTCTCCGTCTCCGTCTCCGTCTCCGTCTCCGTCTCCGTCTCCGTCTCCGTCTCCGTCTCCGTCTCCGTCTCCGTCTCCGTCTCCGTCTCCGTCTCCGTCTCCGTCTCCGTCCCCGTCTCCGTCTCCGTCCCCGTCCCCGTCCCCGTCCCCGTCCCCGTCCCCGTCCCCGTCCCCGTCCCCGTCCCCGTCCCCGTCCCCGTCCCCGTCCCCGTCCCCGTCCTCGTCCTCGTCCTCGTCCTCGTCCTCGTCCTCGTCCTCGTCCTCGTCCTCGTCCTCGTCCTCGTCCTCGTCCTCGTCCTCGTCCTCGTCCTCGTCCTCGTCCTCGTCCTCGTCCTCGTCCTCGTCCTCGTCCTCGTCCTCGTCCTCGTCCTCGTCCTCGTCCTCGTCCTCGTCTTCGTCTTCGTCTTCGTCTTCGTCTTCGTCTTCGTCTTCGTCTTCGTCTTCGTCTTCGTCTTCGTGATGATTTATCGTTGGACTTTTTTCGGATCTCTGATTCGCCAATTATAAAGATGACACATGGTGATGATACAGTGTATTTCACACTGGATACAGCAATATTTTTATTTAGTCTTCAGCAATGTATAGAGTATTTGTACCCGCGGCTGTATCAAACTGCAGAAGATGCGAGTGAAAAATTTGAAACTTTTGTTAACGTGCTACGGCAGAGCGATGTTACCTGCGAAACATTAGATGCTCGTCGTGCTGCTAAAATAATACGTGATAGCAAATACTACGACGAGGAGTATCTTGTAGATTGCGAACTGGTAGCATGCGCCATCAGTGATATTCTAGTTGAAGCTCGTAGGAAGAAAAAATGTTAAATTATATTCTTTTATTTTTAAATAAATTTCTTAAACACATATTCTGTCTCCATTTTATTTACTCGTCTTCCTCCTCGCCTCCTAATTCTAAGATTTGTAGACACTGCATAAATCTATTTCGTTCTTCGCGCCGCATGTCACATAATTGTTTGGAAAAATATTTGGGGCTGGGTCATTCACTCCCTCCGGTTAGGTCTGAAAAAGTTCTCGGGGGTCATTCCCTCCCTCTAAAAAGTTTTCGGCGGTGGGTCCGGTCTCCGCGGCGGCTCGGCCTGGAGTGATCCCCTCCATCATCGCAGCTTCCCCCACTCCGCGGCTCGTGCGCGCGCAACCGGTCTTCCTCTCCCCGCAGGCCCCGCGCCCATGTTTCCCTCCGCCGCGCTCCCCCGCGCGCCATCACTTCCCCCCGCCCCCGCGCTCCCCTCAGAGGACCTGAGTTGGAAACCGCTTTACCATACTACTGACCAGCGAAAAAAATTATACGAGAAGTGGGGACCCGTCGCTCGTACGTGGGAGAACCTTAAGAACAAGCTCTTGACAACATTCCCCAAGTGCCGTAACTTGGGCGCCGATCTACTGAAAGCAGCATCATTAACCAGTGACGGTTACGAGACATACGCAGAGTACGCGATGGATAAAATACTCCTGTTAGAGAAAACACGGCTGACCATCTCGGAAGAAGACACGGTAGAGATCGTGACCTACGGCATAAACGACGAAAGCGTGCGGATGGGGATGAAGACCCTCGGCAGCAAAACCGTTGCTTGTCTTAACAGTCTCCTCGGAACGTGCGGTCCGGTCTCAAAACGACCAGGCGAACCAATTGAACGCGAAACAAAACGTGTAAAACCCAATGATGACACGCGCCGATGTTATAGGTGTAACCGCGTCGGACACGTGCGCAAGGATTGCCGCACCCGCGTCGAGAGGCTGCCGGAGTCGTCGCATACTCAAACCGCGAAGTCGAACGCGCCAAAACGAGTTCAGTGCGATCATTGCAAGAAAATGGGACACACCGCTAATAGCTGTTGGAGCAAACAACGTACGAGCAAATGACGCCAGGTGAACATTCTCGAGGTAAATCGTCTCCCTACTATGCGTGTCGTGATCCGGGGGTGCGTGGTTTCGGCGCTAACCGACACAGGGTCCGTCTGCTCGATTATGCGAGAAAGTGTCGTGAGACGCGTCGGAGGACGCGTTTCGGGGCATCGCTGCCGGTGTCCTACGAGCGAAATTCCAAACCACTCTGACGGTCGAGAGTGAAGACATCTCACTCGAAATCACATTTTATGTTGAAATCGACAACGACTTGGGTTACGAAGCCATAATAGGGCTGAACGCCGTGTCCGCAACGTTCGAGACATCGAAATACGGAACGCGCGTCGTCCGCAGTCAAGTTCACACCGCGGTAGTGGTAAACGTTGTGGTCGACGCAACGAGCGAAGCGTGTGATGCTGCCCCAAGGGAAGCGCGAGACCAGTTGCAACGAATTCTAGCAAAATACCCGATGCTTATTGCTACTGGAAGTCGAGTTCGAGCCGTAACGTGCGAAACGATGGAGATAAGGACGACTACAGATGTTCCGGTTACATACAGTCCGTACCGGTTGGCGCCAAGCGAACGCTCGAAATTGCGCGAAATAATCGCTGACCTAGTCGCAAACGGGATTATTCGCGATAGTAACTCCCCGAATTCGAGCCCTGTGACCCTCGTGAAGAAGAAGGACGGCAGCGACAGACTGTGTGTGGACTTCCGAGCGTATTGGCAAAGATGCAACTCGTTCTAAATACTACCGTACAAAAATCAACTGGCTGCACACCACTCGAACTGCTTACGGGAATGAGAACGCAAGTAGCAGAAGTTACACTTCTGGGTGAGAACCTTCCCGAGTCGGACGAACCCATTGATGTGGTCAAATTGCGAGAGACAGTGGAAGAAAGGTTACGTTTCAATGCATTGAGACAAAAAGCGAGGTTTGACCGCATGAGACGTAACAACTCCAACTACGAGGTCGGTGACATCGTCTACATCAGGGGTGTACAAGGGAGCTGTTTTAGCGCCTAGCTGCGAGCAACCCACCTGTCCCGTTGCTAAGGTTAGAATCGGTGAGGAGAACTGCAATAGTGTACGTGCGTGCTCGTAGGCTCGTAGCGTAAGTATATATGGCTTGGTTCCTTGTGGGCCCCAGTGCAGAACAGGTCGCGTAATAAAATTCAGGGGGGTCATGAAATTTCCAAAACATTTGCTACTGCCGGAATTTGGTATGACTTGACGGTTCGATTTTACTGATAATGAAACATTTATTGCTAATAATACTTATCTTTTCACCGACACAAAATATTTAGAAAGTTAATACTATACAAATAAATAACTCGGAAACCAAAGAAAACCAAAATTTAATTAACGGTAACGATTATTTATAAACGTTAAAAAGTTATACACGCATGTGGTGCCCACCATTGCACTTAGCGTTATTTACAAGCACAAAAAATTACATAACTAATAAATATATACATTTAATAATATACGGGAGTTAACGAAAACGTAACACTAATAATATATACATATTATGTACATAGCTGAAAAATTATATACACAAAGATACATATACAGGTTGTTTATAAATATGTGGGACAATATTGTGCACAAAATTACATAACTAATAAATATATACACGTAACAATATACGGGGAGTTAACGAAAATGTAACAATAATAATATATAGATAATATGTACATAACTGAAAAATGATATGTACAAGGATACACAGAACAATACACGCAGACTTTGTGAAAGGTGGAAGGTGGGGTACATCCAATTATAAAACATGATTTTCGCGCTTTGTTGCCGGTAGCCGTTTTTGTTGCACAAGATATTCAATGTTCGGTTGTATTGTGCGGTTTGCGCTTAAGAGCAACGAACATTTTAAATTATTGTCCGTCATGACTGTCCGGAACGGCGACTTCGCTGTCTTCATAGCAGAAAATAACTGTTCGCACAAGTATGTAGACCCAAAAATTGATAATATTTTTGCGACGCATTTGTGCAAATACGGATATTCAAGTTTTGATATTTTAACGATACCATCCTTCTCCTGAATTATTTTTGTCATTCCTACGTCACCTCTTAAATTTCTCAAGTCTGTTTGTAATTGCGGTGACACTGTGTCTATATTAACAGTTAATGGACAGGTAACTATATTCAATTCACTTTCAAATGCATACAAATCTTGATAACGTGTTTGAAATTGATCACCCAACTTCTGCAATATACTTTGATAATTATCAAAATTAGTATGCTCTGTCAACACTGATTTTAATTTTGGGAAATTGCATAAATTGTTTGTCTGTAATTCTGCGTTCCATACTTGAATTTTTTGTTTAAAATCGCAAATTAAGTTACAAAATTGAGATATGGTCTTATCTTTTCCTTGCAGCTGTGTGTTTAGAATATTTAAATGGTCTGCCACATCCGAAGTAAACCCTAAATCACAGAGCCAATCTGTATCTTTCAACTCGGGAGCAGGGTTTCCTGACATTTCCAATAAAACGGAAATATCGCTATGAAGGTGGAAGAATCTATCTAAGGTTCTTCCACGGCTAAGCCACCGTATTTCCGTATATAGAGGTATCTCCCTGAAGTCTGCGTCTATATCTTTTAAAAAATTTCTAAACTGCCGGCGTTTTAAAGTATTCATTCTAATAAAATTAATTATTTTGGTCACAACGGACATAACGTGTTCCATCTCTATACTTTTTGCACACAAATTCTGCTGGTGTATCGCACAGTGCATCGCGCTAATTTCCTGAGGAACTGCTAGATTTTTTAATTTGCTTCGGAGGCGGCCAACGAAACCAAGATGTTTCCCAATCATCGCTGGAGCACCATCAGTAGTGACGGACAATAATTTGGTCCAGTCTAATTTATGATTATCAACCGCCTCCTCCACGCAAGACAGTATATCCTTTCCGGTCGTGGTTTCTGCTAACGAAAAAAAATCTAGCAGTTCCTCAGTTACTATTAAATTTTCGTTAACCCCCCGAATAAAAATTGCCACTTGTGGAGAGCCGGAGATGTCTGTCGATTCATCGAGGGCCAAACTATAAACAATCGAGGACAAAAAAGTATTATCAAAAATCACAAAAAAAAGAAAATAGTATACATGAAAAAGTCGAGGAAAAAAAGAGTATTATAAACAAATAAATATAAAAAAAAGACAAAGAAACATGAAAAAGTCAAGGACGAATAAAGTATAATTAACAAAAAAATATAATCACATAAATAAAAAATAAAAAATATGATTACAATATAAAAAAAGATGTGAAATCAAAATGAGCTGCAAGTACATCACAAAAAAAAGAAAATATAATCACACAAAAACAGAAAATAATATATTCACATAAAAAAGAAAATAATATATTCACATAAAAAAGAAAATAATATATTCACATAAAAAAGAAAATAATATAATTACAATATAAAAAAGGATGTGAAATCAAAATGAGCTGCAAGTACATCACAAAAAAAAGAAAATAATATAATCACACAAAAACAGAAAATAATATAATCACACAAAAAAAGAAAATAATCTAATTACAATATAAAAAAAGATGTGAAATCAAAATGAGCTGCAAGTACATAAAGGTACTTTCCAACTGCGCTTAAGATGACACAACTACATATATACAGCTAAAATGCTGTGTTATTCCATTACTCATATCGCGGACATTTTAATTAACCCATCAAAAAGAATCCCATTTAAAAACATTGTCGTAAATTATTATTAGCTTTACAAAATTAATGATATACAAAAATTGCGCCAATTATCACAATGGCTATTTATACAAAGAAAAAATCACAATGGTACAATGAAAAATGTATTAAATAATATTAAGCAGATATATTTTTATACAAATAAATATTTTAATACGAATAAATATTTTATTCAAAATACTTGGCGCTGCGATCTAAAATACATCATACGTAGCATATGCACATACACACATCCACGAACGCACGCACAGGAAAGAAAGAAAAAGATTATTGCAATTTATACATATTTATTCAGTTTAGCAACACCAATTCGGAGAGCAGCGCCAAGTATTTTGAATAAAATATTTATTCGTATTAAAATATTTATTTGTATAAAAATATATCTGCTTAATAGTATTTAATACATTTTTTCATTGTACCATTGTGATTTTTTCTTTGTATAAATAGCCATTGTGATAATTGGCGCAATTTTTGTATATCATTAATTTTGTAAAGCTAATAATAATTTACGACAATGTTTTTAAATGGGATTCTTTTTGATGGGTTAATTAAAATGTCGGCGATATGAGTAATGGAATAACACAGCATTTTAGCTGTGTATATGTAGTTGTGTCATCTTAAGCGCAGTTGGAAAGTACCTTTATGTACTTGCAGCTCATTTTGATTTCACATCTTTTTTTATATTGTAATTAGATTATTTTCTTTTTTTGTGTGATTATATTATTTTCTGTTTTTGTGTGATTATATTATTTTCTTTTTTTGTGACGTACTTGCAGCTCATTTTGATTTCACATCTTTTTTTATATTGTAATCATATTTTTTATTTTTTATTTATGTGATTATATTTTTTTGTTAATTATACTTTATTCGTCCTTGACTTTTTCATGTTTCTTTGTCTTTTTTTTATATTTATTTGTTGATAATACTCTTTTTTTCCTCGACTTTTTCATGTATACTATTTTCTTTTTTTTTGTGATTTTTGATAATACTTTTTTGTCCTCGACATTTTCATGTACTTGGCGTATTTTTTACTTTTTTAAAGTTTTTTTGGGGATCTCACTTTTTTTACAAAGCTAATTCATGTACTTGGCTTAATTTTTTTACTTTTTTAAAGTTTTTTTTGGGGATCTCATTTTTTCTTTTTACAAAGCTAATTCATGTACTTGGCGTAATTTTTTTACTTTTTTAAAGTTTTTTATGGCGATCTCACTTCTTTTTACAAAGATAATTCATGTTCTTGGCGTCATATTTTTTTACTTTTTTGAAGTTTTTTTTGGGATTCAGAAATTCAGCTTCTTCTTTTTTACATATTTTTCCCTGTCACGGGTACTAAAAGTAAGGATAAAGTAAGGAAATCCCAATAAATTATAAATTCTGATCTATCTTCGTTACACGTCCACGCGTTTACGGCGCACTGCAGCCTATCGAGTGATGTTAGAAGATAAAGCTAGTTTGTAGCCAGTAAAGCTTACTCGGAATACTCGGAATAGCGCAAAGCAGTTCAGCGAGTGTACTTTTATTATTTTTTGATTAAGGATAAATTCTACGTAAGTTTAACACCTTCCCCCCAAAAACATGTGCACTGCATTGCCGATCTATATGTATTATATGAATGTATAGTACTTTGTGTGCAGTACATAGTGCGCGAAGCAGCTTGCGGCCGTGGCCGGGGCCGGGGACGTGGCCAGAGCCGGGGTCGTGGATGGGGGCGGGGCCGTGGACGTGGCGGCGGCCAATAACATATAAAAAAATAAATTCGTTATTTTCATACATAAAAATGTGGTTATTTCATTTGCTCATGCAACAGAGTTACTTTCTCTTTCAGCTGTTAAAATAATTCTCTTCATCTGCATCGTTAACTGAAAAATAGGACAAATTTACTAATTATTTATATAAATTATCACACGTGCTCACATTGAATGAATAATTGCGTATGCAAAACCCTATGTGAAAATTTGTGCGTACATAGTCCAACGTAGATCACACTGCATCATCTTCTGCTTTGATGATTATCTGTAAATATATAATATATTATCACACGTGCTCACATTGAATGAATAATTGCGTATGCAAAACCCTACGTGAAAATTTGTGCGTACATAGTCCAACGTAGATCATACTGCATCATCTTCTGCTTTGATGATTATCTGTAAATTATATATATATATATAAAGCCTCATTTTAATAATTATATACAACTTAACGTAGAACTTATTAATTATTTATAGAAATAGAGTGGCCTTTTGCTATAGTGAGTGTAGAGACTACATAATGTATCCAAAGCAGGTGAGAGCATATGGCAGAAAGTCTTGTTGCAGGAAATTTAAATGCTAATGGTAATAATTCAGCGAAAATGAATGAGGAGATCCAATATTTTTAACGCACAATTTATTGGTGTTGGAATAAAACTAATAATAATTTAGTATGTTTATTGGTGAATTGAAATAATGGGAATCTAAAAAATTAATGAATAGCGTGACAACTACTGTGGATTTTATTAAAGTATTACGAATGTCTTTCACAAAAGATTGAAAAGCATCAAGGGAGATGTGTTTTCAGGGTACTTTCTTAACTAATGTGACTTGCTTTACATTGCAAGCAGTACACCATAATCTATTTTCTTAATAATTCTTAATGCTATGTCTTTTGATTGACAAATTTTGCCGATTTACCTTATTTGACAAATTCCCAGAAACTTATGCGAAACAAGATGCTCTGTCTATCTATATATCTATTTAATCTTCTCCGGACAACCTCCAAGCCTGTGCATTCTCTTCATTTCTATCCATCCAAGCCTGTGCGTCCCCTTCAATTCTACTATCCAAGCCTGTGCGTCCCCTTCATTTTTATCCAAGTCCTGTGCGTCCCCTTCATTTCTATAATATATTATAAGCTTTACATAAAAACTCTAAATTGCTGGTATATACAAAAACAAGTATCTGGCAATTTAAATGCAATGTAATTTTTTACTACAATACATTATTTTGTACATGCATGATACAAATTTCCAGAAACTTGTGTGAAAGGAGATGCTTCGCAGTCGAACCATCTCCGAACAACTTCCAAGTCTGCGACTCTACATAAGAAATCTATTAAAAAAATTTTGGCGACTTACCTTATTAATTGAGACAATAATTCAGTCTCCTATGTAGTGTAAAAACTCGTGACATTCCAAATTCGGACAACTTACTTTATTTGACACTTAGCACTTGATAGGTTATAAAATTCAAAATAGTATATATATATGTATGTACAATGACGGACGACGATCCCCGCCGAATAATCCCGAGAGTCGACGAACGAAGAACGAAACATGTGTTGGCTGAAGGTGTGTGTGTGTAACGCGTATATACGTATATTCTGTTTGACGACGAAAATATATATATGTACTATGGTTGACGAAAAATTCCTTGGAGAATCAGAAGAAGAATCTTACCATTTTCGACAGATTCATGAGACGATATTACGATATCTCTGTCATGCGTGGACCGATTTTATTGAAATTGGTCTTATTCGAAAGCTTATATGCGGTTTACATAAGAAAAATGCCTTTAAATTTAGAAAATATTGCAGGCGTGATGAGATATTAATGAAATAAGTTTCAGGTTAGGTTGGAATAGCTGTGCGTCGAGTAAAGATACACGGCAGCGACAGGCATATACAAGGTGTCTGTTCTTTCATGTACTTGGCGTCGAGACGCTACCGCGTCTCTAGATAAATGTTTCCCCTAACTCCTGCAATTGCCGCGTTACATCTGCAGCCATCTCTTGTATCCGCCGCATGATGGTCATCCGCGAGAGAGCGGTCGCTTCATATATTTTACACTGCTGCGCATTTTTATCCACTGTCGCCAATAAACAACTTTTTACGAATTCTCCATCCGTATATGGGCGGGATGTTTTCGCTATTTCCAGCGCGATTGTATAACTATATTTTATTGCAGCGATACTTTCCTAGGATCAAAACAATGAGTTACTATAATGAATCTTAAAACAATGATTGATAATCGGGGTTATTCCACGTTAAAATTAAAATGAAAGAAATTGCATTGCTCATATTTGAATAAAGGATTCCATCAGTTTTAAAATGATTATAAACACAAGACAATACCTTGAAACAAAGCGCAAATATTGAATAGAATGATTCATAGATTGTAAAATAACTTACTTCGTCTGAGATGTGTTCCTCCTCCTGTAGCGCTCGTCCCTTTAAAAGTTGTATTTTTTTAAGACGTTCCACACCCGTGAACTGATTGTAAACAGTCGCATGATGCCGAGTATAGTGCCGCTTTAAATTGAACTGTTTGGCCTGTGCAAATGTGGTGAAACATACAAGACATTTGGCACCACCTCTGTACTCGGTAACCAGGAAGGCTTCCTCCCATTCCGTCTTAAAAGGGGCCAGTGCACTTGCATCCTTCCTTTTTGATGTCGATGCCATTTCCTCTATATTTTGCACTCTTATGTATATTTCGTACAATGATATTTCGGTATATAATTAGTAGATACTTACCGAAACAAAGTGGACTTTGTTTTTTTTCTTTATGAATTGCGTTTCGACCATTACGAAATTTCCGACTGTAACCTATCAATCGGTAAGTATCTACTAATGACGTAGGAATGACAAAAATAATTCAGGAGAAGGATGGTATCGTTAAAATATCAAAACTTGAATATCCGTATTTGCACAAATGCGTCGCAAAAATATTATCAATTTTTGGGTCTACATACTTGTGCGAACAGTTATTTTCTGCTATGAAGACAGCGAAGTCGCCGTTCCGGACAGTCATGACGGACAATAATTTAAAATGTTCGTTGCTCTTAAGCGCAAACCGCACAATACAACCGAACATTGAATATCTTGTGCAACAAAAACGGCTACCGGCAACAAAGCGCGAAAATCATGTTTTATAATTGGATGTACCCCACCTTCCACCTTTCACAAAGTCTGCGTGTATTGTTCTGTGTATCCTTGTACATATCATTTTTCAGTTATGTACATATTATCTATATATTATTATTGTTACATTTTCGTTAACTCCCCGTATATTGTTACGTGTATATATTTATTAGTTATGTAATTTTGTGCACAATATTGTCCCACATATTTATAAACAACCTGTATATGTATCTTTGTGTATATAATTTTTCAGTTATGTACATAATATGTATATATTATTAGTGTTACGTTTTCGTTAACTCCCGTATATTATTAAATGTATATATTTATTAGTTATGTAATTTTTTGTGCTTGTAAATAACGCTAAGTGCAATGGTGGGCACCACATGCGTGTATAACTTTTTAACGTTTATAAATAATCGTTACCGTTAATTAAATTTTGGTTTTCTTTGGTTTCCGAGTTATTTATTTGTATAGTATTAACTTTCTAAATATTTTGTGTCGGTGAAAAGATAAGTATTATTAGCAATAAATGTTTCATTATCAGTAAAATCGAACCGTCAAGTCATACCAAATTCCGGCAGTAGCAAATGTTTTGGAAATTTCATGACCCCCCTGAATTTTATTACGCGACCTGTTCTGCACTGGGGCCCCACAAGGAACCAAGCCATATATACTTACGCTACGAGCCTACGAGCACGCACGTACACTATTGCAGTTCTCCTCACCGATTCTAACCTTAGCAACGGGACAGGTGGGTTGCTCGCAGCTAGGCGCTAAAACAGCTCCCTTGTGCACCCCTGGTCTACATGCAGGAGCAGAGGACACGGCTCGGCAAATTAGAGCCAAGGTACAAAGGCCCTTACAAGATCTCGAAGGTACTGGTTCGTGATAGATACCAACTCCAGCATTCCAAAACGAAGCGGTTTGTGACGGCACCTAAAGATCGACTGCGTAGGTGGAACGGCGACGCAACTGATGACAACGCGCCGAGTACTTCTGACGGAGATGGAACCGTGTTAGCGGCTGTCCAGTAGCAAAAATCACACAAACGGTAAATTCACGGGTCACTCCCCCGGGCTATAAGCGAAGGAGACTTAATCACGGGTTACGGCACCCGGGCATTGGGTTGTAATGCGAAAGCGCCGGGATAAAATAACACAAAAAAAAGAAAATAATATATTCACATAAAAAAGAAAATAATATATTCACATAAAAAAGAAAATAATATAATTACAATATAAAAAAGGATGTGAAATCAAAATGAGCTGCAAGTACATAAAGGTACTTTCCAACTGCGCTTAAGATGACACAACTACATATACACAGCTAAAATGCTGTGTTATTCCATTACTCATATCGCGGACATTTTAATTAACCCATCAAAAAGAATCCCATTTAAAAACATTGTCGTAAATTATTATTAGCTTTACAAAATTAATGATATACAAAAATTGCGCCAATTATCACAATGGCTATTTATACAAAGAAAAAATCACAATGGTACAATGAAAAAATGTATTAAATAATATTAAGCAGATATATTTTTATACAAACAAATATTTTAATACGAATAAATATTTTATTCAAAATACTTGGCGCTGCTCTCCGAATTGGTGTTGCTAAACTGAATAAATATGTATAAATTGCAATAATCTTTTTCTTTCTTTCCTGTGCGTGCGTTCGTGGATGTGTGTATGTGCATATGCTACGTATGATGTATTTTAGATCGCAGCGCCAAGTATTTTGAATAAAATATTTATTCGTATTAAAATATTTATTTGTATAAAAATATATCTGCTTAATATTATTTAATACATTTTTTCATTGTACCATTGTGATTTTTTCTTTGTATAAATAGCCATTGTGATAATTGGCGCAATTTTTGTATATCATTAATTTTGTAAAGCTAATAATAATTTACGACAATGTTTTTAAATGGGATTCTTTTTGATGGGTTAATTAAAATGTCCGCGATATGAGTAATGGAATAACACAGCATTTTAGCTGTGTATATGTAGTTGTGTCATCTTAAGCGCAGTTGGAAAGTACCTTTATGTACTTGCAGCTCATTTTGATTTCACATCCTTTTTTATATTGTAATTATATTATTTTCTTTTTTATGTGAATATATTATTTTCTTTTTTATGTGAATATATTATTTTCTTTTTTTTGTGATGTACTTGCAGCTCATTTTGATTTCACATCTTTTTTTATATTGTAATCATATTTTTTATTTTTTATTTATGTGATTATATTTTTTTGTTAATTATACTTTATTCGTCCTTGACTTTTTCATGTTTCTTTGACTTTTTTTATATTTATTTGTTGATAATACTCTTTTTTTTCCTCGACTTTTTCATGTATACTATTTTCTTTTTTTTTTTGTGATTTTTGATAATACTTTTTTTGTCCTCGACATTTTCATGTACTTGGCGTATTTTTTACTTTTTTAAAGTTTTTTTTTGGGGATCTCACTTCTTTTTACAAAGCTAATTCATGTACTTGGCGTAATTTTTTTACTTTTTTAAAGTTTTTTTTGGGGATCTCACTTCTTTTTACAAAGCTAATTCATGTACTTGGCGTAATTTTTTTACTTTTTTAAAGTTTTTTTGGTGGATCTCATTTCTTTTTACAAAGCTAATTCATGTACTTGGCGTAATTTTTTTACTTTTTTAAAGTTTTTTATGGGGATCTCACTTCTTTTTACAAAGATAATTCATGTTCTTGGCGTCATATTTTTTTACTTTTTTGAAGTTTTTTTTTGGGATTCAGAATTTCAGCTTCTTCTTTTTTACAAATTTTTCCCTGTCACGGGTACTAAAAGTAAGGATAAAGTAAGGAAATCCCAATAAATTATAAATTCTGATCTATCTTCGTTACACGTCCACGCGTTTACGGCGCACTGCAGCCTATCGAGTGATGTTAGAAGATAAAGCTAGTTTGTAGCCAGTAAAGCTTACTCGGAATACTCGGAATAGCGCAAAGCAGTTCAGCGAGTGTACTTTTATTATTTTTTGATTAAGGATAAATTCTACGTAAGTTTAACACCTTGCCCCAAAAAACATGTGCACTGCATTGCCGATCTATATGTATTATATGAATGTATAGTACTTTGTGTGCAGTACATAGTGCGCGAAGCAGCTTGCGGCCGTGGCCGGGGCCGGGGACGTGGTCAGAGCCGGGGTCGTGGATGGGGGCGGGGCCGTGGACGTGGCGGCGGCCAATAACATATAAAAAAATAAATTCGTTATTTTCATACATAAAAATGTGGTTATTTCATTTGCTCATGCAGCAGAGTTACTTTCTCTTTCAGCTGTTAAAATAATTCTCTTCATCTGCATCGTTAACTGAAAAATAGGACAAATTTACTAATTATTTATATAAATTATCACACGTGCTCACATTGAATGAATAATTGCGTATGCAAAACCCTACGTGAAAATTTGTGCGTACATAGTCCAACATAGATCACACTGCATCATCTTCTGCTTTGATGATTATCTGTAAATATATAATATATTATCACACGTGCTCACATTGAATGAATAATTGCGTATGCAAAACCCTACGTGAAAATTTGTGCGTACATAGTCCAACGTAGATCACACTGCATCATCTTCTGCTTTGATGATTATCTGTAAATTATATATATATATAAAGCCTCATTTTAATAATTATATACAACTTAACGTAGAACTTATTAATTATTTATAGAAATAGAGTGGCCTTTTGCTATAGTGAGTGTAGAGACTACATAATGTATCCAAAGCAGGTGAGAGCATATGGCAGAAACTCTTGTTGCAGGAAATTTAAATGCTAATGGTAATAATTCAGCGAAAATGAATGAGGAGATCCAATATTTTTAACGCACAATTTATTGGTGTTGGAATAAAACTAATAATAATTTAATATGTTTATTGGTGAATTGAAATAATGGGAATCTAAAAAATTAATGAATAGCGTGACAACTACTGTGGATTTTATTAAAGTATTACGAATGTCTTTCACAAAAGATTGAAAAGCATCAAGGGAGATGTGTTTTCAGGGTACTTTCTTAACTAATGTGACTTGCTCTACATTGCAAGCAGTACACCATAATCTATTTTCTTAATAATTCTTAATGCTATGTCTTTTGATTGACAAATTTTGCCAATTTACCTTATTTGACAAATTCCCAGAAACTTGTGCGAAACAAGATGCTCTGTCTATCTATATATCTATTTAATCTTCTCCGGACAACCTCCAAGCCTGTGCATTCTCTTCATTTCTATCCATCCAAGCCTGTGCGTCCCCTTCAATTCTACTATCCAAGCCTGTGCGTCCCCTTCATTTTTATCCAAGTCCTGTGCGTCCCCTTCATTTCTATAATATATAATAAGCTTTACATAAAAACTCTAAATTGCTGGTATATACAAAAACAAGTATCTGGCAATTTAAATGCAATGTAATTTTTTACTACAATATATTATTTTGTACATGCATGATACAAATTTCCAGAAACTTGTGTGAAAGGAGATGCTTCGCAGTCGAACCATCTCCGAACAACTTCCAAGTCTGCGACTCTACATAAGAAATCTATTAAAAAAATTTTGGCGACTTACCTTATTAATTGAGACAATAATTCAGTCTCCTATGTAGTGTAAAAACTCGTGACATTCCAAATTCGGACAACTTACTTTATTTGACACTTAGCACTTGGTAGGTTATAAAATTCAAAATAGTATATATATATGTATGTACAATGACGGACGACGATCCCCGCCGAATAATCCCGAGAGTCGACGAACGAAGAACGAAACATGTGTTGGCTGAAGGTGTGTGTGTGTGTAACGCGTATATACGTATATTCTGTTTGACGACGAAAATATATATATGTACTATGGTTGACGAAAAATTCCTTGGAGAATCAGAAGAAGAACTTATTTTCGACAGATTCATGAGACGATATTACGATATCTCTGTCATGCGTGGACCGATTTTATTGAAATTGGTCTTATTCGAAAGCTTATATGCGGTTTACATAAGAAAAATGCCTTTAAATTTAGAAAATATTGCAGGCGTGATGAGATATTAATGAAATAATTTTCAGGTTAGGTTGGAATAGCTGTGCGTCGAGTAAAGATACACGGCAGCGACAGGCATATACAAGGTGTCTTTTCTTTCATGTACTTGGCGTCGAGACGCTACCGCGTCTCTAGATTCACGGGTTACGGCACCCGTGCATTGTGTAGCAATGCGAAAGCGCCGGGATCAATTAATTTACGGGTTACGGCACCCGGGCATTGTGTAGCAATGCGAAAGCGCCGGAATTATAATATTCGGCTCGGATGCCTTTACTTTATCTGTTCCAGGTCACGGGAAACGGTGTATCGAGAGCGATCCACAGGTCAGGGTTGGCCGTGTTAGCGGCAACGCCGTTTTCCCCAGGAAAAGAGGAAATGCACCTTTGCGATTCGATCGCGTGAAGCTGCACCGATCGAGTCGACGAGGAAAGAAAATGCGAGCGGGAGGCATGACGGCCTCGAACGAATAGCGATTGTCGGAATAAAGAAAAGAAAATAGGATTACATGTTTGTAACGTTGAACGACGAGCAATAAAATTGTCATTGTGGTGCTTCTTTATTATATTTTCTAACACGCGCAACCGGTCTTCCTCTCCCCGCAGACCCCGCGCCCATGTTTCCCTCCGCCGCGCTCCCCTCAGTTTCTTAGAATCCCCTTTGCCTTACTACTTACAGTAACAGGATTTGGAATGGTATTGATTGCGTATAATTTAACAGACCCGTTTTGTTGTCTAACTAATGCTTCTCCTATATAAATGCCTGAGTCAGTGGTCAATCTCCTAACATAACGCTCTTTAATTCCAAGATCCTTTACAGGTAGAGCTATAAGGGTTCTAGTACGAGGGGGTAAACTAAAGGAGGAGGATGAAAGAAGGAAAAATTCCCCGTCACTGATCTGAAGGCTATTAGGCTCGTCATTTCCAAACTTCATTATCGCATTTTGATTTTCCAAGAACGGTATTCCTTATATCCCCGTCCCAGGAATGGGAAGGTCGTCATCAACAATTTGGAATCTCACATTGACGTGATGGACTTTAATGATAACTTCGCCGCGGGTAAATATATCCCCTGAACCAACACCCGTGATTTTATAGACAATATAGTTATTCATTATCATATCAGACATTATTCCATTTCGTTTTATCAGATTAAGTTGAGAATCCGTATCAATAAGGAAACTGGCGGAGCCTTCATGGAAGCAACGGTGGGTTAAGTTAATCAGAGGCAAAGAACCTGATCGCTTTATTTGGATCTGAAAACAACCCCATTGGTGGCGCTGGCAATTAAGGGTTGGGTCCCCGTCGCGCCCCTTCGCGGAACCCCTTTTGAGATTAAATTACTCCGACTGGAAGCTTCATCACCTGGACGGACACCACCCTGGTTTCTCTTTGTGAAACAACGAGCTTCGAAGAGACCCGTTTTCCTGCAACACCCACATCTAATCTCCTCGCGGTTGGGAAGATGTGTTCTAGTTGCCTGAGGACAATCACGGTGTAAGTGCCCTGTTTGATTGCATTCATAACACGTATACTTCTTTAAATCTGCCTTAAATATTTTTACATCAATAACAAAAGGTTTTGAAGATGAGGAAGGTCTCGAGTGATCGGCCGATTCCGACTCTATCTTATTCGCGACGTTAATTGCAGTTTCGAGGTCGGGTAGATTGTTACCATCCCTTAATCTGTTCAAATAAAATCGCGCGGTTTCGTTCCAAAGGCCCTTAATGAAGGTGATTACTGCCGTGTTCTTTAATAAGTCATTTATACAAACTAGTTGCTCTGAGTTATAAGCGTCCCAGGCAGTTTCTAAACCGCCATTTAAAGTTTCGTTGACTCGGGCTCCGAAAACCTCAACCGTTTCGTTTCTGTCTTGATGTAAATTCATTAACTCTGCATTCAAACTAAGCACATTGAATGATTGTGCGAAGATTTTCTTTAGAAGATTAATCAATTCATCTAACGTTTCGGGCTCTCTTCGATTGGACAAAAGTAAGTTGGCATGTCCCTCAATCCTACCCCGAATGAGAAAAAGGAGATTCTCCCGATCTTCAGGCTTTACTTTGGCATAAATCAATTTACATTGTTTAATAAACCTGATTAATGAGTCAGACTTCCCATTAAATCTCGGAATTGAGTCCTTCACTAATTTTAGAGAGAGATAAGACTTAGGTGGGTCTGTGGGCTTTAATAAATTCGATGGAGCAATTATGTTTGGACAAGGCGATTGGCTACTTATTTCAGATAAATTAACGACAGGCGGGTCCAGTCGCGTCGGCACAAAGTTTAATTCGCGCGACTGTGATTCACCACCAGAAACTTCTGAAACGGCAGCAATAACCGCAGTAGGGCAAGGCAAAGAATCCTCTGACCTCGCCGAATCAACGATAAGATCATTGGTTTGGGTTGTTTCAGATCGTGAAGTAGCCATAGGCCGTTCTATTTGCATGGTTTCAACATTTACACCCTCTATTTCGGGTACCCGTACGCTACTCGAACGTAATTGTCGTCCTTTTCGTTTTGGCAAATCCTTACTTCTACGCGGCATTTTCGCAGTGTAAATACAGAACTCTTATTAACTAATAACTAACACGACGTGACGATAATTACAACACACTAATTTAACAATAGAACCATACGTTGGATATTTTAATTGAAATTCAATCTCTCAGGGTCTGCTGATACAATTTAATGGCAGGAATCGAGCAGACCCTGCGCAGTGCGATCTGACGGCAGATAGGCAGCAGAAATCGAGCAGATTCTGTTGACATAGCCTGCGAGCAGTTTGACGGCAGACACTGCGGCGAATCTGCTAATCCAATTTAATGGCAGAAATCGAGCAGACCCTGCGCAGCGCGATCTGACGGCAGATTGGTGTCAGACACAGAGCAGATTCTGTTGACATAGCCTGCGAGCAGTTTGGCGGCAGACACTGCGGAGAATCTGCTAATCCAATTTAATGGCAGAAATCGAGCAGACCCTGCGCAGCGCGATCTGACGGCAGATTGGTGTCAGATACAGAGCAGATTCTGTTGACATAGCCTGCAAGCAGTTTGGCGGCAGAAAGTAAGCAGAGTCTGCTAATCCAATTTAACGGCAGAAATCGAGCAGGCTCTGCGCACCGCGATCTGACGGCAGATAGGCAACAGAAATAGACCAGATTCTGCTTACATAGCTTGCCATTTTATTTGTATATACAGTATTTCCTCGCTGTTGGCTCGCTGGTCGGGACCGGCGTTGAACCCATATCATGAACCGAGCCCAAATTCCGAGTGTTCGTTTCTCGCTTCTTTCTGGCCGAAGGGGGGAGCGAGATGGAACGCTTTGCGTGCGCGGCGGGCGTGCGCAATCGTGACTGCTCGACGCATGCGCGCGACGGTCAGATAGCCAGGCACGGCACGCGTCTTTTTTGCGCCCTAGACGAAGTTGTCCAATTTATCCCTTTATTATAATACATTTATTTGAGATTATTGGTGACCTTACTCTGAATTTTTATTCGTAGTTTAAAACAATTGCAGTACAATTAGTAATATTTTATTTTAAAGTTTATTTTCAACAATACCAGCAATAAAAATACCATTTTGCAAATATTAAAGTAATTATCATGGTAAATAATACATATGTAATGCCTTACAATTATGTAAATACGTTAATTCATATATATGTATTTCCTATATTACATATAGATACGTACAATAATGGAGTACCTATTAATATTTATGGGAAAGTTGTAATTGTACGAAGGACGTCAAAGTTATCTTTCCTTTCATCTAGGAAATTTGACAAACTTATTACAAATATGAACATAAAATAGAAAATATACGAATTTCATTTTTCAAAAGTACATATAAATGATTTATTTAGTCTAAGACGCGTTATATATGTATTTTCTTTGGCTATGTACATACTGATCGCTGCCTGTAAGCTTCGCTGGTCCCTATTGGCGACTGCCTAGGGCGGAAAGTCGACAAGAGGTGCAAAATGGTATTTTCATTGCCGATATTGTTGAAAATAAACTTTAAAATAAAATATTACTAATTGTACTGCAAATGTTTTAAGCTACGAATAAAAATTCAGAGTAAGGTCATCAATAAACTCAAATAAATGTATTATAATAAAGGGCGTTATTTCATAAGTTCGCATAGGGCGCAAAAAAGATTTGAGCCGTGCCTGCGTTAAGATTTTGCGAAACGGTTCCCTTGCTCACATTGTGTGCTCGTGATCATTGCGCACGCCCGTCGCGCACGCAAAGGACGGAGCGTCACGGCGTCCGAAAGACGGAGCGAGACAAAACATCAACGCGTCGTTTGTCTCGTACCGCCCTTGCTCGCTTCCAGTGCCTCTCGCTCGCTCTCGTTCCATCTCGCTCTCGCCTTCGCCGGAAAAGAGTGAGACAGAAGTGGTGGGGATAGCGAAAAACACACATCGTGTACATCAAACCCAAAAAAACTTTAAAAAAGTAAAAAATACGCCAAGTACATGAAAATGTCGAGGACAAAAAAGTAATATCAAAAATCACAAAAAAAAGAAAATAGTATACATGAAAAAGTCGAGGAAAAAAAGAGTATTATAAACAAATAAATATAAAAAAAAGACAAAGAAACATGAAAAAGTCAAGGACGAATAAAGTATAATTAACAAAAAAATATAATCACATAAATACAAAATAAAAAATATGATTACAATATAAAAAAAGATGTGAAATCAAAATGAGCTGCAAGTACATCACAAAAAAAAGAAAATAATATAATATGCTCTCCGAATTGGTGTTGCTAAACTGAATAAATATGTATAAATTGCAATAATCTTTTTCTTTCTTTCCTGTGCGTGCGTTCGTGGATGTGTGTATGTGCATATGCTACGTATGATGTATTTTAGATCGCAGCGCCAAGTATTTTGAATAAAATATTTATTCGTATTAAAATATTTATTTGTATAAAAATATATCTGCTTAATATTATTTAATACATTTTTTCATTGTACCATTGTGATTTTTTCTTTGTATAAATAGCCATTGTGATAATTGGCGCAATTTTTGTATATCATTAATTTTGTAAAGCTAATAATAATTTACGACAATGTTTTTAAATGGGATTCTTTTTGATGGGTTAATTAAAATGTCCGCGATATGAGTAATGGAATAACACAGCATTTTAGCTGTATATATGTAGTTGTGTCATCTTAAGCGCAGTTGGAAAGTACCTTTATGTACTTGCAGTTCATTTTGATTTCACATCTTTTTTTATATTGTAATTAGATTATTTTCTTTTTTTGTGTGATTATATTATTTTCTGTTTTTGTGTGATTATATTATTTTCTTTTTTTTGTGATGTACTTGCAGCTCATTTTGATTTCACATCCTTTTTTATATTGTAATTATATTATTTTCTTTTTTATGTGAATATATTATTTTCTTTTTTATGTGAATATATTATTTTCTTTTTTATGTGAATATATTATTTTCTGTTTTTGTGTGATTATATTTTCTTTTTTTTGTGATGTACTTGCAGCTCATTTTGATTTCACATCTTTTTTTATATTGTAATCATATTTTTTATTTTTTATTTATGTGATTATATTTTTTTGTTAATTATACTTTATTCGTCCTTGACTTTTTCATGTTTCTTTGTCTTTTTTTTATATTTATTTGTTTATAATACTCTTTTTTTCCTCGACTTTTTCATGTATACTATTTTCTTTTTTTTGTGATTTTTGATAATACTTTTTTGTCCTCGACATTTTCATGTACTTGGCGTATTTTTACTTTTTTAAAGTTTTTTTGGGGGATCTCACTTCTTTTTACAAAGCTAATTCATGTACTTGGCGTAATTTTTTTACTTTTTTAAAGTTTTTTTTGGGGATCTCATTTCTTTTTACAAAGCTAATTCATGTACTTAGCGTAATTTTTTTACTTTTTTAAAGTTTTTTATGGGGATCTCACTTCTTTGTACAAAGATAATTCATGTTCTTGGCGTCATATTTTTTTACTTTTTTGAAGTTTTTTTGGGATTCAGAATTTCAGCTTCTTCTTTTTTACAAATTTTTCCCTGTCACGGGTACTAAAAGTAAGGATAAAGTAAGGAAATCCCAATAAATTATAAATTCTGATCTATCTTCGTTACACGTCCACGCGTTTACGGCGCACTGCAGCCTATCGAGTGATGTTAGAAGATAAAACTAGTTTGTAGCCAGTAAAGCTTACTCGGAATACTCGGAATAGCGCAAAGCAGTTCAGCGAGTGTACTTTTATTATTTTTTGATTAAGGATAAATTCTACGTAAGTTTAACACCTTCCCCCAAAAAACATATGCACTGCATTGCCGATCTATATGTATTATATGAATGTATAGTACTTTGTGTGCAGTACATAGTGCGCGAAGCAGCTTGCGGCCGTGGCCGGGGCCGGGGACGTGGCCAGAGCCGGGGTCGTGGATGGGGGCCGGGCCGTGGACGTGGCGGCGGCCAATAACATATAAAAAAATAAATTCGTTATTTTCATACATAAAAATGTGGTTATTTCATTTGCTCATGCAGCAGAGTTACTTTCTCTTTCAGCTGTTAAAATAATTCTCTTCATCTGCATCGTTAACTGAAAAATAGGACAAATTTACTAATTATTTATATAAATTATCACACGTGCTCACATTGAATGAATAATTGTGTATGCAAAACCCTACGTGAAAATTTGTGCGTACATAGTCCAACGTATATCACACTGCATCATCTTCTGCTTTGATGATTATCTGTAAATATATAATATATTATCACACGTGCTCACATTGAATGAATAATTGCGTATGCAAAACCCTACGTGAAAATTTGTGCGTACATAGTCCAACGTAGATCACACTGCATCATCTTCTGCTTTGATGATTATCTGTAAATATATAATATATTATCACACGTGCTCACATTGAATGAATAATTGCGTATGCAAAACCCTACGTGAAAATTTGTGCGTACATAGTCCAACGTAGATCATGCTGCATCATCTTCTGCTTTGATGATTATCTGTAAATTATATATATATATATATATAAAGCCTCATTTTAATAATTATATACAACTTAACGTAGAACTTATTAATTATTTATAGAAATAGAGTGGCCTTTTGCTATAGTGAGAGTAGAGACTACATAATGTATCCAAAGCAGGTGAGAGCATATGGCAGGAAGTCTTGTTGCAGGAAATTTAAATGCTAATGGTAATAATTCAGCGAAAATGAATGAGGAGATCCAATATTTTTAACGCACAATTTATTGGTGTTGGAATAAAACTAATAATAATTTAGTATGTTTATTGGTGAATTGAAATAATGGGAATCTAAAAAATTAATGAATAGCGTGACAACTACTGTGGATTTTATTAAAGTATTACGAATGTCTTTCACAAAAGATTGAAAAGCATCAAGGGAGATGTGTTTTCAGGGTACTTTCTTAACTAATGTGACTTGCTTTACATTGCAAGCAGTACACCATAATCTATTTTCTTAATAATTCTTAATGCTATGTCTTTTGATTGACAAATTTTGCCGATTTACCTTATTTGACAAATTCCCAGAAACTTGTGCGAAACAAGATGCTCTGTCTATCTATATATCTATTTAATCTTCTCCGGACAACCTCCAGTACACCATAATCTATTTTCTTAATAATTCTTAATGCTATGTCTTTTGATTGACAAATTTTGCCGATTTACCTTATTTGACAAATTCCCAGAAACTTGTGCGAAACAAGATGCTCTGTCTATCTATATATCTATTTAATCTTCTCCGGACAACCTCCAAGCCTGTGCATTCTCTTCATTTCTATCCATCCAAGCCTGTGCGTCCCCTTCAATTCTACTATCCAAGCCTGTGCGTCCCCTTCATTTTTATCCAAGTCCTGTGCGTCCCCTTCATTTCTATAATATATAATAAGCTTTACATAAAAACTCTAAATTGCTGGTATATACAAAAACAAGTATCTGGCAATTTAAATGCAATGTAATTTTTTACTACAATATATTATTTTGTACATGCATGATACAAATTTCCAGAAACTTGTGTGAAAGGAGATGCTTCGCAGTCGAACCATCTCCGAACAACTTCCAAGTCTGCGACTCTACATAAGAAATCTATTAAAAAAATTTTGGCGACTTACCTTATTAATTGAGACAATAATTCAGTCTCCTATGTAGTGTAAAAACTCGTGACATTCCAAATTCAGACAACTTACTTTATTTGACACTTAGCACTTGATAGGTTATAAAATTCAAAATAGTATATATATATGTATGTACAATGACGGACGACGATCCCCGCCGAATAATGCCGAGAGTCGACGAACGAAGAACGAAACATGTGTTGGCTGAAGGTGTGTGTGTGTAACGCATATATACGTATATTCTGTTTGACGACGAAAATATATATATGTACTATGGTTGACGAAAAATTCCTTGGAGAATCAGAATCAGAAGAAGAATCTTACCATTTTCGACAGATTCATGAGACGATATTACGATATCTCTGTCATGCGTGGACCGATTTTATTGAAATTGGTCTTATTCGAAAGCTTATATGCGGTTTACATAAGAAAAATGCCTTTAAATTTAGAAAATATTGCAGGCGTGATGAGATATTAATGAAATAAGTTTCAGGTTAGGTTGGAATAGCTGTGCGTCGAGTAAAGATACACGGCAGCGACAGGCATATACAAGGTGTCTGTTCTTTCATGTACTTGGCGTCGAGACGCTACCGCGTCTCTAGATCGAGTCCACAAGGAGACAATACTGTAAATCGATTCATTGGTTACACGCATCGAAATGATAAATAATCTTTCTACATTTTCCAAAAATATTTATATTTTCTTTAATACATTTACTATACATATATAATTTCAGTTTTTAATTTCATTTGTGTTTACGATTTTTACAAAATAGTGTAAATAGCACATATAAATTAGAAAAAGAACTTTTAATATTGACATTTATTAAATATATATGCGATGTCCCGTAAATGCGGGACAAACCCGTAAATCCCATTTAAAAACATTGTCGTAAATTAATATCTTTACAAAATTAATGCTATACAAAAATGGCGCCAATTATAACAATGGCTATTTATACAAACAATCGGATTTAAATTGAATAAAAGATTCATCATTGGCAGGAACAATGGAAGGTAATAATATTAAGCAGATATATTTTTATAGAAATAAATATTTTAATGCCAATGAATATTTTATTCAAAATACTTGGCGCTGCGAAACCAAAATAATGTTAATTGTCTTGGTATAAATAAAAGAAGACAACACACCACTGAGACAAGAAAGAAAAAGATATATAAAAAGACATATTTATTCAGTTTAGCAACACCAATTCGAAGTGCAGCGCCAAGTATTTTGAATAAAATATTTATTGGTATTGAAATATTTATTTCTATAAAAATATGTCTGGTTAATATTATTACCTTCCTTGTTCCTTTCAATGATGAATCTGTTATTCAATTTAAATCCAATTGTTTGTATAAATAGCCATTGTTATAATTGGCGCCATTTTTTTATAGCATTAGTTTTGTAAAGATATTAATTTACGACAATGTTTTTAAATGTGCTTATTTCGTGTGCTCGTGCAGCAGGGTTACTTTCTTCTTCTCTTCTGCTTCGATTATCTGTAAATATATAAAAGCCACATTTTAGTTACAATTTAACATGGAACGTATAAAAAAGAATGGCCTTTTGCTATAGTAAGTGTAGAGAGATAATTTAGCGAAAGTGAACGAAGAGACTCAATATATTTTTAACGCATAATAGCTATAACAAAATTAATAATATTAATAAAATTAATTTAGTACGTTTATTGGTGTATTGAAATAAGTATATTGTTAATGGGAAACTAATAAAATTAATGAATAGCATGAGTAACTACTGTGGATTTTAAAGTATTACGAATGTCATTCACAAAAGATTGAAAAGAATCAAGGGAGATGTGTTATATAATTTTCTTAATTAATCTATGTCTTTTGACAAATCTTCTCGATTTACCTGGTTTGATAAATTTCCATAAACTTGTGCGGAAGAAGATGCTTCTCTGTCTACCTTAACCTTCTATGGACAACCTCCAAGCCTATGCGTCCCCTTCATTAGTATCCAAGCCTGTGCGTCTCCTTCATTTCTATAAGCATACATAGAAACTCTAAATTAAAAATAATTTGCTGGTATAAAAATATATGGCAATTTAAATACAATTTGTTACAATATATTATTTTGTACATACGTGTTACAAATTTCCAGAAACTTGTAGGAAAGAAGATGCTTCTCTGACGAAATACCTTCTCCGGACAACTTCCAAGTCTGTGCGTCCCCTTCGTTTTTATAAGCTGTACATAAAAAGTCTATTAAAAATTTTTGGCGACTTACCTTCTTAATTGAGACAATAATTCAGTGTCCTATACATATGGTGTAAAAACTCGTGACACTTAAAAAATTTGGACAACTTACCTTATTTAACACTTGACAGGTTATGATGGATTTTCTCTGTCTTTTTCGTGCTGCGTAAATTGACGATACATTTCTTCACCCTTACCACGCTTCCCTCTTGACAACACTTGATGACGAATCTTAATCGAAAATTCGCCAAATTGGAACTTTGCATCCAAATATCTCAGCTTATAAGGCACGCAGGAACAAAACAAAGACACTTTTCAACCATTATTGACATTTGATAATCAAAAGGTTCTTGACAGCAGTGTTGTGCCAAGGCGCCTGGGGGCGAGATTCTAGGTGCGAATCTCGGGGTGCTCCTGGGCGTCCTTCGCGATCGTCGTCCACGGGCTCCGGAAGTTCGGGTGATGATGCCGGGACGGAAGGGTTCGGTTGGGAACCCGAAGGTAGGGGATCGTTGCAGGTTAAAGAGTTGGAACTCACCGTAAGGTTAACAAGTTTATTCTATCCCGATCTGGGTGACAGTGACACTGCGCCTAGGTTGGCGTGAGTCTTGTATACAGTCGGGTGATGTTCCCGTAACAAAGCTTTATCAAGTCTGCCGTCGCATTGCTCGTACGTCGTTATTATACCTTAGTCGGGACGAAGCGGGGACCATCGGGGTCTCCGCCTTTGACCTAGGTTTGGGGTGATTTCGCCATATGCTGACGGTCTTTGTGCGCTTCTGAAATCGCTTACTCGGTTGTGTCTGATTTCGGCCGCTCGATTGCGGCAATCGGTATGTGCGTGGTGTCGACACGCTTAGGTGTCGGCCCGGGCACAACAGCAGTGTGTGGCGTTATAGAGACACAGTGTGCTCGCCCTGCGCGTAAACTTGGCACGAGACACTTCCGTGTCTCTTGATAAAGAGTGAGCACTGACAATGAGAAAGTGCTGTTTGGTTTCTTAACACTAAACCTTCCAGAGCGGTCAAATGACCGCTTTTGAGACTTTATTCATAAATGTTTTCTAATTAATACATGACAATTATTTTGTGTTTTATTGCCCCTGCTAAATTCAGTATTATTTATAATCAATTGGAAAAAATTATATCGTTTATTTGAAAAGCGGTCATTTGGCCGCTATCGGTAGAAACAGGTATATATAAAATGTCGGTAGGTTTAGTCAAAGAGGAGATATAATAAGAGGCGTCACTCGACAAGGACAGAAATAAACTAGGGAAATCACTACACAACCAATTTAAATGCCCATTCGGCCCCATTCGGCAATGATCGGTAAACTTCGGCAATAATTAGCCAATTGCGTTAAGGTACATCTTGTCGATTTGAATATCCCGCTCGAATGTACAACCAATTTAAATGCCAAGGTCAAGTAAGGACTTCAAAGGTTCCGCCCGGAGCAGTGATGCCAGAACCGTGGGTTTGCGCCCACGGACCCTACCACCACTCCACGACCAAGCGTACCCCCTCTTAGCGCCTATACCGCACCACACAAGCATACCCGTCCCTCCATCCGTGTGCCGTACGCGCTGCCTGGCCGGCGCTCTCCGGCGAGAATTCGTTTTCCTGACATCGAAGCGCTTGTGTCGCAAGCAAAATGTCATGAGTTCAAATCCCGGTGCAGATATTCTACTTTTTTTCTTTATTTATTCTCTAATTTCTCTTCCTATATTCTCAGAAGACTAAAGACTTGAAAACTGTTAATTTATAAAAAAATTTCGAAGCTTGATTTGTTGCTAGAGATGCGATCCCCTTCTGGCTTGTACCGCACCACTACAAGCGTAACCTACCTTCTGTCCGTGTGCCGTGCTGCCTGGCCGGCGCTCTCCGCCAATAATTCATTTCACCGAAATCCTAGAGCTTGGGTCGCAAACAGAAAGTCCGAGGTTCAAATTCGGGTGCGAATATTCTACTTTTTTCATTAATTATTCTCTAACTTCTCTTTCTATATTTTCAGTAGAATAAAAACTTGAAAACTGTTAATTTACAAAGCATTTTCGCAGCTGGCTAATGCACGATGTTGGTCTTCCGCCTTTTTTCGTACATAAACAGAAATAATTCCTTGAAATGCTACTTACAAAATATGCTCCTTTCTAGGATAGACTCTTTAAAATTCACGTCACAATGAACAGTTACAGAATCGGTGATTTCCGTTTCAGGTAAGCGAGCCGCCCGCTCCGCTATTACGATCGGTTTACCACTCGCACCCCGGATTACTGTAATGAGGTTTGAAAACAATATCGACTGGTCTCGTACCCGTCGCAGGGATGTCATTTATACCTACAGAAGAGTTTTACTAACCCACTCTTGGCCAACGACACTCTTTTCGTGTTAATCAGATTTATACGTATCTGCTTATTTGCATCTTGATTATTTACGAAAATTGTGCCATTGCTCGATGGAAACCACGAGAAGGTGGTGGGCTTCTTCCATCAGGAGAGAATAAGGATAGGTCGAAATGGATAGAATGGATAGGATCGGTGTGAATGATGGACGTAGCGGTCGAAACCTCTACTCCACGGATATAAAGGTTCGGGAAAGTGAGATACGCGTAGAAGTTGTGATAGCACCACTACAATACTATTGTAACTGTTTCGTAAATTACTGTACAAGAAAGAGGTCGGTAAAATGTAATAAAGCTGTCGGAGCTATATGTTCCAACATGCATGGAGGGTGAGTTGTTTAAATTGTTGGGGATTAGACAAATTTTCGTACAAACGATCTCCCGACATAAGCGCGAGATGCCTATCGTCGACAGTCATGGTACGACTCGTCTCGTTTCTGGCCTGTAGTGATGTGCGCACCACACAGATGGAATTCATAAGTTCGCTACCCATTGAGAAAATTGAGAAAAGCCTTTCGGCCTCGGCGTTAGAATGGGGCAAATATCTGATTATAACCAGCAAACGTCTGAGGGATGGAAAAACCAGAGCATTTTCGGGAGTTTGTACTTTTCAGATATTCATCCACATGTCGTCAAAAACCATTTTGCCCCAGCTATCCCTTTGGGTTCGGGAAACACCGAAATGTAAAAATTCCCATTCTTTTCGCAATTCTTCGGCATTGAAATTGCCGAGCCTATGAGCGATAGCTAAAACGTCTTTAAACGTCTCCTGTCTGTCGCAATGGAACAGGGCAGTGTCTGATTTGAAAATCGTCAACTGTTCGAGTAAAATATCGTCATGGGGAAGACGATTCTTAATTTCATTGCTTACAGTAATATAAAACTGTAAGCAATTTTCGCGGAAGGAGGATACTTCAACTTCTGTCATTCCCTTGCTCGTCGCATCTTCTAGGAATTCCTCACACTGAGGGCCTAGATCAACTTGAGCCAGGGGAAGTTGATTTTGTTTCGCGAACAAATCTATTTTCCTAATATAATTAAAATGCTTTACCAGAGGAGGTTTTAAAAATTTTTCGACGAAAAATCGAAGCAGGTTACTGGAACGAGGCTGTAACTCCTGAATCATCGTGCTCCGTCTTTGAAATTGAGCATTAAACTTGTTTAATGCATTAAGAACAAATTCAAGGAAATGGAAATAGCCTTTAATGTCATGCCTGTTAAGCAATGACAAAAAATTTTGAGAAGCTCCTGACTTCTGAGTTAATGCATCCTCGGTAAAATATCTCTGCAAATCCTTCCAGATATGCAGAAATCTACTAACACACTGGTGCCTCGCGAGCCAGCGAGTATCCGATAATTTTAAAACTATTAAAGGAGAGTTATAGTAACTTTCCTGAAATTGTCTGAAAATTGTTGCACGTTTGGGGCTATTATTTATGAATTTTGACACACCCCGAAGCAGTTCGTTACATTCTTTTGGAATCGTAGCGCAGGCAGCACTTGCCACCAACGCTACAGAATGACAAACGCACGGTAGCGTAAGTAAGGAAGGATTTTTCTTAAGTAGCATTGTCTTGAAAGAGGAATTCCTACCCGTCATGACTGCAGCATTGTCACAACTAAGACCAGCGATGTTACTTAACGGAATTTGCATTTTCAGCAATTGATTTTCAAAAGATTTGAAAATCTTTTCCGCTGAACAATCGCTGGCATCCAAATGGATGAGTTGCAACAGTTCTGCTCTAATGGACAAATCAGATGGCTCAACATATCTAACCATCAATGAGAGCCACTTATCGTGCGTCGAATCTGATGTTTCATCCTCGTAAACTGAAAATTTACAATGCCGAACATTGTCGATGATACGTTGTGTTTCCTGCACGCACAAAACATTGGTAATGATTTGACCGCATTTGGTGCGGCCAACTTTCATACCTTGCAAAACTTCAGGTTCCTTGCCTATATGCTGCATAAGTGCAAGCAGATCAGGTGCCATTGAAAGAGGGATATTCTTTTCGGCGAAGAAAGCCGCGAATTTAATCTCCGCGGTTTTGATTTTATCATCAAGGGAAGGTGTAGAACTTTCGCCTGAGACATTATCCCCAACATTTTCTCTCTGAAGCATTTTCTGAATGTTTCTGAAATGCGTTTGTGTGGACGAGTACCTGCTTATTTCTGAAAGCCCACAGTCGAAGATTTTGTTGCAGGCTTTGCAGAAGCATTTGGACTCGTCCGAAGCAACGTTTTGCAACCACAGCTTATATGAGGAGTCAACATCATAACAATGATGTTGGAACCTTTTCTTGTATCTCTTGGCGGGTACATAATCCATCACGAAAACAGTTACAAATCCGTATCACAGCACTACTAACACAGGACACTTCTCCACTTATCTCAATGCGCAATGAATTCGAATTTCACACAAAAGCTCGCGAGTTGACAAAACGACTGTCTACTTCACTAAAATGCTGATGTCTGTTCGCTTCGAATGTTCTATTGCAACTAATCAGGTCAGAAACTTTTCCCTCTTTAAATACAATCTGGTTCACTAATTGGCAAGCTACACTTTAGAGTGAGAAAGGGTGTCACGGTTTATTTCCCTAAAGCTAATAAAACAGTATTCCTCATGGCATCCTAATCCTCAACGCGCGGCCACATCGCGCTCGTTCTGCAAAGCCTGGTTTATGGCTGATCGACTTTGGGAAAAACCCCATAATGCTCTAGTTTTTCCATCCCTCAGACGTTTGCTGGATATAATCAGATGTTTGCCCCATTCTAACGCCGAGGCCGAAAGGCTTTTCTCAATTTTGCCCGATGCAAAAACCAAGAAGAGGAATAAAATGGGTAGCGAACTTATGAATTCCATCTGTGTGGTGCGCACATCACTACAGGCCAGAAACGAGACGAGTCGTACCATGACTGTCGACGATAGGCATCTCGCGCTTATGTCGGGAGATCGTTTGTACGAAAATTTGTCTAATCCCCAACAATTTAAACAACTCACCCTCCATGCATGTTGGAACATATAGCTCCGACAGCTTTATTACATTTTACCGACCTCTTTCTTGTACAGTAATTTACGAAACAGTTACAATAGTATTGTAGTGGTGCTATCACAACTTCTACGCGTATCTCACTTTCCCGAACCTTTATATCCGTGGAGTAGAGGTTTCGACCGCTACGTCCATCATTCACACCGATCCTATCCATTCTATCCATTTCGACCTATCCTTATTCTCTCCTGATGGAAGAAGCCCACCACCTTCTCGTGGTTTCCATCGAGCAATGGCACAATTTTCGTAAATAATCAAGATGCAAATAAGCAGATACGTATAAATCTGATTAACACGAAAAGAGTGTCGTTGGCCAAGAGTGGGTTAGTAAAACTCTTCTGTAGGTATAAATGACATCCCTGCGACGGGTACGAGACCAGTCGATATTGTTTTCAAACCTCATTACAGTAATCCGGGGTGCGAGTGGTAAACCGATCGTAATAGCGGAGCGGGCGGCTCGCTTACCTGAAACGGAAATCACCGATTCTGTAACTGTTCATTGTGACGTGAATTTTAAAGAGTCTATCCTAGAAAGGAGCATATTTTGTAAGTAGCATTTCAAGGAATTATTTCTGTTTATGTACGAAAAAAGGCGGAAGACCAACATCGTGCATTAGCCAGCTGCGAAAATGCTTTGTAAATTAACAGTTTTCAAGTTTTTATTCTACTGAAAATATAGAAAGAGAAGTTAGAGAATAATTAATGAAAAAAGTAGAATATTCGCACCCGAATTTGAACCTCGGACTTTCTGTTTGCGACCCAAGCTCTAGGATTTCGGTGAAATGAATTATTGGCGGAGAGCGCCGGCCAGGCAGCACGGCACACGGACAGAAGGTAGGTTACGCTTGTAGTGGTGCGGTACAAGCCAGAAGGGGATCGCATCTCTAGCAACAAATCAAGCTTCGAAAATTTTTTATAAATTAACAGTTTTCAAGTCATTAGTGTTCTGAGAATATAGGAAGAGAAATTAGAGAATAAATAAAGAAAAAAAGTAGAATATCTGCACCGGGATTTGAACTCATAACATTTTGCTTGCGACACAAGCGCTTCGATGTCAGGAAAACGAATTCTCGCCGGAGAGCGCCGGCCAGGCAGCGCGTACGGCACACGGATGGAGGGACGGGTATGCTTGTGTGGTGCGGTACAGGCGCTAAGAGGGGGTACGCTTGGTCGTGGAGTGGTGGTAGGGTCCGTGGGCGCAAACCCACGGTTCTGGCATCACTGGCCCGGAGTGACGCCTCTTATTATATCTCCTCTTTGGTTTAGTGTTAATTCTTCTGCGTACCAGTAAAACGAGATACGCATCTTCTAATCAGCGTGCGGCCAAATTATGCTTAACAATGGAGGGGGGGAAACACCGACAGGGAGTAGTGGTAATGTGTGCGTGAACTGAAGTGAGCCGAGTGGCCCCAACGAAGCACACATTACCACTACCCCATGTCGGTGTTTCCCCCCTCCATTGTTAAACCTAATTACTCCGCACGCTGCTTCTAATATACACAGGAGCCCATGGATGAACAAATTTAATCTCGGATAGGCTGCGCCATGTTGCCGAAAATCATGATTGGTCAGGTTTGTACTGGACTGCAGTGATGCTCGAACTGGCTAGACTGCCAGACCCCACCAGCGAGCCCGTATGGAGACAATACTGTATCTTGAACACTCCGAGCTGAACCGTCGCTGCGTACCGGTGCAACGCAGAACAAGGAATCTACAGTGATTGTCCCACGTGTTGGACCTAGACGTTTACGAAGAACATCTTCTAAACAACAACAAAAGATACGTAATTTTGAACAGATTATCATTTCAAATTATCTCCTTCACGGAAATCGAAATATATAAAATATGTCTTGCATGCTGCAGACGAGCGAGTTTTGTCGCGCGGGCATTTCTGTCGTGTAAAACTAAAAGAATAAACCGCAGGACATAATCTTAAAAATGTTCTATTTCTTCGATAAAGTATAACGAGGTGCGTCGTCGTCGTTAAAGCGATACATTCATGAATGCTTTTCGGCATTGCAGTTGTCCAAAGCCTGTCTTGTTCAGGTCACGACGTAGTTCTCGGAAAGACTTGGTTTATAACATCCTCGAGTGTCCATTTTTCAATGTCTAAGTTGACGACCGCTAAATGACCGTTTGGGAACTCGTTCGTCTGCCTCGGGCCTAAAGGTGTCCCGTAATTTCTATCCTATCATGTTGAAAATTGTACCAATGGATTGGGGAAGTTTTCCGACGGAAATAACCCGAAATACGACATAATTGTACATCGCATTAGTTTTGATAGTAACCAATTTGAATATATATTATCCTGAATAATGATCGGGGCAAGACGTATGAATTAAAACATTATTAAAGTGTTAAAACTATAGCCCCATTTGCCGTATTTTGCCGCATTATTGGTATTATTTCCAAAAAAGATGAAACGAAAATCATAGAGATTGAAATTTTTATAATTGGATGATACAACATCTCGCTTTACGCTATCGCCCGTTTAAGGGGTAAAACCACTCTAGAGGCAGAAAAAAATACCTAAATTTGACAATTTATTTTGGGAGTGTGACAAACGGAATAGAATTTCTTTTCAGAGTGTTTATTTAACACATATTGAAGTACGAAAAATAATTTTTCTAGTGTCATTTTCATACAAAATGGCGACGACAGAGCCCGTCGTCGAAAACAGCTTTTGTGAAAACACCGCCACGGGAGGACGGATTTCTCGGCATGTATGAGTCGTGGAACAAAAGATAAAAAAAATTTATAATCTATATACAATTGGCTTTGGAAGTACGTAGGGTTTTTTTTAATCAATGTTTGTGGAAGTGGTGCAGTTGTTAAGAAATAAATCGATTTTTTGCCCTAAAAATGAGCATTAAATTGGTTATAAAAAAGAAAGTTTACATTCAATCAAAAAACGGCTACGTACTTCCAAAGAGAATATTGTTGTAAAGCTACTGTAAAAATTTCAAATCCATTCATGACATAGTTTCCGAGAAATTCGTCCTCCCAGTTTGAAAAAAGTGGTTTCGAGAAAAACGCGTTTAAAGTTTTATGAACATTTTAATCCTTTAAATTTTTGTTTATCTTTAATCTGCGATGCCTGCACCATACATTTGGCCATCTAGGTCGATGTTCGTCTCCTCCTTCCTTTCTAAAGTATGGTTTAAGCAAAAAAGAAAACATCGATCCTAGAGTGGTGTTACCCCTTAACACTTCTGACGAGAAACCTCGCGACCCAGTACGGCCCGTCCGATCATGTAAACAAAATATATATTTCGCGTCGTATTTCTTGTCGTCGAGACCTGTTTCCTTATAACGTATTTCTATACGGTCGGGTATCGCATATTGGAAGCCGTTTATCAATATTGATGCCGTAATGGCACATTTATCCTACACAGTTTTTTCTTTCGCTATTTAGAGCAATAATCTCTCACACACCATGGTGTCCTCGTATATTAATGTGTGTCACTGTATGTCGTGTTTTGCCTTATTTATCTACTTTTTTTGCAAATATCTCGAAACCTACGGCTAGGCGATAGTAACATATATAGAGAAAAGTTGTTGAAAATGACGTCCTTGGCACCATATTTCAAGGCCATTGAAATTGGGGATGGTTCCTCTAGTGTGAATATTTACCAACGATTTTTGCAATTATCTCGGGAACTAAGGTCGACCGCCAAAAAGTTTAGAAGAAAAAGTGGTAATGGTATAGATGGAGGGCAACCTCACGGATTTTGATGACCTTGAAATATGTTGTCAAGGACGTCATTCTGAACAACTTTTTCCTCTAAACTTTTTGGCGGTCGACCTTCGTTTTCGAGATATTCGCAAAATTATGGTGGATTTTATACATGGTATTTTGCGCCGATCCTCAGAGTTGGTTGAGGCTAGATAAGACTGTGCCCGAAAAAACTATCGATACTTCTATTCTGATTTGTATGTCCGCAATATTATTGTATACTATAACTGTTTCTCCGTAACAATGTATAACTATTCCCAGAGGTACAGTGCACATGAAAGGGAATTTGAAAACAGTACACTTTTTATTTCAATGATCGAACATCAATATGCATTTATTGCTGTATTACGACATAATCGTCTATTGCAATGGGATACATTATTGTTATAGTGTTAAAAAATGCTTCTATGCGATTTTGGTAACTGTAGAAGCGTTTAAACATAAATTCCGCAAGATAAGCTTTGTAATGCTTCTTGGATATTCCGTATCTTGGAATGGCACCGCGCATATCACGCCACACTCTTTCAATGTTTTGTGTGTGCGCATGTGATACCGGATCCACGAAATTATATTTATGATTAACTGTCTTGTGTTCAAATCCTTCAGTTATTAGACAATCGTACGACTTCCAGCAGTCGGAATATATGGTCGTGCCTTTAGCGATTTTCTGTTTAATTACATCGAACAGTACATCCGATGATCGAGCATCAACTGGTTCCACGAATATTTGTTTCGTGAATCGATCTATACCTCCGAAAACCCATTGCCCTTCGACTATACGTCCTTTATGATATTTCCTCCTTCGTCGGGAGGAGTCGATTTATATTGTCCGCACAGACACGGAACGTATCCGTTTACCACCGATCAGAAAATTATTCTTTAATGCAATTTGTATGTAGGTGTTTATACGCATCGTATCGTATAAAGGTCAACGCACACTTGTCAGTTTCGTGTCAGTACCGTTCCGGCGTGCCAGTGCACAGTGGTCTGGAGAGCGGCATTTTGTGGCCAAAATTAAAAATACCTTTAAAGCGACATTTTTTAACAAGAATTGACTTTCTACGATACAATTTGATTATTTACAGTAGCACATTTAAAAATGCTCAATTATTTTGCAAAAAAAAACAAATTTCGTATTTAAAAAATAAAACACCCTTAGTGGCGATTATTTTGAAGAAAACTTCATTTTTATGATAAAGTTGTTTTAAAAAAACCACAACTAGTTCGTAAAAAGAAAGAAAAGAACCATCTTAACGCTATCTTTACATGTAAACGAAGACATAACGTACTGAAAATGTGTGATAGCATAAATACCTAGTATAGTTCATTTGAATCCAGTTCTAAGTTATCTAAGTGCCTAAAGATCAGCAATGTGCCTTCGTTGTCTTCATAATTTTCATCAAAATCTTCTTCATCGTTAGTTGTCTCTTCTATAAATGTGGATGTTGTTGGTTCTGGTTCAATAGACGGGGAACATAGTAATGCTAAAACCTCGGGAGGCAGTTTAAGTTTCTGGAGTTTTTGTTTTTGTAGCCTGTTTCGTAAACTTATATGTGATATGAGAAGATATGAAGTTTCTATTGCTCTGTTAACTATAGCTCCTATACTACGATACGCATCCAAGTTCTGAATGCAGCGCTAGCACACTTCGCGTCTATTTGTTAAAATCCATACAGAGCTAAAAGTGGCAAAAGGTGGCACCTAAACCTTGCATATTCCTTTTAACAGATGTTTAAACTTTCTTATAAAATAAGTCCGAGGTTTAGCACTTTTAAGCATTTTTTTAAAACCTTTCTCAAAGCTTAAATTGTTATACAGTTTGTACTATTTGTATATGAATTACAAAATGCTCATAACTGGATTAAATACTTGAAATACACCTGCTAACACGTATAAAACTATCATTAAAGACTGATTTCTGATATTCTATAATTGGTAACTAAAACGTTTAACTTTACTTTAAATGTTATGATTTCGTCTTTAGAACGCTGTATCTCATCACAGATGTATTTAAAATGAATAATATCTTGGATTTAGGAGCTTTGAAGGATTGTAACTTTATAGCAACAAAATTTTTTTCTGTATATTAAACTTGAAAAATTGACTTTTGGCCACAAAAAGCGGGTTTCCAGACCACTGTGCAGTGGTAAGAAGAAGAGACCCTCTACGCCCCTCTTCTTTTTACTACTGGCACGACGGAACGGAATTGACACGAAACGGATATGTGTGCGTAGACCTTTAGCCCAGATGCCTACCGGCATCGCCCCGGCCATCCGACATTGTCACGAAAAATACTTTGTCGGGTATGGAATGTGCCCGAATGTGTCTGACCGTGTCGTCGGCGCTGACAATATGAATATGTTTCGGTTCTGTTCAGCCAAATCTTGCATACTTAAATGAGAAAACATTTGTACTATTTTTGCTATTACACGTGCCTTTACGAATCGTTTTCTGTTGACTGACTGATCGATGCTACCGTCCGACGAACGTATAATATGAACACTCGTGTCTGTGTCGGAACAGAGTCGATACGGAACCGTTGCGTGTCGGCTACGGATAACATAAATCGATCTTTATCCGTTGCACGTAAAATAAAGATAATCCAGGTAATTTTTATTCGACGCACAGCGGTCTGGAGTGCGACCAAAATCCTATTTCCCATTTCTAATTTTGCAATGCAACTTTTTTTTGTATGATTTGACAAACTTCTAAATCCGCATACCTTTCATTTTTTAGACGATTTGATGTGAAACTAATTGTTTTATTTACTCATTATAGAACATCAAAATAAGGGTTTGTATTATACTGTTATAAGATAGGTCAGCAAGTATATTTCAGTTATTTATATGTGTCGTAAGCATTTTTTAAGCCATGTACATAAGATGATTAAACTTTGAGAAGGCTTATAAAGAAATGTTTAAGGGGTCATTCTGGTTAGCTCGCCGATAAATTCAGCGATTTTCAGGATTTTATTGCGAAGACAGGTATTATAGTAAGGGAATAAAACTTTTTTCTATTGATTAAACTACATTTTTACAGTAAATAAAAATATAAAAGTAATAAAATTATTGCTTTTAAAATGGTTTTGAAGGCGATTTTGATGACATATTTAAAAATTCATGCCTCGCTCGTGCGGGTGATTTCAGCAGTTGGACTTATTTGAAACAAAAAATACAAACAGATTCTTGACCAGTATGCCTGTCGCTATGGCCCGTACTAGAATAAATGATTTTACCTTAAAATTAACAAAATGACGGGTAAAATACAAGAATCAATGTATTTCGGCTGTCTATTGTGTGCTATTTTTGATTTTAAAAGTAGGTTAGACTCAACAGAAATACTTGGTTGTAGTACCGGCCAGAGGCATAGGTGTGACGTTTCGAGAAAAACGCGTTCAAAGTTTTCGTCTATAGAGGCCGAGCCTCTGCGCTCCCTACAAAATACCTCTGTAGATGTTAAAATAATCGGAATTTTTCAATGAAAATTTGACTGTACATTCTTGTGGATGTGTACTTTCGAAAAATGTTTAGCAAAAAAATGAATTTTTTTCAAACCGTCTAACCAGAATGACCCCTTAAAAGTCTTTCTGCTGATATGTGTAGAACATATGTGCCCAATTTGAACGAAATCCGTGCAGCGGTGTAAATTTGTATTACGAACAAACAAACATACAGACAGGAAATGAATTTTATACATATAGAAGAATATTTTTATATGTATATATAGATAGATATTATAACTGTTTTACTTAAAAAGTTTTTAAATTACTGTTTTCACTTATCTTATTGAGCATAGAAAAGTGCATATGCGTTTTCGGGATACTTATTATATCCCATTACGTATTTCCATTAAATATTCCTGAATACAGTGACAATATTTTTCTCCAATTAAGGTCTGCGCACGCATATCAGTTCCGTGTCAGTACCGTGTCAGTAATGTGATCGTGCCAAGGCTCGATCACATTAATTGATTTTCTAAAATCGATTTTCTAAAATCGATGTCTATCACATGGTGTCTTTCCCGCGTTAGCACGCGCGTTAATCTTTTTTAGCGTTTGGACAATAATTTTTCTCATTTGCCAGCGCTAGACCCCTTATTGCATCCGACCCTTCAATTCTTCCTGTTGACCCACGTGCATGACTACCTACAACAATACATAAGTGAAGAAGCAGAGCGTACAGATCGCGCAATATAACTTTGCCTCCGAGCGGCGACCAGCGGCGACTGAGTTGGCCATGAATCGACCGTGCGTGCGAGAGAGTCAGACCGTCGGCGTTCGAGGGTCTGACTCTCTCGCACGTACGTTTGACGGCAACTTCGTGTCGACTCTTTCGTCCCCTGTCGCTCCTTCTGGGGTACTCTTAGTTACGGCCGCTCGGAAGCTGTTATTTAGCGTTGCTACGGTTCTGATTGGGAGATTACATGGATTATAGTTTCGGATAGGCTGCGCCATGTTACCGAAAATTGTGATTGGTCAGGATCATATTGGATTACCGCTAGTTTGCATGGATTACGATAGTCTCGATCACTCCGAATTCAAGCATTCAGCAGCACGTACGAATCAGGAACCCCAGCGCAGCGATCCAGCAGTTCGACGAGTTTCAATTCCTCCCAGTAAAAGGATATCGTAAGTAATTATTATGAATAAACAGAATTCAAAAGTGTTCACGTCCCGTAAATCAGGACATAGATTATCGGATAGACAGAAAAGGAGGGTTATGTGCGAGATCAGGAATAACCTGATTAGGCAAAACGACTCTTCACGTCGCATCGTTTTTACAGAACCGCCGGGTAGTGCTACTTGTACTTTTCAAGATATTCCGAGCACATCTGCAGGTTATAGTTCCTCCGCTGATGTTAATTTTATAGATGATGCCTTCGATCCTAGACGCGGTCTAATTTCAGAAGACGATCATTCGTCTTCATCTGATTCCGAGGACGACGATACCTGGCCTTCATTTTTCTTTGAGAGTTCCCCTGAGCCTTCTTTTCGCGAGCGTTTAGCAACTTGTTTTGTAGATAGGAACTTGACGCATATTCAAAGCAATAGTATACTGTCTGTTCTTCGAACGCATTCCTGTTTTTCTAACTTGCCAAAGGATGTTCGAACAATTCTCAATACGCCTCGTGAACGGGTTACTACATTCATCGTACAACCAGGAGAGTATGTTCACTTTGGTGTTGAAGCAGAGCTTGTTAAAACTCTGGCGAATGATTCATCCGGATCCACTGTTGCACAGTTACAATTAGATTTCTCGACAGATGGGTGTAGTTTTGATAAAGGAGGTAGCATTCACATCTGGCCTATTTAGTGCAGAATTGCAAATATGCAGCACTTGAAACCAATAGTAGTAGGGATTTATAAGGGTCCACAAAAACTATCTGATCCTAATACTTTCTTCGAGAGGTTCGTTACAGATATCAGGGCAATCCTTTCGAATGGCGGCATAAATCTTTATGGTAATATAGTGCCAATACAATTGAGGTGCTTCGTAGCTGATGCACCAGCTCGAGCTTTTATTTTAAATCATTTTGGGCATACGTCCCTCCGGCCCTGTTCCAAGTGTCAGGTTGTTGGTACTTCCATCGAAAACCGTTGTGTCTTCAGTGAAATAAATGATTCTCTTCGAACGGATGAGGGATATATCAGACGTGTAGATAGGCATCACCACAAACCAGGTAACAGTCCATTATCATTGCTACCCATTGGAATGGTCTCTCAAGTTCCTTTTGAGTACATGCACCTCGCATGCTTGGGTGTAATGAAGAAACTGTTATCTGCGTGGATAAGCGGGCAATATTCATTTCTAGCAAAATTGCAAGCTCCAAACATTTCTAGAATGTCTACAAGACTGGATAGTCTTGCAAGTTATTGCCCGTTAGAGTTTTCCAGACGCCCTAGACCTGTTGGGGTATTTTCTAAATATAAAGCGACAGAATTTCGCCAGTTTCTCCTTTATATGGGACCAGTTGTAACGTATGATATACTGGATCAACAGTTGTACAGCCACTTTTTACTTTTTCATTCGGCTATGAGAATTTTGGTTTCTGACTCTCCATCGAGCCAACAGTTACTCTTTGCAGAGCAAGCGCTGCAGACATTTGTTCATTATAGTTCGATTTTTTATGGCCCAACTTTTAATACGTACAATGTTCATGGGTTGCTCCATGTAACTAATGATGTTAGACGTCTCGAAAAATTGGATTCCTTTTCTGCTTTTCCCTATGAAAGCAATATGTCAATTTTTAGGAAATATATTCGAAAGCCTAGTCGTCCTCTTCAACAGTTTTCGAATAGGATGGCGGAGAGGTACTCTCGCGGAACAAGCAATGTTCCTAATGTGCAGTCATCTATTCGTGTATCTCTATCGCTTGGTAACCGTACTGGGGATCCTCGGTACCGTAGGATACAATTTAATAGCTTATCGCTGGGTACAAATGAACGCGACAATTGCTGTATCTTACACAATGGATCTATTTGCATTGTTTCGGAAATTTTCAAGGACAAGGATTCCTTTCGTTTAGCTGTTCAAAAATTTGTAAATGTCGATAATTTCTACGACAATGGCATATTGTCTTCGTGTGTGGGCGTATACAAATGCGCTTTTTTAAGTACCCAGACATTCCACATTTGTCCCGACGAAGTCCGTGCAAAGTGTTACAGAATGCCTTTCCTGATAGGACCGTGTACAAACGATTGCGACAGTGATGAAGAATACCCTTCGGAACTGTCTGGATATATCGTCGCTGTTCTTATACACTGCTTACATTAATTCAGGCGTTCCCAAGTAGGGGAAATCTGCTCCTGAAACACATGTTTCGGTTCTCCCTCCAACGCCTTAGCTGCTAAGGCCGCTAAGGTGGGACGAGTTCTACCAAAGAGGAGATATAATAAGAGGCGTCACTCGACAAGGACAGAAATAACCTATGGAAATCACTAGACAACCAATTTAAATGCCCATTCGGCCCCATTCGGCAATGATCGGTAAACTTCGGCAATAATCAGCCAATTGCGTTAAGGTACATTTTGTCGATTTGAATATCCCGCTCGAATGTACAACCAATTTAAATGCCAAGGTCAAGCAAGGACTTCAAAGGTTCCGCCCGGAGCGACGCCTCTTATTATACCTACTCTTTGGTTCTACTACCCTCTCTCCGAGGGCACAGTAACGTCGCTGGGAAGCATGTCGGGCGCTTTACGGCGAAAATACCAAATGTGTCAAATTTTTATAGGAAATTTCATGACTTAAAAATAGTAGGAAAAATTAAAATTTAAACTAGCATTTCAAAATACAAGTAGTAGTTATTTTCTAAATTTATGTATTGTACGAAAATTTAGAAAATAACTACTACTTGTATTTTTATAAAAATGAATATATTTTTCAAATGAAAAGACATCACTACGATTATTGTATTACTGTATCGTTGTATGTAATACATTTTTTAAAATTCTTTTTACGGCATTTTGAAATGCTAGTTTAAATTTTAATTTTGCTCGCTTTGTAGACGCTGTGTTGCGAGCTTAGCAGGTTGTAGGGCACTAAGTAGTGTCTCAATTTTTGTCCACAATGCCGATGGCAATTTTAAATCTTTGTCGTTCAATTGGTTACAATAATCTTTTAATTGAACTAATCTTTCTAACATGTCCACACACGAATGCCACCTTGTAGTACAATCTAATATAGCATTTTTGTCGTATAATGCTAACAACGCAGACTTTATAAGCGGGGTCCGTAATTTCTTTACTACCTGCCGAGCTCAGTCTACTATTTCCGCAACCTTTCTTCCTTTCAATAGGTCATTCATTGCTAATTGCAACGTATGTGCCGCACATCTAAGTGTCCTAGTTGTAAAAACTGAAGGCGATAAGGATTCATTGTTATTTTCTTCTTCACTGTTTAAATTTAAAATTTCAGTATTTGTAAGTACTATGTCTGTTATTTCCGACCCTATGATATTATCGTCAATGTTGTCCTGAATCTCGTCATCGTTTACATCATTTTCACTTTCGTTTAGAATACGTATTGTTTTCGGCATATTTGCTATCAGTTCCGTGTCAGTTCCGTTCCGACGTGCCAGTGGTAAGAAGAAGAGGGGCGCACAGTGGGGCAAAGTGACGAAGTTTGTTTCAAAATCAAAGAACTTTTGATAGAAATGAGATAGAGCGATGTTTTTTTTAAATTAAAGCTGAAAGATTGCAGAATAAGGGAAAATTAATGAAATTATAGTACGAACGTTTTTTACCTTTGAAAATCTGTGTTAAACTTGAAATTTTACAGTAAAATTATGGTTTATCCAATACCATGCTCGGTTAGAATTTTTTCTTGACATGTTGTACATCATTTCCTATAGTTTTTGTCGCGCTGATTTCAAATCCGTTCGCAAAATGTGTCAACGACCTCAGGATTTTGAAAAAAATCGATTTTTGTGAAAGAAACTAATGAAATCACGATTTTTTCGTTGAAATGATTTGATAATTGTATTTTCATATATGGAACACAATCAAAATAAGAATAATGATGTATTTGAATGTTTTACATCTCGTGATCAGTTGACGTATCGCTGTCATTGTCACTGTCACTCTCTGTAGGCTGTGTGTGGCTGCAATGTAATTTAAATTAGTTACCTATTTTCCATAATTATATTTTCATTTGCACATGAATTGAGGGCTTGGATGCAATAAGGGGACTACCTAGCGCTCGTAAATGCGAAAAAGTGTTTTCAAAACGCTAAGAAATATTGGAAAATTAAAAGTTGTTAAACTGTATTTTAAAAAATATAATGTTATAAAGCTCGCCACGACACACATTTTTTCTATTTACAGTTTTTTTATCGAATCATTAGTATTCGAGATAAAAATTATGAACAAAAAAAATTTCTTCGACCAAAATCATTATTTCTTTACACATAAATTGCGATAACTTGAGTAAATATTAACGGATCGTTATGAGATTTGAAACATAAAACTCAGAAAACTCTAGCGAAGCCGTAAAATGTATGCACAAACCCCTTATGTTAAAAAATGTAATAATATTTAATTTAAAAGTAATACTGGACATAACCCATGTTTTTCAACGTTCGCCGTTAAGAAGTATCGAGGGAATTTTGAGGTACATATAACTTGTAGCGACAAAGTTTTTTCTTAATATACAAGGAAGTTTTTCACCATTTTTCACACTGATAAATAAATAATTATAGAAGATATGACGATATATATAAATCCCGCGCGGCACCAACAGTCAGCAGCTGCGTACAATCGCGTCACACTGCAAAGACATGACGTTCTCACTATGTATTATATGATTATATATTACAAAAAAATATTGCGATATTATTTTCGAAATATTTGGGTAACATTTTTATTATAGCATTTACACGCAATATTTACAATATTTACACTGTTCTGTTTACAATATTCTGTTCTTTTATAAATTTTTCTTTTTCTCCTTTTTCCTATCTTTCCGTTTTCATTTTCTTTTTGCTCATCTTTTCTTCTTTATACAATTTATTTTTGATTGATGTCGTGCTAAAAAATTTTTTGCCAAAATCTTGTCCACTGTAGGTACAATATTGCAGTAAATTTTCAAAGTCTTTACGTTTTTCAGCAGTCACTCCTACTCCGCCTGCCAATGACGCTTTTTTCAAATCTTCCCCTCCAATAGATGTTTTAATATTTACAGTAGTAGGTTCCCCATTGTAACTATAGTAAACATCTACTTGCCCATTTGGAAAATAAGTGATATGTACTATTTGATTTATTTTAATTCTCTTTAAATCTTTGTTCGGCGTCAATAAACTTTCGTAATTTTTTATTGCAATTTTTGTGATAGGAGTTTTGGATTATATGGGAAGAAAAAGTAGATGCGGAAAAGAATCGAAACCGAAGGAGAATGCGTGGAATTAATTAGAACGGCGCGAAATCCCTCCTTCGAGATGATAGATGCCACAAAAATTGCAATAAAAAATTACGAAAGTTTATTGACGCCGAACAAAGCTTTAAAGAGAATTAAATTAAGTCAAATAGTACATATCACTTATTTTCCCAATGGGCAAGTAGATGTTTACTATAGTTACAATGGGGAACCTACTACTGTAAATATTAAAACATCTATTGGAGGGGAAGATTTGAAAAATGCGTCATTGGCAGGCGTAGTAGTGTTGTGCCAAGGCGCCTGGGGGTCGAGATTCTAGGTGCGAATCTCGGGGTGCTCCTGGGCGTCCTTCACGATCGTCGTCCACGGGCTCCGGAGGTTCGGGTGATTATGCCGGGACGGGAGGATTCGGTTAAGAACCCGGAGGTAGGAGATCGTTGCAGGTTAAAGAGTTGGAACTCACCGTTAGGTTAACAAGTTTATTCTGTCCCGATCTGGGTGACAAGGACACTATGCCTACTTTGGCATGAGTCTCGTAAGGTTCGGGTATGGATCCCGTAACAAAGCTTTATCAAGTCTGATCTCTCGTTGTTCATACGTCGTTCTTATAATGTAATCGGGGCGAAGCGGGGACCATCGGGGTCTCCGCCTTTGCCTGCTTTTTAGAGGTTTCGCCATGTGCTGACGGGTCTCGGTGCGTTTCCGAGATCCCTTACGCTGCTGTGCCGAATTCCGGCCGCTCGATTGGGGCAATCGGAATGTACGCGGTGTCGACACGCTTGGGTGTCGGCCCGGGCACAACAGTAGGAGTGACTGCTGAAAAATGTAAAGACTTTGAAAATTTAAGCACGACATCAATCAAAAATAAATTGTATAAAGAAGAAAAGATAAGCAAAACGAAAATGAAAAAGGAAAGATAGGAAAAGGAGAAAAAGAAAAATTTATAAAAGAACAGAATATTGTAAACAGAACAGTGTAAATATTGTCAATATTGCGTGTAAATACTATAATAAAAATGTTACTAAATATTTCGAAAATAATATCGCAATATTTTTTTGTAATATATAATCATATAATACATAGTGAGAACGTCATGTCTTTGCAGTGTGACGCGATTGTACGCAGCTGCTGACTGTTGGTGCCGCGCGGGATTTATATATATCGTCATATCTTCTATAATTATTTATTTATCAGTGTGAAAATTGGTGAAAAACTTCCTTGTATATTAAGAAAAAACTTTGTCGCTACAAGTTATATGTACCTCAAAATTCCCGCGATACTTTTTAACGGCGAACGTGAAAAACATGGGTTATGTCCAGTATTACTTTTAAATTAAATATTATTACATTTTTTAACATAAGGGGTTTGTGCATACATTTTACGGCTTCGCTAGAGTTTTCTGAGTTTTATGTTTCAAATCTCATAACGATCCGTTAATATTTACTCAAGTTATCGCAATTTATGTGTAAAGAAATAATGATTTTGGTCGAAGAAATTTTTTTTGTTCATAATTTTTATCTCGAATACTAATGATTCGATAAAAAAACTGTAAATAGAAAAAATGTGTGTCGTGGCGAGCTTTATAACATTATATTTTTTAAAATACAGTTTAACAACATTTAATTTTCCAATATTTCTTAGCGTTTTGAAAACACTTTTTCGCATTTACGAGCGCTAGTCCCCTTATTGCATCCAAGCCCTCAATTCATGTGCAAATGAAAATATAATTATGGAAAATAGGTAACTAATTTAAATTACATTGCAGCCACACACAGCTTACAGAGAGTGACAGTGACAATGACAGCGATACGTCAACTGATCACGAGATGTAAAACATTCAAATACATCATTATTCTTATTTTGATTGTGTTCCATATATGAAAATACAATTATCAAATCATTTCAACGAAAAAATCGTGATTTCATTAGTTTCTTTCACAAAAATCGATTTTTTTTCAAAATCCTGAGGTCGTAGACACATTTTGCGAACGGATTTGAAATCAGCGCGACAAAAACTATAGGAAATGATGTACAACATGTCAAGAAAAAATTATAACCGAGCATGGTATTGGATAAACCATAATTTTGCTGTAAAATTTCAAGTTTAACACAGATTTTCAAAGGTAAAAAACGTTCGTACTATAATTTCATTAATTTTCCCTTATTCTGCAATCTTTCAGCTTTAATTTAAAAAAAAAACATCGCTCTATCTCATTTCTATCAAAAGTTCTTTGATTTTGAAACAAACTTCGTCACAGTGCAATTACTACCTTGCTGTGTGGATTCACTACGTCTCGTTCGTGTGGAGTCACCACGATCTTGTACGTGTAGAGTCACCAGCTTGCTGTGTGGAGTCACCACGATCTTGCCCGTGTAGACTGACCACCTTGCTGTGTGGAGTCACCACGATCTTGCCCGTGTAGAGTCACCACCTTGCTGTGTGGATTCACTACGCCTCGTTCGTGTGGAGTCACCACCTTGCTGTGTGGAGTCACCACGATCTTGCCCGTGTAGAGTTACCACACAACATCTAGTCTCTATACTGTTTCTTGCGTGCGGTACACGTTGTACATAATAAATCTACACGTACAGTTTTCCCATATTCGTTCATAATGGACCCACGCCTGCTATGGTTAATGTTGCACCATCGTGTGCTATTCAAGCCCCTGTGCAGCCACCTTATGTTGTACCTGTGGAATCACCAGTTCGGGAGAAACAGTCATTGTATTCAACAGCAACCGACATATACGGATAATGGGTAAATACACATTTTTCATTCTTCTCGTAAAAATATATCGATAGCACGTAGTCGGAAAAGATAGAAGAAAAGTAATGTTAGAAATAAATCCGTTACATTTTAAAGAATATTTTCTTATAAATTTTTATGTTCGCAGGAGAGGGTCGTGAACACCCCACTCGTGCGCCGTCAGAAGACATCGACTGCGTGCAGTCACCACCTCGTCCGTGCACTCAGTCACCACCTTCTTCCGTGTGAAGTCACCACCTCGTCCGTGTGCAATTGCCATCTTTTGCTGTGCGGATTTCACTACGCCTCGTCCATGTAGAGTCACCACCTTCCGTGGGAAGTCACAACCTTGTCCGTGTGCAATCATCACCTTGCTGTGCGGATTTCACTACCCCATGTCCGTGTAGAGTCACCACCTTGACCGTGTGAAGCCACCTCCTCCGTGCGGGGCTACTACCTCGTCCGTGCACTCAGTCACCACCTTCTTCCGTGTGGATTCACCACCCCTTGACCGAATTGTTGAATGAGAAGCCCAGTAAATGACCGCATACTTTTATTAAGAATTGTACTTATTAATGTTTGTTTAATACGCGTAACTAAAAATATGGGATATTAAAAGTAGAACTACACTCCATTTATAAACATACAATAATTTTTAAATTTATAATTGAGATTTCTCTGCCTAATGGTTATTCACTGGTATGTGGTCAATTACTGGCTGGTGTACCCTACTTAGAATTTGTTTCGCCGTTTTATACATTTCTGTCTTGAACGTTAAATGATAACATGCGGCTTTTGAATCTTTTTTAACAGATTCTTGAATATGCAAAAATTTTGTAAGCGACACAATAGATGTATCTCTTCTTTTCGATATTTCTTGTTTAATAGCAACAAGTCGGTAAGGTGGGTGCCTCCAGTTTCTGGGGGGAGGGGGAGGGAGCAAGTACTACCGAGCTGTTCGCCCCGCCCCCTTGGGCCCACATGAGGTGGTATACCTGGAGGGGTTTTTTAGTGGGTAGTCCGCCTATTTGGCTGGGAGTTCCACATAACCCCGGCAGTTAATGCCGGGGTATGCATCAAGCATTTTCCCCCTCCCCCCAAAAAAAAAATACTGAATTCATCCTAAGAAAAATCCTGTTCCGCGCTGGGATGATTCTGAGGAAGCGCTGGTTGGTCCGACCCCCACTTAACCGCCTACGATTTTCTACGTCTTACCGCCTGTTACCTCTCTGTCAATCGCCTGCGTCGGGCCCATTAGGCGGTAGTGGGGGCTGCGCAGAACGGTCACAAAACGGTCTGGACGTAGGATTTTTCTTAGGAGGAATTCAGTATAGCAACAAGAAACTCGTTAACCCTTATGTACGCAACCAAAAATGAACAAAAGTATGAAGCTTTACTATTTAAAATCTTTTGCATAAATTTTTATTTCAAAAACGTATATCCGGGCAAAAGACCTCAAAGATTGGGGATCCGGAGCGGTTTTGCGATATTTTTACCAGAACATAAAAAATTACTAAAGGAAAAATAGAAATGGGTACCGGGTACCCGGTTGCGTACATAAGGGTTAAATCAGTGTACAGTTTTTCTAAATTTTTAAATACGAATTTAAGAGTACCTTCAGCGGTTATTAAGGGGGAAGCCTGGTGTAAGTAGCTGAAAATCGTGGCAAAACTGTCGTTTCGAGAAAAATGCATTTAAAGTTTTCTGGTAACCTGGTGCTCTGGCGGCAACACCGGTTATATCCGCTTTAATTTTTGGAATTTCGTTTTGCGACTTTGGGAACATATTATCGTTATGTTCAACTATTGATGTATGTAAGTAAATACTGTTTCTTCGCCAAGCTACACCACGGGCTACACAATATGTGTAAAACGTATTGTAATACACATTTATAATGTAATACCCATTTTATTAATAAATAAAAAATTTTAAAAACATTAAATTTGTATTTTGAATAAATGGATTACACAACCTGCTCGATTTCTGCCGCCAACCTGCGGTCGGTTTTTGTCAGCAAAATCTGCTCCAAATCTGATATCAATCTGCTGTCAGATCCTGACATCAGAACCTGCTCGATTTCTGCCGCCAACCTGCGGTCGGTTTTTGTCAGCAAAATCTGCTCCAAATCTGATATCAATCTGCTGTCAGATCCTGACATCAGAACCTGCTCGATTTCTGCCGCCAACCTGCGGTCGGTTTTTGTTAGCAAAATCTGCTCCAAATCTGATATCAATCTGCTGTCAGATCCTGACATCAGAACCTGCTCAATTTCTGCCGCCAATCTGCGGTCGGTTTTTGTCAGCAAAATCTGCTCTGTATCTGACACCAATCTGCCGTCAGATCGCGCTGCGCAGGATCTGCTCGATTTCTGCTCTCAATCTGCGGTCAGACCACGGTAGCAAGATCTGATCGAAATCTGACATCAATCTGCAGTCAGATCCTGATGTCAGGCTCTGACCGCAGAACCATAGTCAAATGCGGACATAGTAGGCACCGAATCTGACGTCAGAATCTGCTCTGTATCTGACACCAATCTGCCGTCAGACTGCAGTCAGTTTGTTTACTGGGATAATTAATTATTGCATAAATATTTCTGTTTGGAGTAGATTTGTTTATTTCGATTATTTAGAAGGATCGATTGCTTTATGACGATTTTTCCAAAATCTCTTTTAACATCGATTTATTGATTTCGATTTTTTAGATGGATCGATTCTTGAAATCCGATTCTGAATCGATTTGAGAATCGATTTTTTGAGGTGAATCGAACAGCCCTACTTCATGGCATTAACGTTTCAAACATCAAACTTAACCATACAAAAATATAAAAGAGGCAATGCCTCTTAAGCCCGGTTCAGACAGGTCGAGTAATTTAGTCGAGTAGCGAGTAATTTAGTAACTTACCGTGTATGGACACTAAAATTTAGTCGAGTAGTTTAGTAAAATGGTTTAGTCGAGTAGACCCAGAAAAAACTTTAAAAAAGTAAAAAATACGCCAAGTACATGAAAATTTCGAGGACAAAAAAGAATATTATCAAAAATTACAAAAAAAAAGAAAATAGTATACATGAAAAAGTCGAGGAAGAAAAACAGTATTATCAAAAAATAAATAGAAAAAAATTACAAAAAAAGACAAAGAAAGATGAAAATGTCAAGGACGAATAAAGTATTATTATCAAATAAATATGATCACATAAATAAAAAAGAAAATAATATAATTACAATATAAAAAAAGATGTGAAATCAAAATGAGCTGCAAGTACATAAAGGTGCTTTCTAACTACGCTTAAGATGACACAACTACATATACACAGCTAAAATGCTGTGTTATTCCATTACTCATATCGTGGACATTTTAAATAACCCATCAAATAGAATCCCATTTAAAAACATTGTCGTAAATTAATAGCTTTACAAAATTAATGATACACAATAAAAGACAAGAAAAATGTCCGCGGCCTGGAAGTCAAATACTTGGCGTGGCCAGGCCAAGGTGTCGCTGAATAAGAATTATTTAAAAACGCAAAATAATGAAAGTGTATTCATATTGTCAGTGTTTTAAATTGACAAATTATGTGAAAGCTTGTCAGAGGAAAGGTATCGGTGTCGATGAGTGATCTTACAATTTTTTTAAAACGCAATATAATGAAAATGTACTCATATTGTCTGAGTTTTAAATGGACAAATTATCCGAAAGCCTGCGAGGGGGGAGGTATGGGTATTGTTTGATGATCTGAGAATTCCTTGGCCTGGCCACGCCAAGTATTTGACTTCCAGGCCGCGGACATTTTTCTTGTCTTTTATTGTGTATCATTAATTTTGTAAAGCTATTAATTTACGACAATGTTTTTAAATGGGATTCTATTTGATGGCTTAATTAAAATGTCCACGATATGAGTAATGGAATAACACAGCATTTTAGCTGTGTATATGTAGTTGTGTCATCTTAAGCGTAGTTAGAAAGCACCTTTATGTACTTGCAGCTCATTTTGATTTCACATCTTTTTTTATATTGTAATTATATTATTTTCTTTTTTATTTATGTGATTATATTTATTTGATAATAATACTTTATTCGTCCTTGACATTTTTATGTTTCTTTGTCTTTTTTTTGTGATTTTTTTCTATTTATTTTTTGATAATACTGTTTTTCTTCCTCGACTTTTTCATCCCTGATAACCAGATCTGGCAGCAGAATCTGACGTCAGATCCGTAGTCGTCTGTGTCCGCATTTGGCTGCGTTCTGAGGTACAGAATCTGATGTCAGATTCTGATGTCAGATCGGCAGCAGATGGACAGCAGATTCTGCCGTCTGCTAGGCACAGCCAACAGCGCCATCTGAGGTCCAGAATTAACATACAATTCCCTACGCGTGACGTCACATGGCCGCCCCTACGCGTGACGTCACACTAGGTGTATCCCCACCCTTTCTACTGCTCGTAGAGAAGTTTTGGAGCAGATTCTAAGATTCTGCTCGCAGGTTATATGAGCCGCAGTTTATTAAATAAGTTCTTTATTTTTTTTTATAAAGGTATGTGTTTATTCTTTAATATTACAAGTACAAAATATATATAAGTGGCACATATATTAACATTTAATATTTACATTTGGAAATGGTGATTCTAGATGCAAACATAAGCCAATTTTCCCGAGAACGAACTTTTATTCTACATTACATTTTTATTTATATAGATTTTCGACTTATTGTTTTTGCATAGAATCACCATATCCCTGCTTCTGTTAACTCTGAAAAGAAATACAACATTAGTATAAAATTGAAACGATACTGGGAATGTACCGATGAATATTTTATTAAACGTTAAGTACTTTATTTCAGTGATGCTAAAGTAAAGTGAGCACTGAAAAGTACTGTTTGGTTTAGTACGTTTTAAAAGACTGGCGCTGAAAAGTGCCGATTATTGTTCCTTGTGAACGTCGAGAGGTTGTTCCCGTTGGACTCGATTAAAATGGGCACTGAAAAGTACCGTTTGGTCTCTTCGCCACTGTAAAAGGAGACACATCTCAACTTTTAATGGGCATATTTCGTGAAATAAAACATCTGCCACAGTTCTTCAGACGTCATCAGCTTCTTCTTCGGGCTGCTGGTCGCTCCAAAACTCGCGGCGCCTTTGCAAGGCACTTGGGGGGGCTGCTGTCGCCCGTGGACCACACCTCCTGCTGCGTACTCTTTCTTTCGCGGTCCGCAGTGCCCGCTGCATATATAGTTGAAAGTCCGATCGGAGGGGCTTGTTGAAATGCGGGTTCCCAGACACCGCTTCTGAAAAAGTAATGCACGCAAAGTACATTAGTATAATTATTTATAAAAACATGAATATGCTTATTGCTTCGTACCGTAAATCGCCATAGTAATACGGGCATTGTACAACGGCCGTTGTCCCGTTCGGCCGAACCACGTGAAGGCCGTTGTCACGTCGTCGACAAGTGCCTCCTTCATACAAAAATCGACCGCGGCCTTCAGGCTGAACCCACCCACGTATTTTAAATATTGGACCTAAACAAAGTAAGTAAATATTGATGTAAGTATGTATTATATAAAAGTAAATAAAAGCATAATTTCGCTTTCACTTACAACATTGGAATATGTTTGGTCGTCGATGGTCTCGAAACAGTCCACCTCCTCCGGTGACGAGAGAGGAATGATCGCTGGTTTCCTTGGTGGACCGTTACGGGTGAGTTGCACACATTGGAGAACATTCTCCAATAAAGTATTCATTCTTCTGCAAGCAGAATGGATGGAGGCGTAACGTATTAATAAACACGATAACATGCAATACTTACCTTAGCTCCGTCTCGACGCTCGCCGTGCGGTCTTCCAGGCTCCTGCGAACATGAACATTTATAATAGAAAACGTCACACTATCAATATTTTTATAACAAAAAAAAGAAACATGTAAATTTACCTATTAGCAGGAGGTTGTATGTGCACTGTATGGTGCTGAAACGGCTCATTCTGAATGACCGTGGCGCGTGCAGAGGACGTCCCTGGATCGTGATGATCCCTTATTGTTGCGAGGACAGGAGCACTGGCAGCAGCAGGACTATTCTGCAACATAAGAACGTTACTCGGATTAGTCGTAGAAAAATCCTTTGACGTTGGTAGATAATTATTTGATTCCTGCAGGATTGTCCTCAAATCCTGGATATCCTGATCGATGCTTTGCTTCGGCATGGCTGACGTCTTCTTTCTTGGAGGTTCCTCCTCCGAAGAAGTCGTCTGATACCTCGCTGGTTTGGCGACCACACGCTTCTCTCGCTGCGACATGTTTGGTAAACCTGTGAGTACAAGTACATATTACAATTCTTAGCAAAGGTGTGTTGGCTGTTTTTCCTATTTTACATGCATACATGCAATATTAACCGAACCCAGGTAATGTATTACTCAATAATTCGAGTGTAACTCGACAAAGGCTATAACAGTAGAAAATGTAAAAAAGTGACCCATGAAGAAATATTCGAACCAAACGATAAAATAACTCATCAACAGAGATTAACAAGGATACGTGTAAATATAATATTACTTATGAAGAGCAATACAAAAGGAAAGTATAATACAAAAGAAGAAAATGTAAATATTATAGAGCATGCCCCTCACCAGAAAATAGTCGTAACTTACCAAAAACAAGAGACGAGGCTAGAAATGGAAGATTTTTTTTTTTTTTTTTTTACATGGTGGAAATCCCTAACGGATACCTCACCCCCATGGCAGGGGTGAGATTATGTGGGGCTTGCACCCACTAAAACCACCATGGTGACCGCCTGACGCGAGAAGCTACACGAGGGAGTGGGACTGACAGCGAGATACATCCAGCGAAAATAAAAGTGGAAGAATTTAAATACTATGGATCCTACGGCTTCTCGCTGTGCGTAATAACAGCAACGATATACCTACGGGGTTCTAAGAGGTTTGTGTCAGTGGACATACTACAGCGAAAAGGCATTCTATAACATTTGCCACGAACCTGATCGGGGGAGATATATAAAATTTCATGGCTCAATGTGGCGCATTTATATATGCTAAGAGCCGAAGACTCTATGCCGACATCATAAAAATTATCGACTTCTAAAAATTTTTTGATACCCAAACGATACGAGTCATTGTCCATGCCAATAGTGAAAATTATGCAGATCGAGCCATCGTCTGAGATGCAACAATTATCGCGTACATTTGTGCCTAGAGATATGTTATTAAATTCTATCTTACGGTACTGAGAACAATTGGTGTCATTCGTAAGGGGTCTAGATACACGAATAGAAAAATCGACATTACGATGAATGTTTGTGCCATGTGATTGTATCTCCCTCATCCTGTTGGAAAATTGTTGGAGAGGAAGAGATGGCTTATTAAGAAATTTTTTAAAAATGGACATGTTGTTTTCATAGGGAAAAGCAGAACATGAATCTAAATTACCAAAACGTCTGACATCGTTGGTTAAGTGAAGAAGACCATGGACGTTATAACTATTAAAAGTTGGGCCATATAGGTTTTCGGTACGAAGAACAAATTTCTGTAAAGCTGACTCTGCGAATCTCAAGTGGGGGCTCGATGGAGATTCTGCAACCAAAATTCTTATGGCCGCATGTAAAATTAAGAAGTGCTTGTATATTTCATCGTTGAGTACACCATACAGTACAACCGGCCCTGTATATAGAAGGAACTGACGAAACTCGGTCGCCTTATATTTACAATATTCCTCAATAGCTCTGGGACGTCTGGCAAAGTCCAAGGGACAATATCTTGCGAGATTGTTGAGTCTCGTAGATATCACAGAAATATTCAGTGCGGGCAATTTTGACAAAAATGTAAAGCTTCCAGATACCCACGCGGACAAAAGTTTCTTCATTACGCCCAAGCATACAAGGTGCATATACTCGAACGGAACTTGGGAAACCATTCCTATCGGTAGCGATGCCAATGGGCTTGGACCTTCTTTGTGATGGTTCTCGTGTAACCGTTTAGGGTATTCCTCATCGGTACGAGGAGAATCATCTATACCATCGAAGGCATAATGCTTACCGTTCAGGGTACCAGAAACCATACATTTGGAACAGGGATATTGAGACATATGCCCAAAATGATTCAACACAAATGCTCGAGCTGGTGCGTCAGCTATGAAACATCTCAGACGTATGGGCAACTTACTGCCATGAAAATTTATACCTCCGTTGGACATGATGGCTTTGACGTTTGCAATAAATTTCTCAAAAAAAATATTGGGATCGTGTGGTTTATGGCGACCTTTATAGATTCCTACCACTATTGGCTTTATACGGGGAATATTTGAAATCCTACATTGGATGGGCCAGAACTGAATGGAACCTTTGTCCACACGACATCCGTCGGTATGAAAATCTAATTCTAACTCTCTAACAAAAGATACGGACAAAGGGAGACTTTTAACAATTTCTGTTTCCAGATCGAAATGAATGTATTCTCCTGGTTCCACGACGAATGTAACAGCAGGATTACGTGGCGTATCGAGAAGTGTTCTAACATCCTGAGGCAACTGGGAAAAACAGGAATGCGTTCGAAGGAGAGATAATATATTATTTCCTTGAACGTGTGTTAAATTGCTGTCTACGAAACAAGACGCTAAACGTTGGCGAAAAGATGGCTCGGAGAAAGTATCACAGGACAATGAAACTGTATCATGAATTGAAGAAACGCGTGACGTGGAAGTAGAAGGACCGGCGTCTTCTACATTGATATCGCGCCTAACACTGAATCTATCCGGGATAAAATTAATAGGAACGGACGAACTACAACCTGCAGATGTGCTAGCAGCATCTCGCACGTTAGAAGTATTATCCGCTACTCTACGAACGGTGTTAAATTCAGGACGGTATCGCGCGCGTAACTTTTCTCGCATCTCGCGTATAACCCTCCTTTTTTGCCTCGCCGACAATGCGTGTCCGGGTTTCCGCGACGTAGACAACTTGAAACGATTAAATTCCATAATTACTTACGTCTTGCGGATGTCTCGGGATGATATTCGTACTTTTTAATGCTCTGGAAATTCTTCGGATCTGCCGTCGATGACTGCCACCTCAGAATGAACGAGAATTCGAAACAAACGCGAACTGGGAAGTAGAGTCTCGACCAATCACGAATGACCGCAAGGCGGCGCAGCCAATCCGAGCGTAGTCCAGTGTACCGCCAAAATATTACCTCGTGGTACCCTTTATTCGACGTGGTACCCTTTGTGCTGAAAAAAAAGCGCTCGGATTGGCTGAGCCGCCTTGCGGTCATTCGTGATTGGTCGGGACTCTACTTCCCAGTTCGCGTTTGTTTCGAATTCTCGTTCATTCTGAGGTGGCAGTCATCGACGGCAGATCCGAAGAATTTCCAGAGCATTAAAAAGTACGAATATCATCCCGAGACATCCGCAAGACGTAAGTAATTATGGAATTTAATCGTTTCAAGTTGTCTACGTCGCGGAAACCCGGACACGCATTGTCGGCGAGGCAAAAAAGGAGGGTTATACGCGAGATGCGAGAAAAGTTACGCGCGCGATACCGTCCTGAATTTAACACCGTTCGTAGAGTAGCGGATAATACTTCTAACGTGCGAGATGCTGCTAGCACATCTGCAGGTTGTAGTTCGTCCGTTCCTATTAATTTTATCCCGGATAGATTCAGTGTTAGGCGCGATATCAATGTAGAAGACGCCGGTCCTTCTACTTCCACGTCACGCGTTTCTTCAATTCATGATACAGTTTCATTGTCCTGTGATACTTTCTCCGAGCCATCTTTTCGCCAACGTTTAGCGACTTGTTTCGTAGACAGCAATTTAACACACGTTCAAGGAAATAATATATTATCTCTCCTTCGAACGCATTCCTGTTTTTCCCAGTTGCCTCAGGATGTTAGAACACTTCTCGATACGCCACGTAATCCTGCTGTTACATTCGTCGTGGAACCAGGAGAATACATTCATTTCGATCTGGAAACAGAAATTGTTAAAAGTCTCCCTTTGTCCGTATCTTTTGTTAGAGAGTTAGAATTAGATTTTCATACCGACGGATGTCGTGTGGACAAAGGTTCCATTCAGTTCTGGCCCATCCAATGTAGGATTTCAAATATTCCCCGTATAAAGCCAATAGTGGTAGGAATCTATAAAGGTCGCTATAAACCACACGATCCCAATATTTTTTTTGAGAAATTTATTGCAAACGTCAAAGCCATCATGTCCAACGGAGGTATAAATTTTCATGGCAGTAAGTTGCCCATACGTCTGAGATGTTTCATAGCTGACGCACCAGCTCGAGCATTTGTGTTGAATCATTTTGGGCATATGTCTCAATATCCCTGTTCCAAATGTATGGTTTCTGGTACCCTGAACGGTAAGCATTATGCCTTCGATGGTATAGATGATTCTCCTCGTACCGATGAGGAATACCCTAAACGGTTACACGAGAACCATCACAAAGAAGGTCCAAGCCCATTGGCATCGCTACCGATAGGAATGGTTTCCCAAGTTCCGTTCGAGTATATGCACCTTGTATGCTTGGGCGTAATGAAGAAACTTTTGTCCGCGTGGGTATCTGGAAGCTTTACATTTTTGTCAAAATTGCCCGCACTGAATATTTCTGTGATATCTACGAGACTCAACAATCTCGCAAGATATTGTCCCTTGGACTTTGCCAGACGTCCCAGAGCTATTGAGGAATATTGTAAATATAAGGCGACCGAGTTTCGTCAGTTCCTTCTATATACAGGGCCGGTTGTACTGTATGGTGTACTCAACGATGAAATATACAAGCACTTCTTAATTTTACATGCGGCCATAAGAATTTTGGTTGCAGAATCTCCATCGAGCCCCCACTTGAGATTCGCAGAGTCAGCTTTACAGAAATTTGTTCTTCGTACCGAAAACCTATATGGCCCAACTTTTAATAGTTATAACGTCCATGGTCTTCTTCACTTAACCAACGATGTCAGACGTTTTGGTAATTTAGATTCATGTTCTGCTTTTCCCTATGAAAACAACATGTCCATTTTTAAAAAATTTCTTAATAAGCCATCTCTTCCTCTCCAACAATTTTCCAACAGGATGAGGGAGATACAATCACATGGCACAAACATTCATCGTAATGTCGATTTTTCTATTCGTGTATCTAGACCCCTTACGAATGACACCAATTGTTCTCAGTACCGTAAGATAGAATTTAATAACATATCTCTAGGCACAAATGTACGCGATAATTGTTGCATCTCAGACGATGGCTCGATCTGCATAATTTTCACTATTGGCATGGACAATGACTCGTATCGTTTGGGTATCAAAAAATTTTTAGAAGTCGATAATTTTTATGATGTCGGCATAGAGTCTTCGGCTCTTGGCATATATAAATGCGCCACATTGAGCCATGAAATTTTATATATCTCCCCCGATCAGGTTCGTGGCAAATGTTATAGAATGCCTTTTCGCTGTAGTATGTCCACTGACACAAACCTCTTAGAACCCCGTAGGTATATCGTTGCTGTTATTACGCACAGCGAGAAGCCGTAGGATCCATAGTATTTAAATTCTTCCACTTTTATTTTCGCTGGATGTATCTCGCTGTCAGTCCCACTCCCTCGTGTAGCTTCTCGCGTCAGGCGGTCACCATGGTGGTTTTAGTGGGTGCAAGCCCCACATAATCTCACCCCTGCCATGGGGGTGAGGTATCCGTTAGGGATTTCCACCATGTAAAAAAAAAAAAAAAATCTTCCATTTCTAGCCTCGTCTCTTGTTTTTGGTAAGTTACGACTATTTTCTGGTGAGGGGCATGCTCTATAATATTTACATTTTCTTCTTTTGTATTATACTTTCCTTTTGTATTGCTCTTCATAAGTAATATTATATTTACACGTATCCTTGTTAATCTCTGTTGATGAGTTATTTTATCGTTTGGTTCGAATATTTCTTCATGGGTCACTTTTTTACATTTTCTACTGTTATAGCCTTTGTCGAGTTACACTCGAATTATTGAGTAATACATTACCTGGGTTCGGTTAATATTGCATGTATGCATGTAAAATAGGAAAAACAGCCAACACACCTTTGCTGAGAATTGTAATATGTACTTTTACTCACAGGTTTACCAAACATGTCGCAGCGAGAGAAGCGTGTGGTCGCCAAACCAGCGAGGTATCAGACGACTTCTTCGGAGGAGGAACCTCCAAGAAAGAAGACGTCAGCCATGCCGAAGCAAAGCATCGATCAGGATATCCAGGATTTGAGGACAATCCTGCAGGAATCAAATAATTATCTACCAACGTCAAAGGATTTTTCTACGACTAATCCGAGTAACGTTCTTATGTTGCAGAATAGTCCTGCTGCTGCCAGTGCTCCTGTCCTCGCAACAATAAGGGATCATCACGATCCAGGGACGTCCTCTGCACGCGCCACGGTCATTCAGAATGAGCCGTTTCAGCACCATACAGTGCACATACAACCTCCTGCTAATAGGTAAATTTACATGTTTCTTTTTTTTGTTATAAAAATATTGATAGTGTGACGTTTTCTATTATAAATGTTCATGTTCGCAGGAGCCTGGAAGACCGCACGGCGAGCGTCGAGACGGAGCTAAGGTAAGTATTGCATGTTATCGTGTTTATTAATACGTTACGCCTCCATCCATTCTGCTTGCAGAAGAATGAATACTTTATTGGAGAATGTTCTCCAATGTGTGCAACTCACCCGTAACGGTCCACCAAGGAAACCAGCGATCATTCCTCTCTCGTCACCGGAGGAGGTGGACTGTTTCGAGACCATCGACGACCAAACATATTCCAATGTTGTAAGTGAAAGCGAAATTATGCTTTTATTTACTTTTATATAATACATACTTACATCAATATTTACTTACTTTGTTTAGGTCCAATATTTAAAATACGTGGGTGGGTTCAGCCTGAAGGCCGCGGTCGATTTTTGTATGAAGGAGGCACTTGTCGACGACGTGACAACGGCCTTCACGTGGTTCGGCCGAACGGGACAACGGCCGTTGTACAATGCCCGTATTACTATGGCGATTTACGGTACGAAGCAATAAGCATATTCATGTTTTTATAAATAATTATACTAATGTACTTTGCGTGCATTACTTTTTCAGAAGCGGTGTCTGGGAACCCGCATTTCAACAAGCCCCTCCGATCGGACTTTCAACTATATATGCAGCGGGCACTGCGGACCGCGAAAGAAAGAGTACGCAGCAGGAGGTGTGGTCCACGGGCGACAGCAGCCCCCCCAAGTGCCTTGCAAAGGCGCCGCGAGTTTTGGAGCGACCAGCAGCCCGAAGAAGAAGCTGATGACGTCTGAAGAACTGTGGCAGATGTTTTATTTCACGAAATATGCCCATTAAAAGTTGAGATGTGTCTCCTTTTACAGTGGCGAAGAGACCAAACGGTACTTTTCAGTGCCCATTTTAATCGAGTCCAACGGGAACAACCTCTCGACGTTCACAAGGAACAATAATCGGCACTTTTCAGCGCCAGTCTTTTAAAACGTACTAAACCAAACAGTACTTTTCAGTGCTCACTTTACTTTAGCATCACTGAAATAAAGTACTTAACGTTTAATAAAATATTCATCGGTACATTCCCAGTATCGTTTCAATTTTATACTAATGTTGTATTTCTTTTCAGAGTTAACAGAAGCAGGGATATGGTGATTCTATGCAAAAACAATAAGTCGAAAATCTATATAAATAAAAATGTAATGTAGAATAAAAGTTCGTTCTCGGGAAAATTGGCTTATGTTTGCATCTAGAATCACCATTTCCAAATGTAAATATTAAATGTTAATATATGTGCCACTTATATATATTTTGTACTTGTAATATTAAAGAATAAACACATACCTTTATAAAAAAAAATAAAGAACTTATTTAATAAACTGCGGCTCATATAACCTGCGAGCAGAATCTTAGAATCTGCTCCAAAACTTCTCTACGAGCAGTAGAAAGGGTGGGGATACACCTAGTGTGACGTCACGCGTAGGGGCGGCCATGTGACGTCACGCGTAGGGAATTGTATGTTAATTCTGGACCTCAGATGGCGCTGTTGGCTGTGCCTAGCAGACGGCAGAATCTGCTGTCCATCTGCTGCCGATCTGACATCAGAATCTGACATCAGATTCTGTACCTCAGAACGCAGCCAAATGCGGACACAGACGACTACGGATCTGACGTCAGATTCTGCGCTCTCATGCCAGACTCTGCTACCAATCTGATGTCAGATTGGCGTCAGATGGTTATCAGGGATGTATACTATTTTCTTTTTTTTTGTGATTTTTGATAATATTCTTTTTTGTCCTCGAAATTTTCATGTACTTGGCGTATTTTTTACTTTTTTAAAGTTTTTTTCTGGGGATTTCAATTCTTTTTACAAAGCTAATTCATGTTCTTGGCGCACTGCAGCCTATCGAGTGATGTTAGAAGATAAAGCGCGTTTGTGGCCAGTAAAGCTTGTACTCGCAATACTCGGAATAGCGCAAAGCAGCTCAGCGTGTGTACTTTTATTATTTTTTAATTAAGGATTAATTCTACGTAAGTTTAACACCTACGCAAAAAAAACATGTGCACCGCATTGCCGATTTATATGTATTATATGAATGTATAGTACTTTATGTGCAGTACATAGTGCGCGAAGCAGCTTTTGGCGCTGAAAGCAGCCTTTGGCGTTGAACGTATTTATCATTGAACTGTAATAACAACCACAATTAACATCTTTCGAAGAAAAATATGTATGCATTTTTAGCATTTCGTGGCCAAGCTTGTTTTTCTACTCGTAAATCATCAACGAATACCCACGTTGTGCCCTTACCCCTTACCATACTCGTGTAATGACCATCGGAAATACTTTTACCGTGGTGGAAAATCGCTGCCTTAGGTTTATAACAGTGATCTACCAATTGTATTTTAGTAGTAGGTATTGCTTTGATGTTGAAATTTTCAACTTTCGTTGTTCCACTACTATCGTGTTCGAACAAATGTAATTTTGCAATAAGAATTGGTTTGGAAGCAGTTATATCGATTTTCTTCATTGTATTTGAATTTGAATTATCACAATTATTGCAAGGATCTTTCTGATTTTTCCATTCTGTGAAATTGTGTTTTATTATATCTTAAAATTTAAATGTTTCTTTTTTGAACATCTTGGGCAGTGCAAGATGTATCACACAATTTGTACTGATAGTGGTACTTGTGTAATTACACGCTAAACATCTCAATACTGTTGTTATTTCGTGTTGTACTGCATTCTTAATAAGAATCTCATGATCACAAAGAGAGGTAATAAACTCAGCTGCATCATGCAGCTGATTGTAAGCGTATTTTTCTCCTGCGAATTGCCGTAATGATATTATGTTTGGATTTTGATCCGATTTATATTGGTCCATAAAGATTTTTATAATATGATCAGCTTTTTCAGTCGAAAATAAGTTTTCTCTTATGGATGAACAATATAACATGCATTGGATTGTGGCATTCGCATAACAAGACACACCATCAAAATTGGGAAGACCTCTTACGTAGTATTGAGTGGTATCCGCGATGTGATCATTAGTATTCTGACATTCGGATACATTATAATTAGGTACTGCCCAAACAGCATCACGAACATTGGAGACGCGTTTTTTAGAAATTGAAATAGTCATAAGATCAGGTCTATATTTTTTTCGTAATCTATTGTACTCTATGATAGCCGATTCTTGTGCCTTTACGGAAGATTGATCATAATTGATAAGATGCAATCCTTGTAATGTGGTCACCCGTGAAAGAGCAACGTAAATTTGTCCGCAAGTAAATATTGAATTACCTGCTTCTACAACAGCATTCTGCAAGCTTAGTCCCTGACTTTTGTGAATAGTTATACCATAGCTGAGGCAAATCGGAAATTGTTTTCTAATAACGAACGCTCTATCCATTACTTCAAATTTAACACATACACGTTCTATTATATGTTCTTGCCCCGTGGGTAATATAATTTTCAATTTTTCAACGTTATTATCAACACCTCGTATAACTGAAACAAGTTTAGCAATGGTACCGTTGACAAGACCTAGTGTAACATCAATATTTCTTCTAATCATGATTTGTACTCCTACTTTAACAATTACGACCCTTGCAAGTCCCGCCGTTCGAGAGCTATCATCGTCATTATTGTTTAGTACCTTTGACACCTTTTTTTTCAAGTACGGTGCACAATTCATTGTATCATGAGCAATCAAATGGATTTCTTCGGATGGAAATCGACTCAGCATTGCAGCGTTCAAAAAATCGCACTGAACACATGTGGGAAGTAAACACACCGTATTAGATCCCACATTAAGCATGTAATCACATAATTCGTTTAATCGGTCATTACAACAATTTGTCCCTTTGAAATTTAATTTCCTCGATTCTAAAAGTTTTGTATCCGAATCGGTCACTACACCGGTGCGAATTCTCGACAACATGTCTTTGTAAATATTATCACCCTTCTGTCGCATGTTTATTGTCAATTCGTCATAGCTAAACAAGGCAGACCATAAATTATAAGAACCTAACCCTCCAACATTTCTCTCCATACTCTTATTGGATAGTTGTATAAAAGCAGGTTCTTCGTGAACTGGAGGAAGTTGTAGTAAGTCACCAAATAGCAGCATAGGCTTTTTTCCGAACCAAGCATCATCGGAATCTGTAGTATCAAATATTTCTGTAAGTCGCAGATGTATGTACAGGAAAGTTACGTTAGACACCATCGAAATTTCATCGATGATTACTAAAGCAACGTTTTTTAGTTGATCTCGTACAATTTGAAGGGCTGCATCACTAAGTTGCCTATACTGGGCGTTATGCCCATGTGCTACAGGTAATTGAAATAATCGGTGTATGGTAAGACCTTCAATATTAAAAGCTGCGATTCCAGTAGGAGCAGTTACTGCTGTGTCTTTTCAGATAATCTGCTAGACCCAATGTCTGATAGTTTTTATTAAAAAACTTTTCCCAGTGCCACCTTCTCCACTCACATAAAGCCTGAGAATTTTATCTTTATACGTCAAAGATTTCGTAACTGTATCAAATATCCGCTTCTGATCATGGTTCAATTCCGAAATCATTTCTTGAAGATCACCACAGTCAAATTTGTTTCCCGCGTCTTTAAAATCTTTCATGGCACCAAAAGTTTCAACCGTGGACAAGAATCATATTGATAAATTGTCGTCATTCTTTGGTTCTATTTGAAATATCTCGCTCGGTTGATCGAAACTGCAGTTGTTCGCCACTTGGGAATTCTCGCGATTGTAAATTTCTTTTTTTTTTTTTTTAAATATTTACCACGTTTGCCGCTCTGTTTCGTAGACTTTTAAGAATGACCCAGGCAAAGTGTTTAAGAAGATTACCGCGCTTGAAACCCTTTTGCAAGGGAATATTGACTTTTTAAGGAAAGCTCGTTTCTCCCATACAGCACACCTCGTCTTAGAGACGTCTAGTTTATGTCCATTTTAGGTCTGAACGTCTTGATTTGTAACAAGACGTCTCTGAGATGTCTTTTAGACGCTTTTTGGACGTCTTTAAGACTTTACCAGACGTTGTGCTATGTGGGCTGTTCTATCATTTCGTTCCAATGCGATTCGACCAGGCTGATGTCGACTTGTTTCATGTTCTGGTATACAGCAACTCTGTTATCGCGCTCGGCCCAAAAATTTTCGTGACAACAGGTAGGTATATATATATATTATATTATAAAAACAGATTCGAATATAATTTTCTTTAATGTCAAAATCAAAATAAGAATTCAATAGAATTTTATACACATTGATTGAACTTACGGTTCATGGTTCCTAATTTTCAGAGCACGATGCTTCTGTATAATTTAATTCCAATTGGATTTATAAATGGTAGAATATTTTAATTATTAAGAAACTTAATCTTCTAATTTACATTTCGTGGCATTTCTCAGAAATGCTTAATGTCGTGTACGTAATATGTTCCAACGTATCCTATTGTATTTCAGATAATAATAATATTAAACATTGTAATAGTACTTACTTATTATATAGCATACATATAATTTTATTCATGAATCTACATATAATAGTGTCTGTTATTATTTAATTATTAGGTATTCTGCTGTGACATCGACACATGGTATTTAAATTTTGTGAAACTTTTTATCAAACGTATTTAAACAGAGTTTCGCATACATATATACAAATAAATTTGTAAACTCATGGAATCTTCATATGAAATAAAATTACTTGGAATGTAAGTCTCTTATAATTAGTTGTCGATCTATGAATGCGAGACGTAAAAGGCAAAAGAATGATTTTCTGCCTACGTTAAACTTATAATGATATAAATTAAAAATAGTTTGCTGGAATAAAAACATATGCTTAATTACAATATATTATATTTGTACATGCATGGTACAAATTTCCAGAAACTTGTGTGAAAGAAGATGCTTCTCTGTCGAACCTTCTGCGGACAACTTCCAAGTCTGTGCGTCCCCTTCATTTCTATCTATAAGAATACATAAAAAAAAATCTATTAAAACATTTTCGTGACTTACCTTGTTAATTGAGACAATAATCAGTGTCCTATGTGGTGTAAAAACACGTGACATTTCCTATTTTAACAACTTACCTTATTTAACACTTGCCAGGTTATAATTGATTGACACTTGCTAGGTTATAATATACCCTGATAACCAGATCTGGCGGCAGGATCTGCCGGCAGCTGCGGAGCAGTCTACGTCCGCATTCGACTACGGATCTGCCGGCAGACCCTGCCACGCAGACTCTGCCGGCAGATCCGCGGCAGATCCTGCCGCCCGCCTGACACATCCAACAGCGCCATCTGTAGGCCGCAATAGCCAAACAATTCCCTCTGCGTGACGTCACATGGACATACGCACCAACACATGTGTACGGTGATTGCTGTAGGTGTATCCCTACTCCCACACAACAAGCAAGCAGATTCTACAGTTTATTACATATTTAATTCTACTTATTTCAAAAAGTATTTATTCATTGTTTAATAATACATGATTGGCGATTACAATTGTTACAAAATAATATAGGGAGCGCATATAAATTTGAAGAAGAACATTCAATATTTACATTTATAAATTCACATGCAATACGTCCCGTAACCAGTGGTACCTATTAAGTGCGATATCACAAAATTTTCTATATTTTCGACTTCTTTTTTCCTGTAGAATCACCATATTCCGTATTGTGTTAGCGCTGAAAACAAATAGAACATTAGTATAAAATTAAACGTAACGTATGAATAAACAGGATACATGCGATACTTACTTCAGCTCCATCTCCGCACAGCACACACCCTAGGCGATCATCCATGCTCCTGCGAACATTAACATTTATAATAAAACATGTGTTAAATTATTATTTACGAAACAAGACGTTAAATATTTGCACTTCGCGCATAACCCTATTTTTCTGTCTTGCAGATAATGTGACTCCCGATTTCCGCGACGTAGATAATTGGAAATTATTTAATTCCATAATTACGTTTGCCTTCTGGATACGTCTGGATGATTTGTCTGGATATTGATGGATGAAATGACTTGGAATATTCTTCGATTTTGCCGGCACTGACTGCCACTAGGGATGGGCGATGTTCATCGATGTTGACGAAATATCGATAATGGGAAACCAAACATCGATGTTTCAATATCGATAATGAACTGATCGATGTTTACGAAATATCGATTATAGGAGACCAAACATCGATAATGAACTGCCGAAGATAATATTCGGATTTTTTCTTAGGTCCATGGATTTTTTAACCTAATTTACCAACGCACAATCGAACGAACGATATTTATCGCTTTTCGATATATCGTTGAATCCCGGTTGGTGCCCTGTTCATTGTTGGCCCGTCCAGACCAGAGTTGGGCAAAATGTAATCCAATTATTACAACTTACAAATTACGGTTAAAATGTAATCCACTACACAATTACATTTTAATCGTAATTTGTAAGTTGTAATTAGATTACATTTTGCCCACCTCTAGTTCAGACGCAACCGACAACGTTTTATCGTACGACATAGTACTATTGCCCGGCCGAAAGAAGATCCCCAGCAGGCGGTCTCGGGCGATGCAGTCCGCCGATGTGACGATTGGTCGACTCACCTATTTGGGCACACTTTTAAAGACGGGACACACGTATTTTGGTTATTGGCTGAAGTAGGCACATACATTGTCGCACCGCGCGACGAAGAGAGCGAACAAAACACATCGAGATCGAGTGGGATAGAGCGATCTGACCGACGAACGCCAAAGCAATAGCGTAGGCATCTTTAACGGTTAACAATTAACATATAATAACATAAAAATTTCCTTATTTTTCACAATATATTCGGGAACGTATTATCCTGATACCAACCCAATGATAATACTTTCCTGAACATATTGTGAAAAATACGGATAATTTTATGTTATTATATATTAATGGTTAACCGTTAAATATGCCTACGCTATTGCTTTGGCGTTCGTCGGTCAGATCGCTCTATCCCACTCGATCTCGATGTGTTTTGTTCGCTCTCTTCGTCGCGCGGTGCGACAATGTATGTGCCTACTTCAGCCAATAACCAAAATACGTGTGTCCCGTCTTTAAAAGTGTGCCCAAATAGGTGAGTCGACCAATCGTCACATCGGCGGACTGCATCGCCCGAGACCGCCTGCTGGGGATCTTCTTTCGGCCGGGCAATAGTACGTTAAAGTAACGTTTACAAACGTTTACGCCCGTTCTTTATCGTTATGGCACGTGTTTTTGGATTAAAAAACATTAACTTATTTAGATTTAATATGAAACGCCAAAGTGTGTAAGTACATGTATTGTTTTATTGTCATTGCTTTTATATTATTAGGAATGGTTTGGTTTGGAATTTGGTGCACGTGCCAATGAAGTGTTTTCTTATGGTTTTAGGTTGTATTGAAAACTAAATGCTTTGCTGCATTTGAATAATAGACTAAGCTTTTTTTGCCTGGAAACTGGTCTACGATCCTTTTGTTTATGCGCAGTTTTGGATTAAAAAACATTTACTTATTTAGATTTAATATGAAACGCCAAAGTGTGTAAGTACATGTATTGTTTTATTGTCATTGCTTTTATATTATTAGGAATGGTTTGGTTTGGAATTTGGTGCACGTGCCAATGAAGTGTTTTCTTATGGTTTTAGGTTGTAAATGCTGGGTTTAATTGAATGCTACACTGTGTTTGAATAATAGACTAACCTATTTTTTTGCCTGGAAACTTTGCCTGTTCGTTGTAATGTCGAAATTCACTATTCTAAAACTTCTATTGAATCTTTTTCTACCATAACTGACTGAAAAATCAATCTTTTCAGGAGAACTATTATAATGCCGCCAAAAAGTCGGTATTGGGAATATTTTGAAAAAATATGTAATGCTACTGCAAGGTGTCGCTCTTGTTCAAAAATTTTGAAAACTTGTGGAAACACGACAAATTTAAGATACATGTGGAAAAAATTCATGGTATTTCGTTGTCGAGAAAAAAATGTAATGCAAAGGTATTAAAGAAGTCTTACAGAAGACATATGAAGGCCTCCACAAGCTCTGCATCAGTAGAAGTGACTAAAAATGAATCGGACATTGAGATGGACGAGTTAGAAGGCAATTCTACCAAAAGCGATACTATTTCCAGATCAGAGACGATTAAGACATTTCAACCAACGTTAACTTCAAGTTTTCAAAATATTAGTGACTACTCTGAGATGGGGGCTAGAAGTGTTCGTGTAACCAATGCAATTTTATATATGATCTGTAAGGACTCACAACCCTTTCAAATTGTAGAAAATGATGGTTTTCTTAATTTGATGAAAGTAACTGTACCTCTGTATAAAGTACCTGCAAGATATACATTCAAGAGAATGCTGGAAAATAAATATGAAGTGACTCAAAACTATTTTAAAAATAAGCTTAAAACAGTGAACAGTTGCACCTTCACAACCGATGTATGGACTGATACAATGCAGACCCGAAGTTTTCTAGGAGTTACCGTACATTTTCCTGATAACGATAAATTGGAATCAGCTACTTTGGGAGTTTACGAATTATCGGAACGTCATACGGGCGAATACATTTCAGAAATGCTATTACAAACTTGTCAAGAGTGGGGAATAGATAGAAATAAGGTACTGGCAGTGGTAACTGATTCTGGGGCTAACATGATAAAAGCAGTTGATTTAGCATTTGGTAAAAAATGCCATATACCGTGTTTTGCCCACATGCTTAATTTAGTAGCACAAAAATCAGTTGAAAAAACCGACAAATTGCCTGAATTGATTGCTTTAGTGAAACAGATTGTCACATGGTTCAAGCACAGTGTAGTAGCAAGCGATGAATTGAGAAAAGAAGTAGATCTGAAACCCAGATAGCCACGTCTGTATTTGCAGATTTTGCTCAACGCCTGAGTACAAATGTTTGTGGCAGAAAGACTACAGATTTGATACAGGATTTGTTATATTCGATGATGAAAGCAGACTGACAGCAGAAAGCCGACAGATTGTGCTGCCTTAACCTGAGAGCAGATTGGCGGCAGGGTCTGCTGATACAATTTAATGGCAGGAATCGAGCAGACCCTGCGCAGTGCGATCTGACGGCAGATAGGCAGCAGAAATCGAGCAGATTCTGTTGACATAGCCTGCGAGCAGTTTGACGGCAGACACTGCGGCGAATCTGCTAATCCAATTTAATGGCAGAAATCGAGCAGACCCTGCGCAGCGCAATCTGACGGCAGATTGGTGTCAGATAGAGAGCAGATTCTGTTGACATAGCCTGCGAGCAGTTTGGCGGCAGACACTGCGGAGAATCTGCTAATCCAATTTAATGGCAGAAATCGAGCAGGCTCTGCGCACCGCGATCTGATGGCAGATAGGCAACAGAAATAGAGCAGATTCTGCTTACATAGTCTGCGAGCAGTTTGGCGGCAGAAAGTAAGCAGAGTCTGCTAATCCAATTTAACGGCAGAAATCGAGCAGGCTCTGCGCACCGCGATCTGACGGCAGATTGGTGTCAGATACAGAGCAGATTCTGTTGACATAGCCTGCGAGCAGTTTGGCGGCAGACACTGCGGAGAATCTGCTAATCCAATTTAATGGCAGAAATCGAGCAGGCTCTGCGCACCGCGATCTGACGGCCGATAGGCGGCAGAAATAGAGCAGATTCTGATGTCAGGATCTGACAGCAGAATGGCGGCAGAAAGTAAGCAGAGTCTGCTAATCCAATTTAATGGCAGGAATTGAGCAGACTCTGCGCACCGCGATCTGACGGCAGATAGGCAACAGAAATCGAGTAGATTCTGCTGACATAGTTCACGACGCGACCCGCCAGGCCGCGATCGGGCGACCGCTTCTCGCTTACGAAATAGCACCGTGGCGGGAATAAGTGGCCGAGGGCTTGATCATTCAGGGCTCTCGAGTACCACTCGTATTTGCCGACATTCCACTGCGGAGTATATATTTGTTATACCCGACTGTAAGGGCGGTATTATCAGTCGTTGCTGAAGACGAAGATCGTCTTAAGCATCCGGCATCCTTTACTAATCTACTAGGCTAGTAGAGGATGTCGCATGCTAAAAACTAAAAAACGATTGATGATAATACCGCCCTAAGACGACTGAATAAATAGTAGTTATCATTAATTCTTTTATATGTGGAAGAACTGTCTTTAAAAGTTTAAATAATTATTTTGAGCCTCCCTGGCATTCAATTGACTAACAACTAAGTAAAACATTAAAAATGTTATAATACCCGTTTAAATACATGGTTTACCAACTTTTTTTTCTTCCATAAAATATGGTAGAAATCAGATCTTTCAAGTCGGTCTTATAAACGTGTTCTATATATTATTTACGCTACAGACTTTTGCACTGTTTTTAAATCTATACTATTATATAAAATTGCCTACTATGTCCGACATCAGGATCTGCTTGATTTCTGCCACCAATCTGCGGGCGGTTTTTGTCAGCAAGATCTGATCGAAATCTGACATCAATCTGCAGTCAGATCCTGATGTCAGGCTCTGACCGCAGAACCATAGTCAAATGCGGACATAGTAGGCACCGAATCTGACGTCAGAATCTGCTCTGTATCTGACACCAATCTGCCGTCAGATCGCGCTGCGCAGGATCTGCTCGATTTCTGCTCTCAATCTGCGGTCAGCCACGGCAGCAAGATCTGATCGAAATCTGACATCAATCTGCGATCAGATGCTGATGTCAGACTCTGACCACAAAACCATAGTCAAATGCGGACATAGTAGGACCCGAATCTGACGTCAGAATATACTCGAATCTGACATCAATCTGCCGTCAGACTGCAGTCAGTTTGTTTACTGGGAACTTATTCAAGATGTGTCCACCCGTTGGAACTCGACATTTTATATGATTGAAAGGTTTTTGAAGCTCCGTGCAGCTATAAATAACATCATAAATCGTCATGTCAGTGCACCTCCAATGATAACTGCTAAAAACTTAATAGATTTGACTGAGGTTTGTGACATTTTACGCCCGATCGAAGTCGCCACTCGTGAAGTCTGTGGCGAAAAGTATGAGACTAGCAGTAAGGTTATTCCGCTGACTCGAATGTTACACATAAAAATATCTGACTTAAAACTTACACTGACCATTGGGAATAATCTACAAAGGAACATAATAGCAGAAATAAAGAAACGCTTACAACCCACGGAATCAGTGAACATTCTGGCTGTTTCTACACTATTGGACCCCAGATTTAAGAACATCCATTTCCAAGATGCTCTAGCATGTTCTAAAGCGATAAACGCTATCAAAGATCTTATTACTACTGCACAGACAGAACAGATCACACAGAACCAACAAAATGTGGGTGATATCGAAAAGGAGAATATTGATACACAATTTAATCTATGGAGCGACCATTACAAACTTGTGCAAGAAATAGGTAACTCACTAACCCAAAATGAAACTGGTATGCCGTCAGAATTGAGGTATTACCTGAAAAATCCTTTAAGTGATTTAGACCAGAAACCATTGAAAATATGGAACCATATCATTGGTTCTACGTATCCAAAACTTCGTAATATTGCCATTAAATATTTATCATGTGTTGCAACGTCGTCAGCATCTGAAAGACTTTTTTCTAAAGCAGGACTTACACTTAGTCAGCAAAGAAACAGACTGAAAGGAAAACTACTTTCCAAACTGCTTTTTTTACAATCTGTTCCTAAAAAATTTTGGGAACACTGCGAGTAGTACTGCGGTTGTAGAACAGAATGGCATCTATATAATTGAATAAATATATTCTACAATTTAAATCTTCTGCGTTTCAAGTTTCCTTCACAATTGGCACAAACTTTCCGGACAACCCAATTATTCCTGACAAATATTCCTCTTTTTACTAATCTCCTAAATAGTTTTTCATACTTCTCTTGCCAAAGTATCGAAATATCGATGGACGAAGCTGATTTTCACACGTAAACATTTCATATTTCTAGTAACAGAAGAAGCGATATGTATTTTTGAAAAGAAGCTTGATTAATTGAGTGTAGGTATCTTAGAAATATATTTGCCACAAAAGAAATCGAGATTATTGTTTCACTGTGAATATTTATTACATTATAGTTTATTAATTATTCAGTTTATATCTCTAATGTGTCCGTTCGAAAATCTTAAAATATCGCGGAAAAATATATAGTCGAAATATTGTACTATATCCAGCGAAGAAATCTTAATCAATATCCCTGCCAATCGGTACACTTGCTCTTTACCTAGTTATTCAGTACTTTTTTTAATAGACATTTTTTAAATATTAATGTTAATTTATTGTTCTGTTTTGTTCATTTTATGCTTTATTGTAAAATCATCGATGTTGTCGAAAAATCGATGATTTGTGTTCGATGATTATCGGTTATCGATATTTAGCTATCGATGTCAAAATCGATGTCAACATCGATGTTTTCTCAACATCGCCCATCCCTAACTGCCACTGCCAGTGACTGCCACCCCGGACCACGAAAACGAACGCAAACTGGACGTAGATTGTTGACCAATCACGAGTTTCGGTACTATGGCGCAGCCAATCCGAGCGTAACCCACTGTACCGCCAAATTGTTACACGTGGTACATCTACATACCGTTTGTTCAAAGTGGTATCCGTCGTGCTTGAAGACGAACGCTCGAAAAATATTCTATGTGATCCTAAAGCATCAATATCCAGTCAAATCATCTCGAAGTATCCAGAAAGCAAACGTAATTATGGAATTGAATAATTTTCAATTATTTACAAAATAGTAATGTAAATAATAATTTAACACATGTTTTCTTATAAATGTTAATGTTCGCAGGAGCATGTATGATCGCCTAGGGCAGCGAAGATCAGGTGGGCGGTCCGAGGACGCTAGCATCCATGCGTCTTCTACGGGCTGCGTGGAAGAGGGTGCTCGAAGCCAATGAAGCGGCGGGCATGCCACGGACATGGAACCTCTAGTAGTGTACGTGTAGGCTCGTACCCTTAAGGTGAAGTTCCAGGACGCGTGGCTCGTCGACTCACAGTCGCCAAGCCGACTCGCCGAACCTGGACTAGCCAAGCCAGGAACCGAGCCACGAGCCGTGGAACTTCACCTTTAGGGCCCAAGAGCACACTACTAGAGGTTTCCATATCCGTGGCATGTCCACCGCTTCATTGGCTTCGAGCACCCTCTTCCACGCAGCACTTACAAAACGCTATGGATGCTAGCGTCCTCGGACCGCCCACCTGATCTTCGCTGGCCTAGGGTGTGCTGTGCGTAGATGAAGCTGAAGTAAGTATCGCATGTATCCTATTTATTCATACGTTACGTTTAATTTTATACTAATGTTCTATTTGTTTTCAGCGCTAACACAATACGGAATATGGTGATTCTACAGGAAAAAAGAAGTCGAAAATATAGAAAATTTTGTGATATCGCACTTAATAGGTACCACTGGTTACGGGACGTATTGCATGTGAATTTATAAATGTAAATATTGAATGTTCTTCTTCAAATTTATATGCGCTCCCTATATTATTTTGTAACAATTGTAATCGCCAATCATGTATTATTAAACAATGAATAAATACTTTTTGAAATAAGTAGAATTAAATATGTAATAAACTGTAGAATCTGCTTGCTTGTTGTGTGGGAGTAGGGATACACCTACAGCAATCACCGTACACATGTGTTGGTGCGTATGTCCATGTGACGTCACGCAGAGGGAATTGTTTGGCTATTGCGGCCTACAGATGGCGCTGTTGGATGTGTCAGGCGGGCGGCAGGATCTGCCGCGGATCTGCCGTGGATCTGCCGGCAGATCCGTAGTCGAATGCGGACGTAGACTGCACTGCAGCTGCCGGCAGATCCTGCGCTCTCCTGGCAGACCCTGCCGTCAATCTGCTTGCAGACGGCCGGCAGATGGTTATCAGGATAATTCAATACTAGATATAGATATATATATATGACGGACGACGATCCCTGCGAGAAAGTCGATCCATCGAGATCCATCGAAGGTCGACGAAACATGTGTTAGTTCTGTTTTGGCTGAAGGTGTGTGTGTATAACGCGTATACGTATTATGTCGACAAAAATTTATGACTGGAGAAGAAGAATCAGAACAATTTTTCTTATACCGTTTTCGACTGATCCATGAAACGATATTACGATATCTCTGTCATGGGAGGACCGATTTTATTGAAATTGGTCTTAAAAATGCCTTTAAATTTAGAAAATATTGCAGGCGTGATGAGATATTAATGAAATAAGTTTCAGGTTAGGTTGGAATAGCTATGCGTCGAGTAAAGATACACGGCAGCGACAGGCATATACAAGGTGTCTTTTCTTTCATGTACTTGGCGTCGAGACGCTACCGCGTCTCTAGATTATATATTACAAAAAAATATTGCGATATTATTTTCGAAATATTTAGTAACATTTTTATTATAGTATTTACACGCAATATTGACAATATTTACACTGTTCTGTTTACAATATTCTGTTCTTTTATAAATTTTTCTTTTTCTCCTTTTCCTATCTTTCCTTTTTCATTTTCGTTTTGCTTATCTTTTCTTCTTTATACAATTTATTTTTGATTGGTGTCGTGCTTAAATTTTCAAAGTCTTTACATTTTTCAGCAGTCACTCCTACTACGCCTGCCAATGACGCTTTTTTCAAATCTTCCCCTCCAATAGATGTTTTAATATTTACAGTAGTAGGTTCCCCATTGTAACTATAGTAAACATCTACTTGCCCATTGGGAAAATAAGTGATATGTACTATTTGACTTAATTTAATTCTCTTTAAATCTTTGTTCGTCGTCAATAAACTTTCGTAATTTTTTATTGCAATTTTTGTGGCATCTATCATCTCGAAGGGGGGATTTCGCGCCGTTCTAATTAATTCCACGTATTCTCCTTCGGTTTCGATTCTTTCCCGCATCTACTTTTTCGTCCCATATAATCCAAAACTCCTATCACAAAAATTGCAATAAAAAATTACGAAAGTTTATTGACGCCGAACAAAGATTTAAAGAGAATTAAAATAAGTCAAATAGTACATATCACTTATTTTCCAAATGGGCAAGTAGATGTTTACTATAGTTACAATGGGGAACCTACTACTGTAAATATTAAAACATCTATTGGAGGGGAAGATTTGAAAAAAGCGTCATTGGCAGGCGGAGTAGGAGTGACTGCTGAAAAACGTAAAGACTTTGAAAATTTACTGCAATATTGTACCTACAGTGGACAAGATTTTGGCAAAAAATTTTTAAGCACGACATCAATCAAAAATAAATTGTATAAAGAAGAAAAGATAAGCAAAACGAAAATGAAAACGGAAAGATAGGAAAAAGGAGAAAAAGAAAAATTTATAAAAGAACAGAATATTGTAAACAGAACAGTGTAAATATTGTAAATATTGCGTGTAAATACTATAATAAAAATGTTACTAAATATTTCGAAAATAATATCGCAATATTTTTTTGTAATATATAATCATATAATACATAGTGAGAACGTCATGTCTTTGCAGTGTGACGCGATTGTACGCAGCTGCTGACTGTTGGTGCCGCGCGGGATTTATATATATCGTCATATCTTCTATAATTATTTATTTATCAGTGTGAAAAATGGTGAAAAACTTCCTTGTATATTAAGAAAAAACTTTCTCGCTACAAGTTATATGTACCTCAAAATTCCCGCGATACTTTTTAACGGCGAACGTTGAAAAACATGGGTTATGTCCAGTATTACTTTTAAATTAAATATTATTACATTTTTTAACATAAGGGGTTTGTGCATACATTTTACGGCTTCGCTAGAGTTTTCTGAGTTTTATGTTTCAAATCTCATAACGATCCGTTAATATTTACTCAAGTTATCGCAATTTATGTGTAAAGAAATAATGATTTTGGTCGAAGAAATTTTTTTGTTCATAATTTTTATCTCGAATACTAATGATTCGATAAAAAAACTGTAAATAGAAAAAATGTGTGTCGTGGCGAGCTTTATAACATTATATTTTTTAAAATACAGTTTAACAACATTTAATTTTCCAATATTTCTTAGCGTTTGTACAATACTTTTTCGCATTTTCGAGCGCTAGTCCCCTTATTGCATGCAAGCCCTCAATTAAGGTAAATATTTAATCTTTTTACCTTACTTCTCATTAACGAATTTTTTAATTTCCGGCGCTACATTATTTTAGTCGTATAAATACTATTGTTGGGAATAAAGCAAGTAGTAGATGCCCCATGTGCTTGCGAACTGCGCACCAATTCGGCAATTTAAGTGATGATTTCTCACCCAAAAAGTCATCACTTAAGTTTGGTTTGGGATTATTGCATGACGAAATAAAAGCTTTTGAGCATCTGCTACATATTTCTTATCGGATAAAACTTCAAATGTGGGATATATGAAACCATACAAGAGGTAAGTTTGGGTTTTTATAGAGTACAATGTAAAAACAACTATTGATGCAGCAACAAAAAGACATTTTTATCAACTTCAAACATTTTTTATCTCACGCTACTACAATTCACTTCCGTTCAAATATAATGTGCAATACTATCGCTGACTTAATTTTAAAATTAACATAAAATGATATATTTGTTTCATTTCTCAGAACAATTCGAAGAGAGAAAAATTGTCGTGAAAAGAAACATGTATGCAAAAATTGGAGTTCGAGTGGACCAAGTTTTGCAGGGGCATGGCACGACAAATACGGGAAATGTTGCTAGAAAGAGTTTTGAAAATCCGGCAATATTTGCAGAAGCTTTGGAAATCGACGAGCAACTCGTGAATAACATTGCTACAATATTGTCGGTTTTTAAATGTAAGAAGCCATTAAAGCTAAAAGAACTCGAGGAATTCTGCTGGGAGTCATATTCTCTTCATTATAAATTATTTCCGTGGGCTCGAATGAGTCCTACCTTACATAAATTATTAAAACATGGTTGCGAAGTAGCAAGACAGTTTCCACTACCAATAGCATATTACTCAGAAGATGCAAACGAATCCTGGCATAATCAAGAGACACGGTAGTGTCTCGCGCCAAGTATATAATATATAGGGTAAGTGTGGGTATTACTGCGGACTTTTAAGGTAGGTTAACTTTAGAACCCTCGATACGGCGTTCAAATGAATGAAAGTTCCTCCTTCTTTTTTTAAAAGAAAGGTGGGACCTTAATAATTCCATAAAAAAATATGAGGGCGGGGTAATATGTACAGTTAATTAAAAACACAGAGATTTGTCGATCAATGTCATTGCATGAGTTACTGCGGACATGCATGTATTACTGCGTGCCAGTTACTAACGAAACATCAGTTACTGCGCATGTATTACTGCGTGATGTCGGGCGAAACATAACCTTAAAGGTGCGTCTAGACGTTGCGAGGCGTGCGCGCGAGGCACGCCTCGCCTGTTGGAAAGTCTTCGGAGCCTACCTCGACATGAACGATTCCAAAGCAACTTCGAGCTACCTCGAGCAAAGCTCGCAGGGTGATTCTCCAGCTACGCCGGTCACCCCGTGGCGAGGACAGACCTTTGCAGTGCCCCATCGAATTTTATGGCTTTCGACCCTCGAAGGGTTTGGAATACCATTAAGAAGTTGTGAAATCTTCGACTTCCGCATTTCTCATCGGATCTTTGCGAAAACGACGCCAATGGATTCCTGGCGTTCCGCCGATTAAAATCATACCAAATATCATGCAAATCTGACTACTTTGACACAAGCTATTTGTATTTCTTATGTAAAAGTGGTCCGATTTGCACGATATTTGGTATGATTTTCATCAGAAAATCACAAGGAATCCATCGGCGACACTTCCATATCCATACGATAAAGAATAAAGAATTATTATATTTCTGAACCAGGTAGGTCCAGTGTTTTCTGAAGCGACGCCCGTCGAAGGATGCCGCCTGGTACCCCGCAGTGCCCATCGAATTTTATGGCTTTTTTCGGAAAAAGGTATGAATCCTGGGTCGAACGTAGCGAATCGAGGTAGGCGCCTCGCAGTCAAGGGGTGACATATCCATTATAGCGTATTAAGAAATTCTTTTTTTCATCGTATCGAGATAGAAGTGACGCCAATGGATTCCTTATGTTTTTCTGACGAAAATCATACCAAATATCATGCAAATCGGCCTACTTTGACACAAGCTATTTGTATTCCCTGTGTAAAAGTTGTCCGATTTGCACGATATTTGGCATGATTTTCATCGGAAAATCACAAGGAATCCATCGGCGACACTTCCATATCCATACGATAAAGAATAAAGAATTATTATATTTCTGAAACAGGTAGGTACAGTGTTTTCCGAAGCGACGCCCGTCGAAGGATGCCGCCTGGTACCCCGCAGTGCCCATCGAATTTTATGGCTTTTTTCGGAAAAAGGTATGAATCCTGGGTCGAACGTAGCGAATTGAGGTAGGCGCCTCGTAGTCAAGGGTGCAATGTCTATTACAGCGTATTAAGAAATTATTTTCTTGATCGTATCGAGAGGGAAGTGACGCCAATGGATTCCTTATGTTTTTCTGATGAAAATCGTACCAAATATCATGCAAATCGGACTACTTTGACACAAGCTATTTGTATTCCCTATGTAAAAGTTGTCCGATTTGCACGATATTTGGCATGATTTTCATCGGAAAATCACAAGGAATCCATCGGCGACACTTCCATATACATACGATAAAGAATAAAGAATTATTTTATTTCTGAAACAGATACAGGGTAATTATGGAGGTACGCCCGTCAAGAAGATGCGGCCTGGTACCCCGTGGCGAGGACAACCCTTCGCAGGGTCTCGCCCGATTTTTATGGCTTTTTCCGGAAAAAGGTACGAATCCTGGGCCGAACGTAACGAATTGAGGTCGAGCCCCCGCAGTCGAGGGTGAAATATCCATTACAGCGTATTAAGAAATTCTTTTTTTTATCGTATCGAGAGGGAAGTGACGCGAATGGATTCCTTATGTCTTTCTGATGAAAATCATACCAAATATCATGCAAATCGGACAACTTTTACGTAAGTAATACAAATAGCTTGTGTCAAAGTAGGTCGATTTGCATGATATTTGGTATGATTTTCATCAGAAAAACATAAGGAATCCATTCGCGTCACTTCTATCTCGATACGATGAAAAAAAGAATTTCTTAATACGCTGTAATGGACATTGCACCCTTGACTGCGAGGCGCCGACCACAATTCGCTACGTTCGACCCAGGATTCATACCTTTTTCCGAAAAAAAGCCATAAAATTCGATGGGCACTGCGGGGTTGAAAAAACTTTTTCGGTATTTTAAACATTAAAAACATCATTTAAATCGACTTAGTTTCCGAAACAGTACAGTATCAAAGTGCGGCATCTATCCCAAATAAAAGTGCGGCGTCTCTCCGAAATGCCTGGGAGAGGCGCCGCACTTTCGTATTTCCACATGCTAAGTCGAAAGTAACCCATTCTGCCAAGGAAATATTCTACATGGTCCCCTTAACGTATTACAAATGTTGTATCAAGAAAAACTATGAATTTTTAGCTACTATATTAGTGAAAATAGACGCGACGTATAATTATTCAGGCAAAGTACGCTAGGCTTACCTCGAAAAACAGCAAAATCTTTAACAATAATACAGGAAACACGCTCTGGCTTGACAAACTAACTCAAATGAACAGCCTTAAACAAATAAAATCGGCAATGATGTGTTTTATTACCGATATCCTTGAAATACCGATAGTGCGGCGTCTCTCCGAGTGCGGCATCTCTCCCACAATTACCCTAACTAATTTAAATTACATTGCAGCCACACACAGCCTACAGAGAGTGACAGTAACAATGACAGCGATACGTCAACTGATCACGAGATGTAAAACATTCAAATACATCATTATTCTTATTTTGATTGTGTTCCATATATGAAAATACAATTATCAAATCATTTCAACGAAAAAATCGTGATTTCATTAGTTTCTTTCACAAGAATCGATTTTTTTCAAAATCCTGAGGTCGTTGACACATTTTGCGAACGGATTTGAAATCAGCGCGACAAAAACTATAGGAAATGATGTACAACATGTCAAGAAAAAATTCTAACCGAGCATGGTATTGGATAAACCATAATTTTGCTGTAAAATTTCAAGTTTAACACAGATTTTCAAAGGTAAAAAACGTTCGTACTATAATTTCATTAATTTTCCCTTATTCTGCAATCATTCAGTTTTAATTTAAAAAAAAAACATCGCTCTATCTCATTTCTATCAAAAGTTCTTTGATTTTGAAACAAACTTCGTCACTTTGCCCCACTGTGCGCCCCTCTTCTTCTTACCACTGGCACGTCGGAACGGAACTGACAAGGAACTGATAGCAAATATGCCGAAAACAATACGTATTCTAAACGAAAGTGAAAATGATGTTAACGATGACGAGATTCAGGTCAACATTGACGATAATATCATAGGGTCGGAAATAACAGACATACTACTTACAAATACTGAAATTTTAAATTTAAACAGTGAAGAAGAAAATAACAATGAATCCTTATCGCCTTCAGTTTTTACAACTAGGACACTTAGATGTGCGGCACATACGTTGCAATTAGCAATGAATGACCTATTGAAAGGAAGAAAGGTTGCGAAAATAGTAGACAGAGCCCGGCAGGTAGTAAAGAAATTACGGACCCCGCTTATAAAGTCTGCGTTGTTAGCATTATACGACAAAAATGCTATATTAGATTGTAGTTCGCCCCGTCTGAATGCTTGCTGTTCCTTTGCGGACTGCATCTTGGATAATGGCGATTTTTTTCGAAACCAAATGTAATAAAGTTTACAAAAACAATTGAATGCTACAGCGGGCGTGTTCCAATTATACCCAAATCGGGCCCGCGGTCGCAATATATAATGGAAATCTCGGGCGTTGCGGGCGATTGGAGTGTAAGTGGAATTCGCCCAAAATAGGATTCCAGCTATTAAAATTAAAACACCATCCCGCTTTATTTATTTGTGTCTTCCATTATAAATCCGTTGATCTATTTATTTTTCATAAATTCTCAACCACGACGTTAAAAAAAAAAATAATAATATGTAATAATAATAAATGAAAAATAAAAATATTTTTTATTTTTCATAAATTCTCAACCGGACAAATTTCTTACTTATTTTGGTTACTCGCATGAACAGAGTGACAGATATAGCGTGAAGTAAACGGATGACGTTTAATGCGAGACACGTTCGCGCAGTCCTGTCACAAAATTTAATTTTCGGTTATATTTATTTTCCCGTTGTTAATCAAGAGACACGGTAGTGTCTCGCGCCAAGTATATAATATATATGCGCAGCGCGAGACACAGAGTGGCTCTATTACGCCACGACTCGCTATCAAGAACCCTGAGATTTCCGAATCTCAATAACGGCTGATCCGATTAGATTTTGAATGATCTTAATGGATAGCTTGGGTTTGATTTACATAAGAAAAGTGTCTTCGTTTTGTTCCTACGGGCCTTATGAGCTGAGATATTTCGATGTAAAGTTGCAATTTGCTGAATTTTATGTTCGTAAAATTCAGACCGTCATCGTCATCGTCCTACACTTCTAGGCAAGAGGGGAGTATGAAAGGGTGAGGAAATGTCTCTCAGGCACGTCGTTCATTGGATGCGGGTTTTGGCCAATCGCGTAACAAATAATCTGACAGCTACATAGACAGAGATAACCTACCATGTACTTAGTGTCAAATAAAGTAAATTGTCCGAATTTGAAATGTCATGAGTTTTTACACTAAATAGGAGACTGAATTATTGTCTCAATTAACAAGGTAAGTCGCCAAATTTTTTTAATAGTTTCTTATGAAGAGTCGCAGACTTGAAAGTTGTTCGGAGATGGTTCGACAGAGAAGCATCTTCTTTCGCACAAGTTTCTAGAAATTATACAATGCATGCACAAAATAATATATTGTTTTTATACCAGCAAACTATTTTTTAATTAGAATTTGTATGTAAAGCTTATAGAAACGAAGGGGACGCAGAGGCTCGGATAGAAATGAAGGGGACGCACAAGCTTGGATGGAAATGCAGGCGATGCACAGGCTTGGAGGTTGTCCGGAGAAGGTCTGGGTTAGATCTCTGTCCCTGATATAGACAGAGAAGCATTTTGTTTCCCACAAGTTTCTAGAAATTTGTCAAATAAGGTAAATCGACAAAATTTGTCAAATTAGCATTGCATTAAGAATTAAGAAAATTATGGCGGACTGTTTGCAAGGTAGAGCAGGTCACATTAGTGAAGTAAACACACTGAAAACGCATCTCCCTTGATACTTTTCAATCTTTTGTGAAAGATATATTAATTATATTAATTAAAATCCACAGTCGTTCCCACACTATTCATTAATTTTATTAGTTTCCCATTAACAATATTTCAATTCACCAATAAACATCTAAATCAACACCAATAAAAATATTGAAAATCTCTTTGTTCATTTTCGCTAAATTATCATTAGAATTTTTTAAATTTCCTGCAACAAGACTTTCTACCATATGCTCTCACCTCCTTCGGACACATTATGTAGTCTCTACACTTACTACAGCAAAAGGCCACTCTATTTCTATATATTTTTATATAATTAACTAGTAGTACAGTAAAAGATAAGATGTTGGACATGTTTAAGCTTATATTCTATTCTAACTTATAACGCCAACGTGTAGAAATATCAAACATCTGAGTTGAACGTAACGCCAACGAGTAGAAATATCAATCATCTGAGTTGAACGTAACGTAAAATAACAGATAGTAGATTTTGAAATAAATGCGTATTTCTTTGGTCTACACCATCCCGCTTTATTTATTTGTGTCTTCCATTATAAATCCGTTGATCTATTTACTTTGGACAAGACTTTCATCTGAGTATTCTGGTTTCTTAACCCTTGCCATCTCTACGAAATACATAACATTCGTTTCCATTCTGTTCATTACTACTCTAGTTTCCCGCTTTATTTATTTGTGTTTTCCATTATAATAATCAATGGATTTATATATAAATCCGTTGATTTGTTTACTTTGGACAAGACTTTCATCAGAGTATTCTGGTTTCCTAACCCTTGCCATCTCTACGAAATACATAACATTCGTTTCCATTCTTATCATTACTACTCTAGTTTCCCGCTTTATTTATTTGTGTTTTCCATTATAATAATCAATGGATTTATATATAAATCCGTTGATTTATTTACTTTGGACATTACAAGTTTATCGTTTATAGTGGCAAAATTATTATGATTTTTTTTAGGTTCATTGCAATAAAAGTCATTTGACATTTATCCTTTGTGTCATTTTCGCTACAGCATCGCGAACAGAACCGATCGCGCGGATTTATATAATTATGACAATCATAGGCAGATGGTGCCACAGTGGTGTTTCAACATGAATTGGAAGTGTTCTAGACGGGAACCTGTGGCTTGGCAGTGCCCCCACCATATTCACGAAATACTGTAGAATCGTAGCGATGTAAAAAAGCCAGCCCTAGTGAGCTCGAATGCAATCGAAACTCGATCGGCCACAATCGTTTGAGCCGTGTGTACCGTGAAATGTACTAATCCGGACACTTTCCATTCACTAAACCGTTTAGTAGTAAGTGGCTACTCGCTACTCGACTAAATTACTCGACCTGTCTGAGGTCACTTTCATCAACCAATCACCGATCGTCCACTGTCGTCCACCACCACATGCGCAGTATCATGCACCCCCCTTATTTACACGAGCTTAGGCCCCGCCTTAGACCATATATACTCATAGACGCGGCTCCAGATAACTGCCTTGACGCAAAGATAAAATCATCGACGTGACGTCACATGTGGGCAAAATAATAATGGAATACATTCAATTTGACCAATTATAGGTTAAGCGATATTATATTCAGCCAATATTAAACATTAAAAGTAATGAAACACTTACTGATGAAAAGATACATTCGTCCCACGCTTTTGGCGTTCTTTGCAATTTTTTATACAAGTTTGTACCATTATTAATAATTCTTTACAGACAAAAGCTGTAACCTCGTTTGTATATGCGATCTAACCACGCTAAGGCCTGATGCAATGTGCAGTAAACACCATTTTGAATTATCTTTTGCCCACAAGTGACGTCACTTCTGCCCGTTATCTTTGCTTCACTTCGGCTCGTGGATGCATATAGAGCGGGCCGCGTCTATGAGTATATATGGTCTAAGGGCCCCGCAGCTTAGTGCTCCGTCCATTTAATTCTTAGGTCCATGGCGTGGACAAATTTTATAAGATTTACCATTTACCAAAACGAAAGTTAATAAAAAATGGACTCTTCACAATTGGAAAACGTTCTCAATGCAAAATATAATAAGAAACATGATGGTTATGTTCAATATGGAACAGCCGGTTTCAGAACAAAGTAAGCTTTTTACTTTTATATTTTAACTTATTTTTATACTTAAAATCACGTATATATATTTTTAATAATTGCTAACGTATATGAATATTTATTTAATCAGTGAAAGACTCAATTGCATGAATTAAAAAATAAAATGTATCTACTTATTATTAATTTTCACTCTTTTAAAATTACTTTTTTCACCGTTTCTAGTATATCATTTTTCTAATGAATTATTTAATTGTTTAAGTGGTTTCAAACATGTTATTTTAATCTTTGTTTCCATTTTTCCTAAATTTTCTTTGCTACCTCATTTTGATACATACAAAATTGATTAATTAAATTTCGCTAATACTCCTTAGGTTTACACGGTATATAACAATTTCATATAATGTCAATGTATTCTACAACTACAGCTTATATGGATATTTAGTAAAAGCACTAGAACAGTTTGCATCAAGTAATTTCAAATTTTCATTTTAGATTTTTGCTAAGAAACTTTCTAATTATATAACAAGTGTTTATGACTTTGAAATGACAAATATCAAAGCTTTGCAAGAAATCAATATAAATCTGTTGTAATATATTTTACTAGAATTGTGTTTCATTTCATTGTCAATTGGTTTTTGTGTTTTTGATGAAATTGTGTTTCCAAATTAAAATTTCATAAACATGATTAACACAGTGTTGATGTACAATCAACTATGATAAATTGAATTGTTTCAAATTCTTATTAGCACTATTAAATCTTATTGGCTAAGCTGTCTTACAATTAGTGGGTTCCCTATAATAATAATGTAGTCAGTGTTGTTATTAATTATTATTTCGATATCATCAGTGATCTTTTTTTTCAATCTCATTCATCTTCTTTTATTTTCTGCTACACGATTCTGTATCGTAATATTATTTCTATAATCTTATAGCAAATCATTTTCTATAGTTCTGTAGAATGTACTGATTGTCATTTAAATTTTCGACTTACACTGTTATGTTTGGTAGTACTATTAAACTTTTATTTCTTTGCCATTTGGCCCTAGAAAAGGGTTGTCCTTTCTCGCATTCCTTGCATCTATGATTTTCTGCATCCATTGTCTTCCTTCTCCGTTGTCTCTTAACAATTCGCTGATATTTATTCTATTTCCTTCCAGCATTGTTTTACTATTTTGTTTATCTTGGCTCCTTCTGTCTTCCAGTAATAGGTGCGCTGGTGTATTACATCTTTTCTGTATCTCCTCTACCTTCACCTTCTCTTTCCAGCCCCATATTTCTGTTGCATACAATATTAGGCTCTTAACTAGATCATTAAAAAATATTATTCTTGCCAAGAAGTTATTCTTAAATCGTCTTTGTCCTAGTCCCCAAGTTTGTCTCTTCGCGATCTCTGGTCCTCCTTTTCTTTGGAAATTGTACCCTAAGTGTTTAAATTCTTACACTTCTACTACTTCTTTCTCCCCCTATTTCCATTCGTCTTTCTTTTTTTTTACTCCTTCCTTTCTTGAATACTAGCAGTTTTGAGTTTTCCTCATTCAGTCTGAGGTCCTTTTCTTTCGACGGTTCTTCAGCCTCTTCAGTATTTCCTGTAATTCCGTTTCGGTCTTTGCTATTAGGACAATGTCATCCACGTACACAAGGGTACACAATTTTCAGTTTCCTATTAGTACTCCTCCTGATTGCCCTTTCTTCATATACTCTTGTATGCAAAACTGTTATGTACAGCGCAAACAGAGTTGGGCTTAATGGGCATCCTTGCCTCACTCCTTTTTTATCTAGAATATCCTAGATATTTCTTCACTGATTTTGACCATACTTCTTGTTTCCCTATTTATTTTGTTGATTTTTGCTCTCACTAGGGGTCCAATTTGGCTTAAACATTGCACAATTATAGGAGACCCCATAGGTAATAATTTTCCAGTCATTAGACCAAATCGGTATTGCGCAAGTCGTGCGCTTCCCTCTCAGTTGTTGACTTATTCCTCTGTCCTCTACCATTTGGCTTAGTTTTTCCCTGTTGAACTTGTCAGAGGCTGCTTTCAAATCTGCGAAAAATGTGCACAATTTACCTCCTTTTACTTGTAACTCCTTGTTCACGACATAGTTCAGGATGAAGATGTAGTCTATTGTAATTCTTCCACTTCTGAATCCTGCTTGCATTTCTGGCGTTAGTCCTTTGTCTTCGATTTATATTTCCAATCGTTTTCCTATAACCATCACATATATCTTGTACGCCGTGTTGAGGAGCATTATACTTCTGTAGTTCTTCTCCTTATCTCTGTCTTCCTTTTTGAATATTAGGGATATAAAGCCTTGTTTCCATATCTCAGGAAAACCGACTCCTTTCCATACTTTAAATATTATTTCCGTCACACTCTCTGCTACTTTCTTACCTCTGTATATCCATATTCTGTTTTCGAGTTTTTCTGCCTTTCCTGGTTGCAACCTTTTCTGTTGCTTTACAACTTCTTCTACCATTATTGTTTCCAGCTCCTCTTGCAGGTTTGCTATTTTTCCTTATTGTTCGTTCCGTTCGTACGCTTCCATTAATTCTTCAAACCACTGTCTCCATGCATCCATTTTGATATGCTTTGTCAATCCTACTCTTCTTGTCCTTTCTTTGTTAATATACCGTCATACTTCGTTTATGTTCATCAGCAACTATATATTTCTTTTTCTTCCTTTTTCTTGCCCTTATATTCTTCTTGACAGGTACTTCTTCCTTTCTGCCATTTCCTTAGAGTTTTTTTGCTATTCCTTTTCTTTTCTGTACATTCTTTGTCCCTTCGTGTGCTTTTTGTCTAGAGACGCGGTAGCGTCTCGACGCCAAGTTCATGACACCCTGTATATGTCGTTTGTCGCTACCGCTATCATTTACTCGTCGCCCGGGTAATCCAACCTAACCTGATATTTATTTCATTAATATCTCATTACGTCTGCAATATTTTCTAAAGGGTATAGCCGGTTAAGATGGTCAAATGTGCCCCTGAACCGAATTCAAATCGCGATGAGTCATTCGAAAGCTTATAAAAAAAGAATGATTTCTGCCAAGTTTCAACTTTGTATCTCGACCCGGGGGGTAGTAAAGGGTAAAAATAGAAAATCAGGTTTTTGCCGAATTTCTCCTATACCTGCGGATGAAAAATTTTGAAAAAATTCAGAGGCATGTCTGTTATCGGTGCACATATTAGGGAATCGTGTCAGATTTTTAAATTCAAAAACCAAGCTGTGAAAAATAAAAAAAACCCCAAAAATGCTAAAAAATGCCGGTATTGTTTCGAAGCAGTCTTGATACTATAATTGTATTTTTACTGTAAGTCCGCATCATTGTTACTATTGTCTTGAATTTTTTCAGATTTTTCAATTTGGTGCGCCGCAGTTAAAAAAATTAAAAACCGATTTTTTCGCGGTTTTTTCCGTGTCAGAGTAACTAATAGGTCGAACATTCGTACATACTTTATGGAATAAGTCTTTCATGCAATCTTCAATGTCTTCACATGCAGCAAAACAGCGTAGGAATCAAACGAACTAAACATGCTGTAACATTACAGTCTAAAATATCTATCGTATTTTCAATGGCGTCAATGGCGCAGCGGTAAAGTGTTCGACTGTTGAATCGCTGCGAACTTTTTGAACGTAGGTTCGAGCCCCGGAACTTTTAAGTCCCCACAGGGTCATATTTTTTTCACATTAATTATGTATTTTTTCGATTTCTAGCTATATGTCAATGATCGATATTTATATACAAATGTTTTAAAAACATATTAAAATTATTTTAAAACTTGAAAATTATTGTTAGGTATCCTGCCAATTACAGCATTGTTTAACTTCTGAATTTTGGAAACAATGTTTTTAAAACATTTGTATGTAAATATCGATCATTGACATATAGCTAGAAATCGAAAAAATACATAATTAATGTGAAAAAAATATGACCCTGTGGGGACTTAAAAGTTCCGAGGCTCGAACCTACGTTCAAAAAGTTCGCAGCGATTCAACAGTCGAACACTTTACCGCTGCGCCATTGACGCCATTGAAAATACGATAGATATTTTAGACTGTAATGTTACAGCATGTTTAGTTCGTTTGATTCCTACGCTGTTTTGCTGCATGTGAAGACATTGAAGATTGCATGAAAGACTTATTCCATAAAGTATGTACGAATGTTCGACCTATTAGTTACTCTGACACGGAAAAAACCGCGAAAAAATTGGTTTTTAATTTTTTTAACTGCGGCGCACCAAATTGAAAAATCTGAAAAAAATTCATGACAATAGTAACAATGATGCGGACTTACAGTAAAAATATAATTATAGTATCAAGACTGCTTCGAAACAAAACCGGCATTTTTCAGCATTTTTTGGGGTTTTTTATTTTTCACAGCTTGGTTTTTGAATTTAAAAATCTGACACGATTCCCTAATATGTGCACCGATAACAGACATGCCTCTGAATTTTTTCAAAATTTTTCATCCGCTGGTATAGGAGAAATTCGGCAAAAACCTGATTTTCTATTTTTACCCTTTACTACCCCCCGGGTCGAGATACAAAGTTGAAACTTGGCAGAAATCATTCTTTTTTTATAAGCTTTCGAATGACTCATCGCGATTTGAATTCGGTTCAGGGGCACATTTGACCATCTTAACCGGCTATACCCTTTAAAGGCATTTTTCTTATGTAAACCGCATATCAGCTTTCGAATGAGACTAATTTCAATAAAATCGCTCCACGCATGACAGAGATATCATAATATCGTCTCATGGATCAGTCGGAAACGGTAAGATTTTTCTTCTTCTGATTCTCCAAGAAATTTGTCGTCAATCATAATCAGGGTTGCCACCTCATCACCATATAAATCCCGGAGTGTCAGACATTCCAACCCGGAGATTCGAACATAAACCCGGAGATGGAAAAAGCAAAAAAAAAAATTCTTGAATATCCGGAAAACAAATGTGCAATTCTTTTAAACATAAATAATTGAGAATTTAAACATATCAGTTTTTTAATTAATAACGTTTATTGCATATATAAATACAATTATAAATTTACAAGAAACAAAGCAAAAAAAAGTTACGGCTAAAGATATCTAGCCTTTTTACAAATGTACTGCGACATTTACAGTGTTTCATAACATGAAGGAATCTTTTCGATTTTGCAAAATCTTTCTCTATGTAGCTATTTTTTTTTTAAATGATATTTCTCATTAGAAATTGCACATTTCAATAATATTTTTTGATCTGGTGTGAGCAAAAAAGTATGAAAGTCTTTACAGTTCATGTCATAATTTAATTTTGTACAAATTTCAGCTTTTACTAAGCTTACTCGCATTCGATTTCTTTCGTCACTCCAAAGATTTTTCATAATCGAGAAGACTCCTTCAACATAACTATTATTAACTGGAATAGCTAATATATATTCCACAATTTTTGGTAATTCTACAAATGTATCAACGTGTTTAAAAATATTTATCCATTTTTGTTCCACTGAATCTTCCTGAATTTTTATTTCTGGTATTATTGTGTTTAACAATTGTATCTCATCAAATAATATATTACCGTTTGTTGATATATTTAACAAATTTGCGACTTCCATTACGCTTTCGTAATTGAAATTATTACCTACAGTCTCTAGTTTAAAAATATTTAATTCCTTGTAAATTGTTGTATCATATTCATACCATTTTTGTAAATAATCTACAGTTTTTTGATAAACTGATATTGCTTCCGTTATAAATAATTGTTTATTTTTATCAGGATTTTTTTTAAGTGCGGCATTCACTTGGGCACCAAAAAATTTATTTTCAATACGCGTATTAATTTTAGTTCGCAAATCGCGCATGACTTGATCCAACTCAATAACGGTTATGATGTTTCTTTCTAGAGTTTGCAAAGTTTTACACATTGTATCCATGTAATGATGTAAAAAATATAAATATAATTCGGGTATTGTTAATAATGAATTGTGTGGCGATAACATATCATGCAAATCGTTTTCTTGAACACTAATAAAATCCCATATAACTTAATGGCAATTTTCTTTTCCTTGTTCAAAAAAATAGGTTTTTATTGCTGGCCAGGAATGTAGCAAACGTTCAAGAGCTTTGAAAAACGAGAGCCACCTAATTCTAGAATATTTTAAAACGTTTTCATACTCCATTTCGACGAAAGCAAAACATTCTTTCAGCTCTTTTACTTTTTTCGCAATATGACTGAATTCGGCGAATACTTTATTTAATAAATTTTCAACGTCGAATGAGAGAAGTTTCACTGCATGTCGAGATGCATTATGTAAAATATGGCAATGACAATTACCTTTCAATAAATTATTATTTAAGTCCGTCTTTAATTTTTGATATACGGAAACATGTTTTCCATAATTAACGGACGCATTATCTGCACCGTACGAAACTAATTTCATTGGATCGAGACCATATTTTTCAAGCCGCAGTTTAATATTTTTGACTATGACTTCTGAAGTTTCATCTGCATCCTCATAAAAGTCTAAAATTTTATGCTGTAACCCTGTGGTCTGGTTAAAATATCTTATTGCAATCGGAAAAAACTTTTGATTGCCTTTATTGCTAGCATCAGTGCAAATAGAAAATGGCGATGTTTTCATATCATCTATAATAAGTTGAATAGATTTAGGATACAAAACGTTTTCTACGATGCATTCTGCTTTTGTTCTTCCGCATTGGATTTTTGAGGATAGTGTAGAATCTTTATAAATTTCACATGTTAATCTGATTCCACATTCAGTACTTAAATAGCTATGATGGTGATTAATTCCATGAAATATCTGAGCTACTTCAGCTGCTGCAGTTTTTAAATCGGTGCTTGTTATATTTGAATTACAGCTACAAAAATTCGTCAGCAACCGATTTTCTAATTGGATGCGCAGAGAATTTTTGTGTTCCTTACCATCACAATGGGATTGCACTGATTTTATTCCATCGTATTTTACGGTGAAGGTGCGTGAACACCACTTACATTTTGCAGTGTGCGTATCAACTTTTAATAACCACTCTTTATATTCATTCATACTGCACCATCCCATGTTAAAACTGGTTAAATACTTTCGCTTCTTTTGCAAAGGCGATTCCATATTCGTTTCTAAAAACAATATATAAATAAATTGGTCTTGATAATTGCAATATAAAGACAAATTTACAAACGAATAAATTCTCTGAATTATATTTATACAATTTTATATCACACTGATTAATTTAACTTAAAAAAATCATTTAGAAAACAAATTCATACGTACATAATACATACACTTACTTGTAACAGCCTCGTTTGAAAAGTTTAAATTTTTAGATTTGCACTTAGATATTATTACTGCACTTATAGAATATACATATAACATACATTCAAATTAAAACTCGCAGATATATAGGTAACAATGACACCTTCTTGATACTCTTTCTTCTTTGGAATGTTCATGAGCGTTGCTATGGTAAGCATACCATAGCAACGTAGGGCTGAACAGTAACAAATGACGTTCGAATATTCGGGTCATCCCCGCGATAGGAAATGGTGATTTTCGAGAACAGTTAGAAATTCCCCGAGAATTATCAGTTTTGATAGATGTCGCTGCTTGAGACACGTGAAAGTTTTAAAAGGAAAATTTTAAGGAAAGCATAACAATTTCTTATTATTTCGCTTTTTCTACAACCCGGAGATTTTTCCAGTAAAACCGGAGCCCGGAGATTTGCTTCAAATCCCGGAGTCTCCGGGCCGAAACCGGAGAGGTGGCAACCCTGACCATAATACGTATACGCGTTACACGCACACCTTCATCCAAAACGAAACTAACTGTTAGATAATTATGTATCTGACGAATATAAACTGATAAGCTTTGTGTGTATGGAATTGTAAGAATAATTAGCGAAGACCGCTTTAATATTGGTATAAAAAGGAAGTTTTATTAGAGAAAAGATATTGCGTCAAACACGTGTCGAGACCAACAACGGAATGAAAGCTTACATGGTTGGGTACAGATGTCGCACGCGTAACGGAAGAAGATCAAATGTACTATACACTTAACACGCCTCCTTACATTTGATTCTTTTCATACATTATTAATATATAATTATCATTACAGTTATATTACTTTTAACATTTCTCTAAATTGTATGAACTTAGCTTTACTCAGACCTTTAGTCAGTATATCCGCCATATTATTTTGAGATTCAACTTTGATTACATCAATAATACTTTCTTCATAATGTTCGTTTACATAGTGATATTGAACTTCTATATGTTTAGAGTTTTTAGTAAGGTTTCCATATTTGGCAATAGCAATTGCTCCTGAGTTATCTTCAAATATTTTTACTGGTTTTTTAATTTCAATTTTAAAAGTATCTTTCAGCATATTTCGTATAAAACTAACATCAGTTACTGCCTCCGACAAGGCAATATATTCAGCTAAAGTTGATGACTTCGCTACAGTGTTTTGTTTACGTGATTTCCAATAAATTACATTTTCAAATAATCTTAAAACATATCCTGTTGTAGATTTTTTATCATTACAATCTCCTGCCCAGTCAGCATCGACCACACAGTCTAGTATTTCCTTATTATAATCTTTGGTATAAGTTAATTTTAAATCTTTGGTTGAATATAGGTACTTTAAAATTCTTAGAGCATATTTAAAGTGAGTATAAGATCCCTGAAATCGACTTAAGTAGTTTACGCTAAACGCAATGTCTGGTCTAGTTCCAGTACTTATATATAATAGTTCGCCAATCAAGTTTCTGTATTTGATACTTTCATCAACGTTGCTTACGGGTTTGAGTTTTAAACTTATTTCGATAGGTGTATTATACAACTTAGCACTTTCTAGTTGATATTTTTCTACTAAGGATACAATGTAATTTTTTTGATCCAAGGTCACATTATATTCTTTTCCGTATTATTTTCAATGTTTATTCCTATATAATTTTTCACTTTACCCATATCTTTCATGTTGAACCGATTTGACAGTTTTAGCTTAATATCATTTATGATTTTTTGATCTTCACAACATATTAGTAGATCGTCAACGAATAGTAATATATATACTGTATATGTGTTACTTCTTCTAACGTACAGACAATAGTCATATTTACTTCGCTCAAAGCCTAAATTTTTCATAAATTCATTGAAACATTCATACCATGACCTTGGACTTTCTCTTAGACCGTAGAGAGCTTTTATCAATTTATAAACTTGTTCAGTACCATTATTGTAACCTTCTGGTTGTTCTACATAAACTTCAGAGATAATTTTTCCATTTAGGAACGCTGTCTCAACATCCATTTGCTCAATAAGTAAACTATATTGGCAACAATAAGAAAGTAACACCTTTAAAGTTTGCACTTTGACTACTGGCGAATAAACATTTTCTAACTTATCCTTTTGTTGGAAACCTCTCGCAACTAATCGAGCTTTATAAGTATTATCATTTTTCTTTTTAAAAACCCACTTTAAATCAATGACCTTTTTATTTATAGGTCTTTCAACTAGTTTCCAAGTTTTGTTTTTTTCAATACTTTCTATCTCAGATTTCATAGCTTTTTTCCAATTTTCTGATTCATGAGACTTAATCGCCTCCGTTACTGTTTCCGGAGCAGTTGCATCACAATAATTTACATATATAAAATTTACATACTCATCACTAAAATACTTACTATTAGGAACTTTTTTTCTGGAGGGACGTTGAACTTTCTCATTATTTAAACTACTTGAACTTTTGGTTTCATCTGATTCTTCATTTTTAACTGATTCAAGACTTTGTTCTATTTCATTTTCATTTGAATTTTCAACGTCACTCTCAGCATCATCATCATCAGTTAAACCTATACATTTCATCCCTTCTTCAATCACATCAACATGTCTAGCATCTATAATTCGATTGTTAACTAAAATTCTGTAACCTGTCTCTGTATACCCTAACAAAATTCTTCGCTTTGCCTTATCATCCCATTTCGACTTTCTTGATTGCTCTGGAATTCTAACAAATACTTTACTTCCATAAATTTTCAAGTGTTTGACATCAGGTTTTTTATTAAAAACTATTTCGTACGGTGACTTATTTTCAATTGTGTTGGCTATTGTTCTGTTTTTTAAATAAGCTGCTGCTCTGATAATTTCAGGCCAGTATATTCTACTAACTTTAGCTTCCTTTAATAAGCACCTCGCCATGTCCATGATTGAACGGTTGTATCTTTCAGCAACCCCATTCAACTCGTGCACATATGGTGGACACGGAATCATTCGTATACCTTTCTGTCTGATAAATTCAAAAATTCTATTGTTCATGTATTCTTTTCCATTATCGCAGACTAGATTTTGAATCTTTTTCTTTGTTAAATTTTCGACTAAATTTACATAATCTATAAAGCAATCATAAGTGTCAGACTTTGTTTTAATACAATATACTTTGGCCAGTTTACTGTAATCATCTATAAACGTAACGAAATATTTTTCATCACTGTTACCAACTGTTGGGTGAGGCCCATTAAGATCAATATGCACAATTTCTAAGATTTCTTTGGCATGAGTCCTGTTGTTTGCAAACGGTAAATTTGCCATTTTGCTTTCAATACATATGGCACACTTAATATATTCAGATTCTAAATTTCTTGGTAAACCAGTTAGCAATCCATCTTGACACAATTTATTTAAATAGTGAAAATTGACGTGTCCCAATGTTCGATGCCATTTTTCCTTTTCTGTCATATCACTTTTCTTTAACAAATTTGCACTGACTTGTTTGTTATTATTATCAGCTATGATATGTGATATGAGCTACTCGATATGTGATATAGATCACCTGTCTTTTTGGCGATTGCAATTAATTCGTTCAACGGGTTATAAATTTTCAGGTAATGACCGTAGGACACAATTTTATTATTCTTTTGTGTTACTTTTGAATAACTAATGAGATTCTTTTTCATATCTTTAACATAAAAAACGTTGCAAAGTGTTACTCTTACATCACTTCCGTAAACTTGAAAAATAACGTTAACTTTGCCTACTTTTGTTGCTTTCAATACATGGCCATCTCCTAACTTGACCTCTACTGGTTTTTTTAACTCTACGTATTCATCAAAAACATTATCTGCATTTACTATATGGTCTGTGCAACCGCTATCGATGATCCAACTTATCAAATTTTCCGAACCTAAGCTAACCTCACTATTTACCTGTGACTCATTTACTTCAGTTATGAACGCATTTCCTTGTGGGTTGTGTTCGTTTCGATCTTGATAGTTCGTCCAAGAATTCGCTGCTCCTCGACCTCTGTTTCTGCCGCGTGCGTAGTATGCATAGTTGCCGTCTTGGCTGCCGCCACGTTGAGAACCTCTTCCGCTGCCCCTTGGATAATATCCTCTGCTTCTCTGCGTCGGACGACTGCCTCGTCCGCGGCCATTTTGCGCAGTTCCACGTAGGCATGTTGATTTCATGTGCCCGGCCTCGCCACACGTGAAGCACTTTCCACGTAAGGTAAAAGGCCCTATTATGGCACAGATGCTAGAGAGGGATATGATATTTTCAATGATTTTAAATAATTAAGAACCTAAATGTTGCTAATTTGTGCGTTATTCAATTATTTCGTGTTTTCTGAAGTAGAAATAATCGTTGTTCTGTAAGTATAACGTTAAAAAATAATTATATGATTGAAAAATAGGAGTGATGTACACGTACGTATTTATGGCACAGCTTTGAAGCTCGTGTCCCTGGTGTTCCATACTATATGTCCCTATTTATGTTACAGATAAAAACATAAAAACCACTATCTTTTCTTATATTTCAGTTATTTTTATAAAAATAATATATATATATATATTTATGTACATTAGTTTTTAAAAAGAATGTGGTGGACAAAATAATATAAAACATAAAAAATATTTTTTAGAAATGAAACTATATTTATTTTGTTTCGTTAATTTTTTTTTGTATTTGGTTTATCTTCTCTTGCAATTTCTTTTTTTTTGCAGCTATCAGTCTTTTTTCTTCCTGCAGATTTTTCTTTTTGGCAATTTTTTCTTGTTTTATTTTTTCTTTCTCTTCCTTCTGGAGCTGCTCTTGCCACCAGGAATCGGAGGTTGCAGCCGCTAGCTGTTTCGGTTTCCCCGAACCTTCGACCTTCACCCTCTTCTTTTTAGGCAAATATTTTGTGGGCAGCGTAAATGCCTCTGTAAAACATTTGGTTTGGCCAATGTTGCTATCTGCTATGGATGAAAATGTTGTATTGGTACGTGTATTCTAATCTATATTTTTTTAACAGCATTCGACTTACCTTGATTAGCAATCATCGCAGCATTCTCCTTCTCTGTTGTCTTATCAATTACATTATTATTTAAATTAATACTACTCTCTTCTATATATTCAAATATAACATTTTCTTGAATGTGCTGTGGTATAGTACATTCGTCAATTACGTCTAAAACCTTTTCCGGTATATTATCTACCTGGTTTTCTAAAATCAAATCGTCTATCTGATTTTCGCTAACTTCTGGAGATACTATTTGAAATTTAAAATCTATTAAATTTTCTATGCTCCTGACAATGGGTTTCCCTTTCAAACCAACATCTAAATTGTATAAATAACGAACAGGCCTCATAATTTCATTTAAATAAATCACCATTATATTAAAAAATAAATTATTAATTGATTGTAACTAAGACAAACTGATTGAAAGTAAAAATTGATTAAAAGCGAAAAATTGGTTACAAGTAAAAAATTGATTACAAGTAAAAAATTGATTAAAAGTAAAAAAGATTATTTCTGATTTTGAAAACGTCATAAGTAAGTATTTATACCGAAAGGTGTTTCCCTAATCTCAAGCCAGTACTCAAAAAGTGCTTTTTTTTCAATGTTCCCAGTCCATGATCCAATTAATGCAGCATTCTTGAATTCCAGTAATAGTTCTGGAGGTATCCTTTTTTCAAAAATTGTTAAATGCTGTTCATCAATTTGAGTTACATTATCAGAAACTTGGTTTTCTTTTATTGTTTCCTCATTCTCAGTAGAAATATTTTTACTCTTTTTTTTCTTTTGTAAAACATCATAATCAACAGCATTAGGATTAAACGGCACTAGTCCAGATGCTTTGAAGCCACTTTTAATGATATTTTCTTCTTCTTTCATGTTATCAAGTGTTGTTTTCAACACTTTTGGAAAATTTTCTTTCTTTAATCGCATTAAATTGTTTTGAATTTTCCACTTTGAAACAGTTTTTTTCCACATTTGCTTAAAAGGGTGGAAGAAGGCTATGTCCAGAGGATGTGGGTACAATTGGGATGAAGTCCTATGATCTCAATCTGCTTGTTTCGACAGAAGGATACTAATGGTACAGTTACGTGTGAAGCATGATTGTCTAAATATATTATTATTGGGAACTCTATATTTTCCCTTAAAAGCCATGGGTAAAAGACGTTTGTCATATATTCATAGAATGTTTCCGTTGTCATCCATCCATTCTCTGATATGCCGATGCCCCAGCCCTTTGGACTATTTTCAATAATATTTTTGGGTACACTTTTCATGTAAGCAAACATTAGCATTGGCGGGGCACGAGTACCTGCTGCACTGTACATGAAAAGAACAGTGAGACTTTCTTTCCCAGCATCTGCAATTTTGTATGCTGAGCGACATCCTTTTTCTGTTAAAACTTTTTCAGAATCAGGACACATTAAAATATTTGTTTCGTCGCAATTAAAAATTCGATTTGGAGAAATGTCCAGCAAATTTTTATTCTTCAAATAGCTTCCTTGCACGTTAAACCACTCTCTTAAATCGTCTCTTGTGACAGCAGCTCTACTTAAACTTAAGTGTTGCACTGTTCTAATGGACAAATTTGGATGGCGTTTTTTAAATCCTTCGTACCAATGCCGCCCTGGACGGTTTTCAATGAATGGAGTATCCCTGTTTAATGACGTTATATACTTCTGTATACAATCTAATAGCTCAGTTTTAGTAACTGGAAAACCTCTTTCCGCTTTATATACAATCCAATTAACAATTTCTTGTTCTTCGGCTGGTGTTAAAATGGTTGCGGGTCCAGTTTTCTTTTTTGTTATGTTAGGATTGTTTTTCCTTCTAGCTAAGGTAGTTACAGGAACGCCAAATGCATTGGCAGCTTTCCTGAGGGAAATGCCTGTATCCATTAGCTTTATGGCTTTCTCGAGTTTGTCAGGAGAATAATTCATTCTCTTAATTTTCTTCTTTTTGGCATTGTTTACCTCATTGACTAAGACCGCAGGCTTCTTTTTAAACTTAAGAGAGTTTGCGCGTCTCTTCACCACACTATTGGGATTTTTCTTACTTTTTGCCATATCTGCTTTGTTTTTATTGTTTTTCCTTGTATCTACCATTTTTTAATATTAAGAAGCTTTGCCTGAAACAACTTATTCTATAAATAAAAGTAAATTTCAATCTACTCTATTCAGGCATGCAATATTTTATAGGTTAGTTCTACAAATTTTCAAGCCAAATTTTGTAATACACTTACTTATACGTATGTTTGATGAAAATAAAGGTTAAATATGATAATTGCTTCAAGATAAAACCAAATAAACTTCGAAGTAAGACTTTTTTAAATAAATATCACACTATTTACGCTTCAACCTTGCTGTGCCATAAACCAGGACTAGGCGTGACTCAACAGGGCCATGGAACATGGGACAAGCGAATTATCGTCCCATAAATACGGACTTCTAGAAAGTCAATGTACATAATGTTGGAACAGCTTTATAATTAATAAAATCACCACCGGATTCGAATTTGTTTTAATTAATTAAAATCCACGAGTTTTCAACTTTCGAATAAGCTATTAAACATCTTTTAAAACCATTGAAATTTGTTAATATGCTTGAAACAAAGAAGTAAGTATATCTGTATTTCAACTCGAATAGCAGCTAATTTTGTACCAACTTAGAGACATGGACACTTCAACATTTTTTTTTATGTTAAATGCATTGATACAACATTTATATTCATACACATACAAATATTTAGATAGTAATGTTTATAAATATAATTTTATTTAAATTATTATATATACATATATATAATATTATTCACTTTTTCTTGTAGTGTTTCATAAATTGGGACACTGTGCCATAATAGGGCCTTTTACCTTATGTCTGTCGAGAAAACGCTCGACGATTGTTGTCCCTTGGTGTTTCTTTCTTCAATAGCTTTTAACTTGATTTTTGACATTAGATATTCAACAGTTCTTTCTTTTTCCGGTATCACATCTATCAAATCTCCAATGTGACTATGCGACGACGGTAGAGCTCTCAGCATGTATCTCAACTTTTCTTCTTCGGTGATTGTACCTCCAGCAGATTTTAGTTCGTTGCAGGCCTTCTTGAATTCGTCGAAAAATGACGTCGGTTCTTCAAAGTCTAACTTAATTTTTTCTAAGTTGTTTCGACACACAATTTGAAGTGAAGTTGACGTTTTTAGATACAGTTCGTCAAACTTGTTCATTATCTTGTATGCGGAATCCAAATCTTCAATGTACTCGAGCTGCTTGTTTCTTATAGAACTATATATATAGTTCATCGCTTTTACGTCTTTGGAATTCCATTCCACTTCTGAGTCAGCGGTCCCTTCCGTGGTCACTCTTTCTCTCGTGGCTGTTTCCTTGCATTTTTTGTATTCCAAGAACTTCAAAATTCTCTTTTTCCAGCTGGGGTATTCAGATCCATCAAAAATTGGTATAACCATATCGTCTACTTTTACAAACGACATCTTATTCTTCTTACTTTCTGTAGTTCTCGTTTTCACCTTTATAGTACTTTTTGACCAGTTCTGTTTTGCACCACAGCTACACTTTCCTGAACCACGCTCTGCTACCATGTAAGAATAATTAGCGAAGACCGCTTTAATATTGGTATAAAAAGGAAGTTTTATTAGAGAAAAGATATTGCGTCAAACACGTGTCGAGACCAACAACGGAATGAAAGCTTACATGGTTGGGTACAGATGTCGCACGCGTAACGGAAGAAGATCAAATGTACTATACACTTAACAGGAATATTAATTTATTTAATGAATAGTATAGGCTTTAAAAGTAATTGTAAAGGCGCCTGCAATATAAATTCAATACATTAGAAATCACACTACAGGCCACGTCCCACACAGCACAACGTCCGACAACGTCCCAAAGACGTCTACAGACGTCTACAGACGTCTTGGGGACGTCTTGTTACTGATCAGGACGTTCAGACGGTCTGAATGTCCCGATCAGTAACAAGACGTCCCCAAGACGTCTGTAGACGTCTTTGGGACGTTGTCGGACGTTGTGCTGTGTGGGATGCGTTACAAAGATAAATATATGTCATTCGCAGATTTTACAAACAGTTCATATATAGCATACCTTTATGTGAATTAATCACCTGACACACTCTGCCTTAGAATCATACAATATCAAAGCCTTACAAACATTTCTTGTAACAATTGAATTTTGTTCTGACCTTTCTCTTTACAAAAGCTGTCAAAGAAAAGAGAGTGTGAGTCATTCTCATACATGTGCAGCATACCTCATGCACCAACCACACGCAAGGCACACATTCGACCAATCACGAGCAAAAGCGCGATTAGCATACACATTCAAACATACAGTAAAATAATTACATCTCAACACTAACACATGTTTCGTTCTACGTACAGTGACTCCCAAAAATATTAGGACACTAGAGTATGACTAACTTTATGACTTGATATTTTAATTGTTTATAAAGCAACCACCTTGGTTATTTTTGCTAATAATAAATCATTTATTAATTTTAAAAAAGATATATAATTTATTTGAAAAATTTACGTACATTGTGTAATAATAATTGCTACAGGAAATGATGTCACATTTTCGGGTCACAAAAATATTCGGACAATGTAGAATATAATATTTTTCCAACTAAATTTATAAGTAGATATTTCATTTTAATATTTTGTGGCAAATCCATTTTGCTTTAAAACATATTGTAATCTATTTGGCATATTATATATAATTTTTTTTAAATATTCTGTCGTTATAGACGCCCATTCATTTTCAAGTCCTTGTTTTAATTCTTCTTTCGAATGAATTGGTGTTTTACAAATTTTCCTGTCTGATTCGTCCCATAAATTTTCGATAGGGTTCAGGTCCGCAGATTGTGGCGGGGGATGAAGAATTTTGGGGCATCTGTACAACAAGAATTCCTGCACAATACGTGCTGTATGTTTGGGGTCATTATCTTGATAAAACTTAAAACTATTGCTAATCCCCATTTTTTCTGCACTTTGAATTAGATTGTTCTTAAGTATATTTAGATAAACATTCTTCTCCATAATAGTGTCAATAAACACTAAGTTTCCAACGCCAAAACTTGAAATACAACCCCAGACCATCACACTGCCTCCTCCGTGTTTCACCGTACCTCGTGTATTGGTAAAATGAAACTCTGTGTTTGGCTTCCTCCACACCATGGTTCTTCCATCGGAATTGTAGATGTTAAATTTACTTTCGTCCATAAATATCACGTTCTCCCACCACGATTTATCCATAAGAATTAATTCCTTTGCAAAATTTATTCGCTTCCTCCTATTTACCTCATTAATGAACGGTTTCTTCCTGGGTACCCTACCATTGTACCCAGCTTGCCTTAACGTTCTCCGAATTGTTTCTGCCGACACCTTTCTAGAACTTCCTTGTAATAGTTCGCTGACTAATTTTGGAGCACTTAATTGTGGATTTTATTTAACTTTTCTTACGATACTTCTTTTCTCCCTTGTGCTTAGAAGATTTGGTCTACCACTTTGTGGAATAGATTCGATGCGTTCCTCAGTACGAAATCTTCGAATAATATCTGCAACCGTGCTTTTACTCACGCTAAGCATGGAACTAATTTGTCGATAGGATTTTCCTTGTTCCCGGTGGAAAATTATAAGCTGACGTATATTAAACGACGTATTCTTGCCTTTGCGAACCATGTTGACGAACGTCAGACTTGCTACTGGGGACTAGTGAGAAGGCATGGACCTCTAATGTTTTGTTTACAAACATACTCTTCTAATTTTCCGAAACATTGAGTTTCCAGAACGACGCAATTGGAAAATATATCACGTGTCCGAATATTTTTGTGAGCCGAAAATGCCGCATTATTTCCTTTAGCAATTATTATTATGCAATGTATGTGAATTTTTCAAATAAATTATATATCTTTATTAACATTAATAAAAGACTTATAGTTAGAAAAAATAACCAAGGCGGATACCTTATAAACAACTGAAATATTAAGTCATAAAGTTAGCCATACTCTAGTGTCCGAATATTTTTGGGAGTCACTGTATATACGGGTTACACGCACACCTTCAGCCAAAACGAAACTAACACATGTTTCGTTCTTCGTTCGTCGACTCTTGGGATTATTCGGCAGGGATTGTCGTCCGTCATTGTACATAATACCTATTTTTTAAATATGCCATTTAACTTTATATAACCTACCAATCTTAACTTTCCAAGTGTCAAATAATGTAGGTGGTCAAAATTTGAAATGTCAGGAGTTTTTACACTAAATAGGAGACTGAATTATTGTCTCAATGAACAAGGTAAGTCGCCAAATTTTTTTAATAGATTTCTTATGTAGAGACTAATTTTCTATTCGCAGACTTGGAAGTTGTCCGGAGAAGGTTCGATTCGACAGAGAAGCATCTTCTTTCACATAAGTTTCTGGAAATTTGTACCATGCATGTACAAAATAATATATTGTAGTAACAAATTGCATTGCATTTAAATTGCCAGATATTTGTATACCAGCAATTTAGAGTTTTTATGTAAAGCTTATTATTATAGAAATGAAGAGGACGCACAGGACTTGGATAAAAATGAAGGGGATGCACAGGCTTGGATAGTAGAAATGATGGGGACGCACAGGCTTGGATAGTAGAAATGAAGGGGACGCACAAGCTTGGGTAGAAATGAAGGGGATGCACAGGCTTGGAAGTTGTCCGGAGAGGATTAGAATAGACAGAGCATCTTGTTTTGCACAAATTTCTGGAAATTTGTCAAATAAGGTAAATCGACAAAATTGGTAAAATTAGCATAGTATTAAGAATTAAGAAAATTATGACGGACTACTTGCAATGTAGAGACAGGTCACATTAGTGAAGAAAGTACGCTGAAAACACATCTCCCTTTTTAATCTTTTGTGAAAGACATTCATAATACTTTAATAAAATCCGCAGTAGTTGCCACGCTTTCATTAATTTTTTAGATTCCCATTAACAATATTTCAATTCACCAATAAATATACTAAACTAATTTTATTCCAGAAGCAATCAATTGTGTGTTGAAAATATTGGATCTCTTTGTTCATGTTCGCTGAATTATTACCATTAGCATTTCAATTTCCGGCAACAAGACTTTTTTGTCATACGCTCTCACCTCGTTCAGACACATTTTGTAGTCTACATTTACTATAGCAAAAGGCCACTATTTCTATATAAGTTCTATGTTAAGTTATATATTGTAACGCGGTTACATGGTAAGCGTGGAGTCCGAGTAATTAGTATCTAGTCGGTCTAATCGGAAGAATGTTACGCGCGTTATCTCGTCCTATACAGGCTCGCACTGAATGATTGTTAGGGATGGATATCCATGTCACGGAAGGTTTAACAATAATTAACTTTTGCTCAGATGTAAGGTTCAAATGTGAATGTTTTTCCTTTTATTCTTTTACTTAAATTAGCGAGAGGGGTTGGGGAGCCAAGGGAAAATCCCAAAATACCGGTTAAAACTAGTATTGACTCTCCGTTACCTCCGCATGCACAATGATCGAATAAAATTCATAAAATTAATCTCTTTACGTGAGACGACGCTCGCCGATCAATTCCGAATAACAATATTTAAAGATAGAATGCGCAACTCACCCACTTTATCGGTATACCTTTAAAACGTATAAATTTTGGGCTGTTTGTCTTTGAACAATACTCAATGGAATTCCTTTCCGTGCCTGGAAAGAAAGAAATCACACTCACTCACTATATATATGATTATTACAATAGCAGAAATTAATAATAAGCCAACACAAAATAGATTTGAGATCTAACTGAAGGTTGATCTCGTCGCAACTGTTTTTATAGCGTAATGTAATAGTTAAACGAAAATATTTAATGAATATAAAACGCAGATTTATAAAATTGAGAAAACGATTGAATTTAAAACACATTTAACGTGGAAAGATGAGTCCATTCACTAAAATTTATGAATCTCTGTCTCGAAATAGAATTTAAGTTAAGGAAAAGAAATTACTATCCACGGACACTCGTCACGCTCTCCGCGACTGTACGACAAAGAGTCATCCGGCTACGCGCCCTCGGATGCGTCCAGCCGCGAGGACCGCTCCGAGATAAGCTGACGCTGCAATCCCAATCGTGCCCCAGCAACAGATGCATGATGTCATTAGGTGTTCTCACCTTCATCCTTTTATACTTCATACTTGTGCGCTACCGGCGCCAAACAGGGTACTCTCGTCCTTACGCATTCTCGCACTCAGATCACTCCTTTACATTGATGCGACGAGTCGACGGTCGGAAATGCGCACGATGAGGTTTCACCAGAATGCTAGATGCATTGTCAAGACGCACCCCCGCCGCTTACATTTAATCAATGTCGCGAGGTATGCGAACCACTTATTTTTGAACGAACTACTGAGAACCACGCTGATGCCTCAGCACAGTCCCACGTTCAGGGTACGGCGTAGCGACCAAACGTCGTCGCGACGACGACGGTCCGAGTACCGAGTATCCGTTTTCAAAGATAAAATACAGTAAGCAGAAGTGCGCTCGATTAGGGATTTCCCAGAACGCTAAGCGTTGTCGAAGCACTCCGCCCACTAACAAAAGAAAAACGCAACCATTGATTTTAAAAATTTTGAAGTTTCGGGACGTAACAATATAACTAAAATGTGGCTTAATATATTTATACTCCAAATCATTTTAGAAGGAACTTGCCGACCGACGAATTCTTGGCGTTCATTGGTGCCGAAACAAATTACTATTGGCTATACCCCAAACAAATGCATCCTCGGAGCCAATGAGCTCATTCTACATGCGCGAATAAGGTCCTTCTAAAATGACTTGGAGTATATAGATAATCGAAGCAGAAGATGATACAGTGTGTTCTATGTCAGACTACGTACAAATTTTTAAGTAGGGTTTTGCATACGCAATTATTCATTCAATGAACTTGACATATGAGCACGTGTGATAATTTATAAATAATTAATAAATGTGTCCTATTTTTCAGTTAACGATGCAGACGAAGAGAATTATTTCAACAGCTGAAAGAGAAAGTAACCCTGCTGCATGAGCAAATGAAATAACCACATTTTCATGTATAAAAATAAATTTATTTTTTTATTTTTAAAATAAAAAAAATTTATTTTTTTATTTTTAAAATAAAAAAAATTTATTTTTTTATTTTTATATTTTATTGGCCGCGGACGTGGCGCCCCAGCCATGGCCCCGGCCACGGCGGCGATATTGTTGGCACACCATGGTTCTGAGCTGCAAGTACATCACAAAAAAAAAGAAAATAATATAATCACACAAAAACAGAAAATAATATAATCACACAAAAAAAGAAAATAATCTAATTACAATATAAAAACGATGTGAAATCAAAATGAGCTGCAAGTACATAAAGGTACTTTCCAACTGCGCTTAAGATGACACAACTACATATACACAGCTAAAATGCTGTGTTATTCCATTACTCATATCGCGGACATTTTAATTAACCCATCAAAAAGAATCCCATTTAAAAACATTGTCGTAAATTATTATTAGCTTTACAAAATTAATGATATACAAAAATTGCGCCAATTATCACAATGGCTATTTATACAAAGAAAAAATCACAATGGTACAATGAAAAAATGTATTAAATAATATTAAGCAGATATATTTTTATACAAATAAATATTTTAATACGAATAAATATTTTATTCAAAATACTTGGCACTGCTCTCCGAATTGGTGTTGCTAAACTGAATAAATATGTATAAATTGCAATAATCTTTTTCTTTCTTTCCTGTGCGTGCGTTCGCGGATGCTACGTATGATGTATTTTAGATCGCAGCGCCAAGTATTTTGAATAAAATATTTATTCGTATTAAAATATTTATTTGTATAAAAATATATCTGCTTAATATTATTTAATACATTTTTTCATTGTACCATTGTGATTTTTTCTTTGTATAAATAGCCATTGTGATAATTGGCGCAATTTTTGTATATCATTAATGCGCATGCAAAGCGTTCCATCTCGCTCCCCCTTCCGCCAGAAAGAGGTGAGAAACGAACACTCGGAATTAGGGATCTGTCCTCTCTGAGTGCCCAACGCCGGTCCCGATCAGCGGGTACATACGGAGACAATACAGTACTTGCAGCTCATTTTGATTTCACATCCTTTTTTATATTGTAATTATATTATTTTCTTTTTTATGTGAATATATTATTTTCTTTTTTATGTGAATATATTATTTTCTTTTTTATGTGAATATATTATTTTCTTTTTTATGTGAATATATTATTTTCTGTTTTTGTGTGATTATATTATTTTCTTTTTTTTGTGATGTACTTGCAGCTCATTTTGATTTCACATCTTTTTTTATATTGTAATCATATTTCTTATTTTTTATTTATCTGATTATATTTTTTTGTTAATTATACTTTATTCGTCCTCCACTTTTTCATGTTTCTTTGTCTTTTTTTATATTTATTTGTTGATAATACTCTTTTTTTTCCTCGACTTTTTCATGTATACTATTTTCTTTTTTTTTGTGATTTTTGATAATACTTTTTTTGTCCTCGACATTTTCATGTACTTGGCGTATTTTTTACTTTTTTAAAGTTTTTTTTGGGGATCTCACTTCTTTTTACAAAGCTAATTCATGTACTTGGCGTAATTTTTTTACTTTTTTAAAGTTTTTTTTGGGGATCTCACTTCTTTTTACAAAGCTAATTCATGTACTTGGCGTAATTTTTTTACTTTTTTAAAGTTTTTTATGGGGATCTCACTTCTTTTTACAAAGATAATTCATGTTCTTGGCGTCATATTTTTTTACTTTTTTGAAGTTTTTTTTGGGATTCAGAATTTCAGCTTCTTCTTTTTTACAAATTTTTCCCTGTCACGGGTACTAAAAGTAAGGATAAAGTAAGGAAATCCCAATAAATTATAAATTCTGATCTATCTTCGTTACACGTCCACGCGTTTACGGCGCACTGCAGCCTATAGAGTGATGTTAGAAGATAAAGCTAGTTTGTAGCCAGTAAAGCTTACTCGGAATACTCGGAATAGCGCAAAGCAGTTCAGCGAGTGTACTTTTATTATTTTTTGATTAAGGATAAATTCTACGTAAGTTTAACACCTTCCCCCAAAAAACATGTGCACTGCATTGCCGATCTATATGTATTATATGAATGTACAGTGGCGTGCAAAAGTTCTCGGCCAGATGGTTTTTTCAATTTTTCTTCCAAAAGCAAAGTCTAAAGATCTTTTTATTATTATTGCATATAAGGACATATTGTGTAAAAAAAAAACTATAAATTAAATTAACGCTGTTTGCTTTTATATGTGTTTATTTCAATAATTACTAAATTAACATGTTCAAAAGTTTCCGGCCAGATCGTTATACAAAGAAAATAATACTCGCAATGCATGTTATAACAATTTCTGAATAGCTTAATTAATGTTTATGATTAGTATTTGGTACTCATGCCTTTAGCAACAATGACAGCAGCACAACGGCGAGGCATGGATTCAATTAATCGCGTAATATAATCATATGGTATTTTCTTCCATTCTTCTGTCAAAATTTGGAATAATTCTGCTTTATTCGAGTTTTTATATCTTCCAATCCGGTTCTTTACTTCTCCCCAGAGGTGCTCAATTGGATTTAAATCAGGGGATTGCGCAGGCCAGTCTAAAACCTTGATTTTCTTTGAAGACAACCACACTTTGACCAGCTTGGATGTGTGTTTTGGGTCGTTGTCATGTTGAAATATGCACTTTCGAGTCATATCACTTCGAGCATAAGGTAGTAAATGAGAGTTAAGAATATCTCTGTACATAACGCTGTTCATAAGACCCTCAATTTGTACTAAGGGACCAACTCCTTGAGCAGAGAAAGCTCCCCACACCATGATGCTGCCTCCACCGTGCTTTACAGTTGGTGTTTGATATCTGACGTCATTTCTGGAGCCAATCGGGCGGCGAACATAACGTTTTCCGTCGCTTCCAAATAAATTAAATTTAGATTCATCAGAGAAAATAACTTTTTTCCAATCTTCGAAAGTCCAGTTCCAGTATTTTTTGGCAAACTTTAATCGGGCCATCCTATTCTTCTTTGAGATTAGGGGTTTTTTACTACTAACTCGCCCAAAAAGTCCAGCTTCATGTAATCTTCAGTTGATACAAAGTGATATGACTCGAAAGTGCATATTTCAACATGACAACGACCCAAAACACACATCCAAGCTGGTCAAAGTGTGGTTGTCTTCAAAGAAAATCAAGGTTTTAGACTGGCCTGCGCAATCCCCTGATTTAAATCCAATTGAGCACCTCTGGGGAGAAGTAAAGAACCGGATTGGAAGATATAAAAACTCGAATAAAGCAGAATTATTCCAAATTTTGACAGAAGAATGGAAGAAAATACCATATGATTATATTACGCGATTAATTGAATCCATGCCTCGCCGTTGTGCTGCTGTCATTGTTGCTAAAGGCATGAGTACCAAATACTAATCATAAACATTAATTAAGCTATTCAGAAATTGTTATAACATGCATTGCGAGTATTATTTTCTTTGTATAACGATCTGGCCGGAAACTTTTGAACATGTTAATTTAGTAATTATTGAAATAAACACATATAAAAGCAAACAGCGTTAATTTAATTTATAGTTTTTTTTTACACAATATGTCCTTATATGCAATAATAATAAAAAGATCTTTAGACTTTGCTTTTGGAAGAAAAATTGAAAAAACCATCTGGCCGAGAACTTTTGCACGCCACTGTATAGTACTTTGTGTGCAGTAAATAGTGCGCGAAGCAGCTTGCGGCCGTGGCCGGGGCCGGGGACGTGGCCAGAGCCGGGGTCGTGGATGGGGGCGGGGCCGTGGACGTGGCGGCGGCCAATAACATATATAAAAATAAATTCGTTATTTTCATACATAAAAATGTGGTTATTTCATTTGCTCATGCAGCAGAGTTACTTTCTCTTTCAGCTGTTAAAATAATTCTCTTCATCTGCATCGTTAACTGAAAAATAGGACAAATTTACTAATTATTTATATAAATTATCACACGTGCTCACATTGAATGAATAATTGCGTATGCAAAACCCTACGTGAAAATTTGTGCGTACATAGTCCAACGTAGATCACACTGCATCATCTTCTGCTTTGATGATTATCTGTAAATATATAATATATTATCACACGTGCTCACATTGAATGAATAATTGCGTATGCAAAACCCTACGTGAAAATTTGTGCGTACATAGTCCAACGTAGATCACACTGCATCATCTTCTGCTTTGATGATTATCTGTAAATTATATATATATATATAAAGCCTCATTTTAATAATTATATACAACTTAACGTAGAACTTATTAATTATTTATAGAAATAGAGTGGCCTTTTGCTATAGTGAGTGTAGAGACTACATAATGTATCCAAAACAGGTGAGAGCATATGGCAGAAAGTCTTGTTGCAGGAAATTTAAATGCTAATGGTAATAATTCAGCGAAAATGAATGAGGAGATCCAATATTTTTAACGCACAATTTATTGGTGTTGCAATAAAACTAATAATAATTTAGTATGTTTATTGGTGAATTGAAATAATGGGAATCTAAAAAATTAATGAATAGCGTGACAACTACTGTGGATTTTATTAAAGTATTACGAATGTCTTTCACAAAAGATTGAAAAGCATCAAGGGAGATGTGTTTTCAGGGTACTTTCTTAACTAATGTGACTTGCTCTACATTGCAAGCAGTACACCATAATCTATTTTCTTAATAATTCTTAATGCTATGTCTTTTGATTGACAAATTTTGCCGATTTACCTTATTTGACAAATTCCCAGAAACTTGTGTGAAACAAGATGCTCTGTCTATCTATATATCTATTTAATCTTCTCCGGACAACCTCCAAGCCTGTGCATTCTCTTCATTTTTATCCAAGTCCTGTGCGTCCCCTTCATTTCTATAATATATAATAAGCTTTACATAAAAACTCTAAATTGCTGGTATATACAAAAACAAGTATCTGGCAATTTAAATGCAATGTAATTTTTTACTACAATATATTATTTTGTACATGCATGATACAAATTTTCAGAAACTTGTGTGAAAGGAGATGCTTCGCAGTCGAACCATCTCCGAACAACTTCCAAGTCTGCGACTCTACATAAGAAATCTATTAAAAAAATTTTGGCGACTTACCTTATTAATTGAGACAATAATTCAGTCTCCTATGTAGTGTAAAAACTCGTGACATTCCAAATTCGGACAACTTACTTTATTTGACACTTAGCACTTGGTAGGTTATAAAATTCAAAATAGTATATATATATATGTATGTACAATGACGGACGACGATCCCCGCCGAATAATCCCGAGAGTCGACAAACGAAGAACGAAACATGTGTTGGCTGAAGGTGTGTGTGTGTAACGCGTATATACGTATATTCTGGTTGACGACGAAAATATATATATGTACTATGGTTGACGAAAAATTCCTTGGAGAATCAGGAGAAGAACTTATTTTCGACAGATTCATGAAACGATATTACGATATCTCTGTCATGCGTGGGCCGATTTTATTGAAATTGGTCTTATTCGAAAGCTTATATGCGGTTTACATAAGAAAAATGCCTTTAAATTTAGAAAATATTGCAGGCGTGATGAGATATTAATGAAATAAGTTTCAGGTTAGGTTGGAATAGCTGTGCGTCGAGTAAAGATACACGGCAGCGACAGGCATATACAAGGTGTCTTTTCTTTCATGTACTTGGCGTCGAGACGCTACCGCGTCTCTAGATTATATACAGGGTCGTCCGTTAAAACTGCAACCTACGCGCGAGCGAACAGACGAATTGGCAACACCGCCTCACGGACGGATTCCACTACAACTATGCACCGGCCCGGCGTTCGGAGGGTCACCAGCGACCGCTGGGTAGCAGTGATGCCCGAGTTTCGAAAATTTTAGGATGGTCTCTTTCAAATTAACGTCATACGGAGCTATTTGAAATTTCCCGGCCGGTGTTGAAGATTTTCGTATTACTTTTGAACTGTGAAAGATATCCGAATGCAAATTGCGTCGAAAAATGAGGAAAAATTATTCCCTCTTGATGATGGATCATTTAAAATATTTTACATTTACTTAATTTTTCTTTTATCAATTTTTTAACCATAACTGTTGTGAAAAGCCTTTGCAAACTGTTTATTTAATACTGTATTTAATGCTCTTTTTAAAATTCATGATGTTGATAAACAATAGGCTAGTTGTTTCTGTGTCATTACTTTCATAAATTGAGAAATTAAATTTGTATTCAATTATGTGTTAGTTCTGCAGACCTCAGAATTTATTGTTCTGGTTTTCATTTTTATAATTTTATCCTTATATGCAGTGCATGCATAGATCGGACGTAAGGAGTAACTAATGGGACGTGTCTTTGATTGTAGTGGTGTTTGAACTTTTTTCTAGAATTTTTGTGTCTGAATGTTTAACCTATTAGCTACTCAACGCCACGCCTATACCAGCTTCCGTTAATGTCATTTTTTGGAACGATGCGTCATTATTGTGGCTTTGACACGCAGGTGGCGAAAAATCTCTCCGTACGAGGGTATAGCGCCGCGGTCAACCCTGTCATAGCTAAAATTTTTGAAATTAAGACTGGTACGCGACCAGTTGACATTGTTTTCAAACCGCATTACAGTAATCCGGGGTGCGAGTGGTAAACCGATCATAAAAGCGGAGCGCGCGACTCGCTTACCTGGGCCGGGAAATTCTGCACAGCTCTTTGCGGCGTTAATTTGAAAGAGACCATCCTAAAATTTTCGAAGCTCGGGCATCACTGTTAACCAGCGGTCGCTGGTAACCCTTCGAACGCTGGGCCAGTGCATGGTTGTAGTGGAATGCGTCCGTGAGGCGGTGTTGCCATTTTCGTCTGTTCGCGCGCGCGTAGGTTGCAGTTTTAATGGATGACCCTGTATATGCAGAATGCTTTGGATCATTGTCATGGATAAATATAAAATTTTCATTAAGTCCCATTTTATTTGCACTAGCATGGATGTGCTTGCTTAGGATGTCAATATAAACTCTATAATTTTCATAATATCATCGATGAAATGTAGAGCTTCCACTCCAACTGCACCCATAGGAGCCCTAGACGAACACAGAACCCGCCGCTGTATTTCATCATAGATCGCAAATTTTCTTTCCTAAACTCTGTATTTTCTTTTTTCTCCATTTCGTGAAGTGTGCTTTGGACCCAAATATTTCAAAATCACTGATGCCAACAAATTCAAAATATTTGGGTCCAAAACAGACTTCACAGTGTGGAGAAAAAAGAAAATACAGAGTTTAGGAAAGAAAATTTGCGACCTATGATGAAATACTGCGGGGGGTTCTGTATATGTCTGGGGCTGCATGAGTGCAGCTGCAGTAGAAGCTCTACATTTCATCGTTGGTATTATGAATTATAGAGTTTATATTGACTTCCTGAGCAAGCACATCCATGCTAGTGCAAATAAAATGGGACTTAATGACAATTTTATATTTACCGATGACAATGATCCAAAGCATTCTGCATATAATACTAGTCAGAGGGTTTTATATAACCCCCCAAAATATTTTAAAACGCCGCCATAATTACCACATATCAATCCCATATACCATCTATGGGATTAATTGGACAAACAAATTTTGTTTATACTATAAATCTATTCTACATCAAAGAATATCGATTAATCATTGTTTTCCGTTAAAATTTATTATTGACATGGATATGCAAAGTTTTACTTTAAATTGGTTGCTGTACGAATACTTTCTACACCGACTGAACTTCTTAATAAAATGCATTTACCATCGGCCGTGGCCGGGTTCGGTGGTGACGGTGGTGGTGGTGGCAGAGCCGCGGGCAGTGGCGGCTCCGCCATGTTCATCTCGTCCAATTCTGCGTCGATATCTAAATAAATTAATTTCATCATTAAATGACTAAAAAAATAAATTTGAATAAATGTAGGTATATATAAATAAATTTTTATTATTTACCATCCAGCAAAGCGTCTCTCATCATATTTTCTTACAAAAATTAATAATCAATTAATCAGCGAAAAAGATCAAGAGTTCATAAAAGCTGTGTACGATAGAAGAAAATCATACATGTAGCGCAAAGGTATTATTCCATTGCAAATTGGAAATTATGAAATATAAAAATTTGAAAACTGAAACAGTGTATGATGCAAAGTTATAAAAATTACATTACATTACAAAATATATTCGAAACATTCTGCCGCGGGCTCTTTGAATTGTTGAGTTTTAAGGGGGCCGTCTCAAGTTTGTTATAGTCCGAATCGATCGAAGCGTCCCCAGTAAACAGACGGACGCTAATGAAACTACTGCGGTCGATAAAAAGAACATTTACAGACGTGACATCTCCAGGTACTCTATGTAGACAAATTTTTGACGCATAAGTAGTTACCACATTTTCACTCTGTCTCTGCCGCGCTGTTGCCGCAGCTCTTTCTATCAAGAAGTCTTGAAGGAATACGGAACGACAGCTGCGTCAAGTGTTAGAGCCTCACTGAACGTAAAGGAGGATAGCAATAATGAAAGATAGAGAGGTTGGGTAGTGAAGTTAGGAAACATGTCAATGAAACAATACTAATTTGCATATCAATAGTTTTTATTTATACGTAGAAGGATGTAATATTTTATATAATCAATGTCCAAATTCAATGCATACAATTTGAATAAAGTACATCACCGAAGTGTAACACGCCGATCGTAATGAAATCTATTAATAGTTCTTTTAAAAACATATGACGCTTTCTTTTTTATCTAACTATACATCAAAGTATCTTTTTTATCAACAAGAATTGACTGTTGTTTAAATACAAATTTATAACGTAATCATTTTTTTAAAACATCGATTTGGAGAAAAGTATATTTCAATTTAATACTTTTGTACATGCTTTCTTCGGAATTGTTATTCTACGATTGTAAAAATTTATCAATATAAACTAGAGATCAGTATTAACAATACGTATATTTTGGAATGTTTCATTAAATGACATACAGACATTCATCAACGATCCCCTGTTTGTTTGTATGTTTGATTCAAATCTGGAAACTCAATTTTAATCAGTTCCAACCATCCAATTGTCTTGAAACTTTGCAGGGGTGCGTAGTTTGGACGACAATACAAAATTATGAAAAAAACTCCAAGGGGTGAAAAAATTATCCAATAAAAATTATCCACAAATCCAATCGACTTAAAATCGGCCACTCGCGTTCTTTACGAACTTTTAGTACTGTAGGGTTCAAGCAAACTATTAAACTGCATATAGCAATAAAAGATGTTTGTAAAGAAGTTTGAGCTGTGAAATGTAAATCCACAAACACTAAAAACTAGAAAATAAGAGAAATATATAGAAAAAAATTGAAAATAAACGATTTTATTAAAAATGCATTAAAAACTTAAAAATAATTATTTTCTTATACTACAATTTCGATGGTGTATTTTCACTTTAAATAAAATCGTGGAGCAGGATATTTCGCAATAAATTCATTTCGACACTTGATGCTTTACTTAATGGGATTCATATTTTGTTATGAAATATCCTGCTCCACGTTTTTATTTAAAGTTAAAAAACACCATCGAAATTGTAGTACAAGAATAGAAGTATTTTTTAGTTGTTAGTGGCGTTTTGGCAAAATCGTTTAACAGAACATTTTTTATATATTTTTTTGTTTCTAATCAAGTTACAGTCATTAATAATAATGACTCATAAATCAATCCAACTTCATTGGAAAATTGAAATTCGACATTCAAGCTTTCGCCCCCTTGAAATGGACAATTACAGATAAAAAAGTATATATTTTTCGAAGAATACAGTATTGTCTCGTTAGCGGCTCGGTTTGGTGTACACAATGTGGACTTTTCGCTAAGTATGCCCACCACTGAAACCGAGTGAGAACGGTACGAGGCAGACGACGCGTTGATGTTTTGTCTCGCTCCGTCTTTCGGACGCCGTGACATTCCGTCCTTTGCGTTCGCGCCCGTTGCGCACGCAAAGCGTCCCATCTCGCTCCCCCCTTCGGCCAGAAAGAAGCGAGAAATGAACAATTGCAGGCGTCGAAAGTTTCGGAATGAAATATTTTCGTAGTACAAGAATATGAAAACACCGGTGAAAGAGATGATTAGAATATTATTTTATGGTATAAATGCATTTTTAACCTTAGTAACCATCAAATTTGCGTAGAGTAATATGTAACGTATATGATAAAAAAAAATTGTTAAAAAAAAGGAGCATTATGATGTTGAGATGTGGGGACTTGAACCCTGGTCGCTTTCGGACAATCTGACGCACTACCGTTGTGTCCACGGAACCTTCTTGAGTGTTGGTTGTCACGTCCCGGGTGGAGGTCTTTAGGAACGATGACTATGTGGGGTAAAAGTCAGGCGAGAATGCGTAATCCTGCACTCTGAGGGTTGGAGGATTTCAGGCGCGAATCTTAAATCCAGCACTCTGAGGATTGAAGGGAAGTCAGGCGCGAATCTTAAATCCAGCACACTGAGGGTTGGAGGATTTCAGGCGCGAATCTTAAATCCAGCACTCTGAGGATTGAAGGGAAGTCAGGCGCGAATCTTAAATCCAGCACACTGAGGGTTGGAGGAGGTCAGGGGCGAAACTTAAATCCAGCACACTGAGGGTTAGAGGAGGTCAGGCGCGAATCTTAAATCCAGCACACTGAGGGTTGGAGGAGGTCAGGCGCGAAACTTAAATCCAGCACACTGAGGATTGAAGGGAGGTCAGGCGCGAATCTTAAATCCAGCACACTGAGGGTTGGAGGAGGTCAGGCACGAATCTTAAATCCAGCACACTGAGGGTTGGAGGAGGTTAGGCGCGAAACTTAAATCCAGCACACTGAGGATTGAAGGGAGGTCAGGCGCGAAACTTAAATCCAGCACACTGAGGATTGAAGGGAGGTCAGGCGCGAATGTGAAATTCAACACTCTGAAGGTTTATGGGAGGTCAGGCGAGAATGTGAAATTCAGCACACTAATCGACCAGGGAAGGTTTAGTAAGCGAATGCGCAACGGGGAGACACTCGTTAGAGCACTTGTTTTGATTTGTCTCGGTAATTGGATTTACCGTTGCATTAAGGTAAAAAGTTACCCGTAATAGTTCCGCGAAATCCGTTTAGACATACGGCTATACGCGGGCTATGCGAAATAACGTTTGTAAACACTGTAAGAATACTTGCGTTCGCGAACCGAGATCAGCTGTTCCAGCAGCCTGTTTTGATTTAGGGATCTTCGTAGCCGAAGGTTTGACACAATAACTCGAAGCGTGATTTAAACAAAGCGGTTTATTAGCTTTTTTTGTGCACGTTTATATGCACTGTTAATGCGATAGAGGTTAGTTTATAATAATGCGTAGGACAATGAGCATTTGCACATAACATTTATATAAATGGTTATAAATGGTGAAGTATATGTATGAACATGAAACACATGGGCATAAGCCATGGATAATAGTATGAAAAGCAATATGTATTAGTAAGGATTGCAATATAAAGCAATAAGCGTTAGCAATAGTATAAATATAAAGCGATAAGCGATAATAACAATAATAATTCAAAATAATGAGCGTTAACAATAATAGCAATACGAAGCGATAAGCATTAACAATATGAAATGATATAAATGAGGATGATATGCCGTGTAACAATAATTGGTAATCGTAATTGCTTACAGTCGTTGCCGTCGAAAATCCGTAGAACACTGTTTCTATTTTAAAATTAAAGTATAAGTAAACTTTCGTTGGTGTATTTCCGTAGAAGAGGTTCCGTAGAAGAAGGTTCCGTAGAAGAGGCTTGCGTAGAAGAGGGTTCCGTAGAGGAGGACCTCTGTCCCGTGGGCCCTCGTATTTATACTCTTTTCAGTTTTAGGTATGAGGGGTGTGCGCGGTATGCACCAAGACTTCCAGGGTTTTTATAGGTACCAAAGGTGAGTCAATAATTAGACTTGTAGACAATAGAATTTTGGGCTTCCGGGGTTTTTATAGGCACTTGTACGAAATATGCTCAGCAATTGGTTTTCGGGGCTTCTGATAGGGAACATTCAACCCATTTGATGGATTTTTAGGAGGTTTGATTGGAAGGGGGTGAGAATGGCTTTGACTTCTTTGGTCGTAGAGAGGGGGTGAGACGTGGTCTCGAATTAAGAGGGTTTTTGGGACGAGGGACTTGTTTAGATTTAAATGTGAGGGAGGAGATCATGCCTCGTAGGGCGAAGAGTGGAAGGGGATTTAGTGGTTGACCGTCTTGAGATGGGGACCGCTAAGATACATTGTCGAGGTGGTCAGGGATCGGGAAAAAGAGGTAAGAGTTGAGGTTTGGGGAAATTTGAGTGGAGTTGTAGAGTGATTTATAAGGGAGAGTTGAAATAATACCGCGCAAAAAATAGTGGGACGTCACATGGTTACTATAGATAGTATATAACGGGATTTCTACGTACGTTAAAAACTTTAAGTTACAATATCACGAAAACGAAGGTTCATTCGACAAAAAGCCGAAATGGTATTTATTATTATTGAAGATAATAATAAATATAATGTAGCGTGCGTAATATTGAATTTCGAGCGGAGCAGAAGGCGACCAGGTATAGAGTCATAAAATTCAACTGAAGGTTTCGTGGCCGTTGGACTTTGCCAGGCGACGAAACCTCCCCTGTCTCAGGACTCGGGGTTTTTTCCGATTTTGCACGCGGTACGCGTTTCCTTCGGTTTCGGAAGGAACGCGACCGTTGACCAGGCATTCGGTTGGTAGTCAGCATCTTGAGCGGTTGTGCTCTTAGCTCGTCAATAATTTCTCTAGAAAAGTTTTGGTGTTATATTTTAAAATAAACTATATATATATATACTTTGTTGAGTTTAATTAAGGGGGGAGACCACTGTCTCAAATCTGAATTTTTTTTACATTTTCTGAAAGACGTATGTTTCAAGAATGTTCTCTCCAAATTTTATGAAGAAATTCGCAAAATTGACGGAGATATAGTGTTTTTCGTGAAGCGGTGTCAAACGCGCGACTGAGCCCCGCGGAACATTGAACGCGATTTCCTCAGAATGACATTTTTTAACCGCGTTGACAGTCTACAGAGAAAACTATACGTCCAATTGGCATGATCAAGGACATTTATTGTACGGAAAACCCGTCGCTATTACGTGACGATCAGACATTTTCAATTTTCGACCTGCTTCTATTTTTGTTTAGCAACATTTCCCCAATTTTGTACCCCGAAAACACGACTTTTTTTTCAGTAGTCCGCCATTTTGTTATTTTTTACAAATTCGACATTTTTCGATCGTCACGTAATAGAGGCAGGCTTCTAGTTTCTAAATATTATTGTTTTTTTTTAATTTCGATGAACCATATGGTCTGGGGACTGTCAACGCGACTAGCATGTTTTTTCCGGAGCGCAAATTTTGACGAAGTGTGTACAGAAAACGGATTTATGAATTTGATTTAAAAAAAAATTTTCTTACCCTTCGATATATACACTATTGACTATACTAAGCAATAAATTGATTTACTTGCGTTGTTTGGTTGAAATAAATTCCCGAAAATACCCTTACATTTCGGGCCGAGACAGTGGTCTCCCCCCTTAAGACGCTTAATTAATTACCACCCTCACGTCTCCCACCTCAATAATATTAAAAACTATCTGAAGTCATTCCCTATGCAAATTATCTTTGTAAAAAGAAGTGAGATCCCCATAAGAAACTTCAAAAAAGCAAAAACATTACGCCAAGTACCTGAAATCAAATCAATCACAGAAAATAGACGATAATCATAATAAATCACAAAAAAAGAATATAATAATAATAAATCACAAAAAAGAAGAAAATATACAATCACAAAAAAAATAGAAGAAAATATACAACCACAGAAAAATAGAAGAAAATATACAATCACAAAAAATAGAAGAAAATATACAATCACAAAAAAAATAGAAGAAAATATACAATATAAAAAAATATGTGAAATCAAAATGAGCTGCAAGTACATAAAGGTGCTTTCCTACTGCGCTTAAAATGACACAATTACATATACACAGCTAAAATGTGTGTGAGCGTAATTTTTATGGTATAGCTGCTGGTTCAATAACCACGCTCGATTTTAAAAACAACAACAATTTATTGATAAATGACCGTCACTATGGTCGACGAGAGTCAAGTACATTCACGATGTATATGTATATGAGTATGGCCGTTGCTAAGGCCGACAAGGAGCCGAGAACCTTCTCTTTGAATTTTAATTTTGTTCTGTCTTTTCTCCTTCGCGCAACTTCTCACGAGAGCTCGGTTTTCCCCACCACTAACCTCTGGTACGGAGGTCCGTTAAGGGTGGAAACATTCGATTGCCAATCAGTGTCCTTAAAGTGACACGTTGGGCGTTTTCTCGAATTCGGTTTACACCCCGCCCACCTTTCCGCATAAACAAAATGAAGTGGGGAGACACCGTACCGAGACCCCGAGACAGGCCCCAGGGCACCGTGGACGAACGCGACCCTCGCGTGCGCGACCTGTCCAGGGGGTTTATGACACGTCAATCGCTATTGAGCATCAGGAGAAACTCCAAGGGTACCCGTCATAGCTGGGATTTGGAGATTTCCCTGTTTATTACACCAGATGTTGAACAGATACCATAAGCGCGCTAATGACTTTCTTAAGCTCAAAAATAGCGAAGAGGGCACGTCCGCGTCATAAACCCCCGTGGCCCTTTTCAATCCTTAACATGCCGCCCACCTTGAACGCATCGCGTTCAACAGACGTCGTAGAATGCTAACATACGTGAGTAAGATTAAGACATCAAAATTTTGAATACATACGGAAACAAATCTTACATAAGAGACACACACAAAAAAAAATTAGCCTAAATGAACTTGACATTACACGTCCTAACAAGTGTTAACATAATGTGTATATTAAACTAGCCTAGTAAGTGCCAATGTTCTACACGTGTCCATATCACACACACAATTTGTTCATCGGCTAGACGCCAAGCCTGCATGCCTGGCGGGAGTTCTTCAGATCGTCCTTTGGCTTCTGCGTCGTCATCTAATGGCAGGATGCAAATCTTTGTCACTGGTCGTTTCACAGTGCTGTCAGATAGCCTGATGCTGACAACGCGTGTGACATCATCCTTGCCGGGATGAACTTCAACGATCCTCCCCATGTGCCATTTGAGTGGTGGGGTGTTATCGTCTTTGACAACCACCAGTGTCCCTGGACCGAATTTAGCTGGAGCGCTTGTCCGCCATTTAGTCCGCTGGTGGAGCTGATGCAAATACTCCTTCTGCCACCTCGTCCAAAAATGCTGTAACATGTACTGCAGATGCTGGTATCGAATCAACCGAGCTGGTTTAACATCCCGGAGGTCAGGGTCTGGCAAAGACGTCATTAAGCCACCAATAAGGAAATGACTAGGTGTGAGAGGAGTAAGGTCGGACGGATCGTCGGTCAATGGACACAAAGGTCTGGAATTCATGCACGATTCGACCTGCGTTAAAACCGTATACAACTCTTCAAACGTTAAAGTCGTTTGTCCGATCACTCGCCTCAAATGGTATTTTGCCGATTTTACTGCACCTTCCCATAGTCCGCCAAAATTGGGTGCATGAGGTGGTATAAAGTGCCACTGAATACCTTCCGTGCTACAGAAGTCGGAAGTCCGTGATCGGTGTTCATTATCCGACAATAAAATCCCGAGATCCCTCAACTCATTATGCGCTCCCACGAAATTAGTGCCATTATCCGAAAAAATGTGACTACATCGACCTCGGCGTGCTATGAATCGGCGTAGAGAATTGAGGAAAGCTTCGGTAGTAAGGTCAGAAGCTAACTCAAGATGAACCGCTTTAGTCGCAAAGCAAACAAAATACACATAAATATGCCTTGATTATCACCCGACAGCGTGATTTCTCCCGTATCGAGAACGGACCTGCATAGTCAACCCCGCAGGTAGAGAACGCCCTGGATGGAGTCACTCGTGACGCCGGCAAGTTTCCCATCATATAAGTTTCAGTCTGTGGTTTGACACGAAAACACCTTATACATTTCCGTAAGAGGTTCCTTACAATGCTCCTGCATGAAAGTGGCCAATACCTTGTACGAAGAGACGCAGTTACCGACTGACACCCCGCATGAAGCAATCGCAAATGTTCGTGCAGAATGATCAACTTCGTAAACAGATGCTTTGATGGTAGAATTATCGGATGTCTTTCATCATACGATATTCTCGCGTTCGCTAATCTACCGCCTAGCCTAATAATACCGTTTGTGTCAAGAAACGGGTTCAATGTCCGTAATTTACTTAACTTCGGTATAGTTCCTACCTTTCGTAACTCATGCAATTCCACAGGAAACGCGTCTTGTTGAGTGAGTTTTAGTAATCTGATCCGTGCGTTTTCTAACTCCTGAACCGTTAGAAGTTTATCTCGCAGCATTTCACCCCCTTTCTTCAAACTCGTAGAGGTAGACCGCTTTGTCACACGTGCATTACAAACGAAACGCAGACAATACGCTGTAACTCGTATCAATCGCGTATACGACGAGTATTTGTCGAACAATTCGCACCCGTTGCTGACAGCCCCGGCCAGCACACATGGCTCCTTGCACTCTGGAGCGTCTTCACACGACTCAACTGGAGTGGGCCAGCAGCCAGCATCTTTGGATAACCAAGATGGACCGTGCCACCACAATCCAGTGCCCTGCAATGCCGTTGGTTGAATACCCCGAGATATGATATCGGCCGGATTCTCTTCCGACTTAATATGACACCAGTCCACGGTAGTTAGTCGTTGAATTTCTGTCGTCCGATTCGCGACAAACGTTTTCCATCTGTCTGACGGAGCCTTAATCCACGCGAGAACAATAGTCGAATCGCACCAATAATATTCCCGCATTGATGCGATATCTAATGCGGTCCTTACCGTACTAACTAATTGTGCCAATAACAATGCTCCACATAACTCCAACCGCGGTAGTGTAATTACCTTGAGCGGAGCTACCCGACTCTTCGCGCATAACAAACGAACAGTCCCTTGACCCCTTTTATCCACGGATCTCAGGTAAACGCACGCCCCATATGCCTTCTCGGAGGCATCACAAAATCCATGAAGCTCGACCGTGTCTGTCACCCCGATCATTGCGCGCCTCGGAATACTTATGTCATTGAGTGCCGCTAATTGGCGTTGAAACCCTTCCCATTCCGTGTGCACATTTTGCGGTAGAGATTCATCCCACGACACTCTAAGTTGCCACAACCTTTGCAAAATTATTTTTGCCCGAATTGTCGCTGGACCTACCAAACCGAGAGGATCAAAAATCTTTGATATTTCCGACAAGATGCTACGCTTGGTAATGCGTTGCGGAGACGAAGTCGTAACCGAATACCGTAATAAATCGTCTTGCACTACCCACAAAAGACCCAAAGTTTTTGGATCCTTATCGGCCTTAATCAACACACGTCGTGGACGTTCGTCGTGTTCATCTACAATATGCGGATCATTAGACGCCCATTTTCGCAACGCGAACCCCGCGGTACTCAAAATCTGCGAAATTTGTTGCCGTAATGTCCTAACTTCGTCAATTGTATTTGCGCCCGTCAACAAGTCGTCAACATAAAAATCCTTCATTATTGCTCGACTTGCCGCTGGAAAGGTCACAGCATTATCCTCGCCTAACTGTGTAAGAACCTTTGTTGCTAAAAATGGCGCGGAAGCTGTCCCGTATGTGACTGTGTTAAGTTCGTACGTTTGAACTGGAAAACTATCGTCGGATCGCCATAGGATTCTTTGATAACACCGTTCGTCTGGGGCAATAAGTATCTGTCGATACATTTTTTCCACGTCTGCCGACAGAACGTACTTATGCCTTCGGAAACGTAACGCAATAGCCAACAACGTATCCTGTACCGTCGGCCCTATTTTTTGTACTTCGTTTATCGATAACCCCGTTGTGGTCTTCGCCGAACCATCGAAAACAACGCGAAGTTTAGTCGTAGTGCTGGTTTGTTTAAACACCGCATGATGTGGAAGATAATATCCCTACGTAATTTCCCGACTACATGCAATGCGTGTCATATGTCCTAACTCTTCGTACTCTTGCATGAATGCGACGTATTCCCTTCTTAATGTGACATCTCTACTAAGTTTACGTTCCATTGAATACAACCGTTTCTCCGCCATCTTACGCGAATCTCCAAGCGTTCTAACCTCTGGTTTAAACGGAATCTTAACAACAAATCGTCCACTCGCGTCTCGCGTAGTCGTGTCCCGAAAATATTGTTCGCACTCGCTATTCGCAGTGTTATCGTGGCACGTAGCCACTTCTTCCACGGTCCAGAACCTCTGCAATTGAGCTTGTAGATCCTCGTTTGTAATCATATGACACGCAATTCTCGGCCGTTCGTATTGCGGACACAGACACATACCTCCCGCCACTATCCAGCCTAACTGCGTTTTTTGGACTACCGGATAATTTAATCCGAGATCCTGTTGGCCCACGCATAATAATTTCCAGAACAAGCCTCCACCGATCAATACGTCAATTTTTCCCGTTTCATAAAAGTGCGGATCTGCTAACTTCAAATTTGACGGGATAGGTATTGCATCTCGTTTTAATGAAACGTTAGGGAGGTCGTCTGTTATTTTCGGAAGTATTAAACAACGCATGGATGTTGCAAAAGAAGTGAACCGTGAGTGCAATTTAGTTTGAGTCCAATTATCAATAATACATAATTGGCGTGCTACTCCCGAAAACGTTCCAGTAAATGGATGACAAGGAAGTCCTAATTTTGTGGATAATTCCTCTGTCAGGAAATGGGATTGTGAACCCGGATCTAAAAGTGCTCTACACTTATGTTTCCTACCCTGACTATCCTCCAAATCGACGACCGCGGTCGCTAATAGCACGTATAACCCGTCAGAGAAAAAATGCGTGCCTGCCAAGGAAACGCGAGCCGTAGGTACCGCGGGCGTTGTAGCCGTTTCTACATTTTGCTCGCGGGTCACAACGTCGGGTTCGCGGGGCAATGCAGGAGCTTCGAAATGTAACGTCGTGTGGTGCTTTTTGCCACATTTCCTACACGACCCGCGCGTACACAACTTATTTCGATGCCCCGGTTGCAGGCAATTAAAACAGAGGTTCATTTGTCGAACCTTACTATTACGTTCTACGGGTGTCAGTCTCTGGAATTGGCCACACCCATGCAGTGCATGTGCCTCAGTGCACAAAGGACATTTCTCAAACGTTCTCGCCACATAGGATGCAATACTTGCCAGACGCTCACGCTTAGCATCCGGAACTGACTTGGACGACGATTTCGATGACGCTTGCGGTGCAACTGGTTTATCGACGGCAGATCGTTGTAGATACTTGCATTGATATTCTAAGAACTCTGCCATTTGGTTCCACGTTAGCCTATCAGCAATCTTCATTACCCGCTTATCCCACTCACGTTTAGTGACAGAATCAAATTTTGTTGAAATGAGATGAACAATCACAGAATCCCACGAATCGACGGGTTCATTTAATGACCTTAAAGCTTGCAAATGATTGTTGTAATCATCATAGAGCTGTCTTAGACCTGAATATGACACCTTTGTCAACACCTGAACATCAAACAATGCCTTGACGTGATGCAAAATCAATGCTTGCGAATCATCGTACCGTGCTCTTAAGGCTGCCCATGCCCGTTCATAATTTGCCTCCGAAACACCCAAAGTTTGGATGGTTCGTGCAGCCTCACCCTTTAACACAGAATCTAAATAATAGAATTTCTGGATGCCCGACAGCCTATCACTCGTATTGATAACCGACTCAAACGTATCCCGAAATCGAATCCAGTCACCACACGCGCCATCGAACGCCGGTAGCTCTAGCTTAGGAAGTGGCACAGTAACCTGGTGGTCCACCATACCGTATGAAAAAACATCTGACGTCGGTGTACGCGATGTACTTGGTACTGGACGTGATGCCTGTTCAATGCGTTCTTTAGCAGCCGAGATATATTTATAGTACAGATTTTCGAATGCTTCACGTTCAGCAGCATGCGTTACTTCTGAATCGGTGCCACTTACATTAATTTCGATTTGAGATTGAATTCCGTCGAATTTATCGAACAACAATGAAAGTTTCCCCGTTCGTTCGTGGAGTTCTCGCACGGGTGCAGAACTGTCCAACGAATCAAAATACGTTTTGAAACGAGTGAGTCCGGCTTTGACCTGACCGCGCTCCATTACCAACCTTTTCAATACTGCTTCCATATCGAACGCGCAAGATAGTTACAGTTCAAATCGTGCAAGAACAAAAACCTTATGGAAATTAAGGATACTTAAGGAATTGGTGCGTTGATCTGCTGCCTCCAGTGCCCCAGTCTTCGGAATAGAGGTGCAGGTACGAAATCTCGTGCAGGATGTTGACACAGCCACCTTCGCAATGAAAGTCCAGAAGACGCCAACAAAATCGGTTGTCCAGAAGACACCAGCAAAAACTGCTCCTGGTGTCCCAATGGCGATGCCCGTTGTCAGCAGAACCAAGTTGCAGGGTGCTGACCGGCGAGTCCGTGGTACTGATCAAGATTGTCGATCACACACGAATGCACTCAAGTCTGTGGATGCACGTGTCTCAACTTCTCACAAAGTTCGAAATGTCACTTGAATACCGGTACACTTAACACGAGTAATCCGGCTCGAAGGACCAATGTGTGAGCGTAATTTTTATGGTATAGCTGCTGGTTCAATAACCACGCTCGATTTTAAAAACAACAACAATTTATTGATAAATGACAGTCACTATGGTCGACGAGAGTCAAGTACATTCACGATGTATATGTATATGAGTATGGCCGTTGCTAAGGCCGACAAGGAGCCGAGAACCTTCTCTTTGAATTTTAATTTTGTTCTGTCTTTTCTCCTTCGCGCAACTTCTCACGAGAGCTCGGTTTTCCCCACCACTAACCTCTGGTACGGAGGTCCGTTAAGGGTGGAAACATTCGATTGCCAATCAGTGTCCTTAAGGTGACACGTTGGGCGTTTTCTCGAATTCGGTTTACACCCCGCCCACCTTTCCGCATAAACAAAATGAAGTGGGGAGACACCGTACCGAGACCCCGAGACAGGCCCCAGGGCACCGTGGACGAACGCGACCCTCGCGTGCGCGACCTGTCCAGAGGGTTTATGACACGTCAATCGCTATTGAGCATCAGGAGAAACTCCAAGGGTACCCGTCATAGCTGGGATTTGGAGATTTCCCTGTTTATTACACCAGATGTTGAACAGATACCATAAGCGCGCTAATGACTTTCTTAAGCTCAAAAATAGCGAAGAGGGCACGTCCGCGTCATAAACCCCCGTGGCCCTTTTCAATCCTTAACAAATGCTTTGTTCATACATTCCATTACTCCTATCGCGGACATTTTAATAATGTGAAGATACAATGTAACATCTAGACATTTGCCGAGATGTCCACGGCCTGGAAGTCAAATACTTGGCGTGGCCAGGCAAGGTATTCTCAGATCATCAATACACATACCTTCCCTCTCGCAGGCTTTCAAATAATTTGTCAATTTAGAACTCTGACAATATGAGTACATTTTCATTGTATTGCGTTTTAAAATAATTCTTATTCATCGACACCGATGCCTTTTCTCTAACAAGCTTTCAGATAATTTGTCAATTTGCAACTCTGCCAATATGAATACATTTCATTATTTTGCGTTTTTAAATAATTCTTATTCATCCACACCTTGACCTTGCCTGGCCACGCCAAGTATTTGTATATGTCCAGGCCGCGGACATGTCGGCAAATGTCTAGATTAGGGTGTCCCTTATTTTTCAAAGTTTTTATTTTACAACGCATAGGCTCTAAATTTTTTTATTGTTCCCCAAAATACTAGAAAATATTTTTTTACATTATTTGGTGCAGTGCAACCCGTGCCGACATGCGCGGAAACATGTTTAAACAAGTTGCGTTACAGGTGCGGCGCGTGCCCGCTGTTATTGTCATTCAGTCTCCGCTTGTCGGGTAATTAACGCGGATTGTTTTGTGTTTCGAAGATGTCAGTGGAACTAAGAAGCAATAAAAAAGGATTTTCTTGGTTGGTGAGGTAAATCACCAAATAACGGGTGCAAAATTACCGTCTAATCGTCAAGTTCTCGCAGTTCCATTTTTTAACATACGCGAAGTTAAATTGACTCTAAGTGAAAGCGCAAATCTTGTCATTAGGGAGTGCATTATATTCTGGGAAAAAGCTAGAATACCTACGAGAGCTGTTCCTAATTGCGTTAAGAAGCTCGTGGATCTTTATCATGTCTAGCGAGACCTGCAAAAAAATTGCAAGAAGACACAGGATTTTCATAGACGCCGCGAGGAGGAGTTTCAACAGGATTTGGATAATTTAATCGATGTCGCACACGCAAATGCTCTCGAAAAAATTAAAATAGACGAAGATAAAGTTTTCTTACAAAAATAGAGAGAGCCAGGCCGCCCGGGGTGCTTAGCGGGTATAGAGAAAAAGTAAGCTGAAATGGAAGAAAGGACAAGGCTAAGAAAACTAGCAGAAGAAAAAAAAAGATTAAAGCAAATGCCTTTAGAGAGCTTAATGACATCTGTTACTTCACACAGCTATACAACATCTCAAGAATTGCAAGATCAATCTACAAGCTCTGAAGGAAGTCTGGAAGAACCTTTGCCTTCCACATCTCAATCCGTAAGTTCTTTAGTTACGACGACAAAAAGACGAAGGAAAGATTTTATCACGTCTAAATTAGGTGCAACTTTAGACAGATGTCAACTAAGCATCAGAGATTCTGTTTATATAATTCAGGCTGTGGTAGAAGCACTAGGTCTTAGTTGCGACGATTACCCAATCAACAAATCTTCTCTTCAACGCGTTCGAACACAAATGAGAAAAGATAGAGCAGAATCCATAAAATCCGATTTTCAAAATAACGTACCTGAAGTAGTTACATGGAAAACTGTTACCTGGCCTGGATGTGAGAAGCTGTACAGAAGAACGCCTGCCAATTATTATCTCATTTGGGGAGAAGGAACAACTTCTAGCAGTACCGAAATTAGAAAGGTCTTCCGGTAAAAATCAAGCGCAAGCAGTATCAAACGCGCTTCATGATTGGAACCTTACTGATAACGTACAAATAATGTGCTGTGATACGACAGCATCTAATACAGGCCGCTTGAATGGCGCTTGTGTGCTTTTAGAACAGAATCTATAAAGAGAATTATTACTCTTTGCTTGTCGCCATCATGTTTATGAACTGGTGCTGAAAAGTGTATTTTAATCAAAGATCCAACAAATCACTAAGAGTCCCGATATCCCACTATTCAAAAAGTTTAGAGAAAACTGGAAGAATATTAATCCTAATGCAATCGAACGATGCACTGATTTTGTCCAAACAACATCTCTGTGACGCGATCATTAATAACTTGGTGACGTTTTTTAACAACGAACTGGAAAAATCGATTGTACGCGACGATTATCGAGAACTCATCGAACTCGCTATTATTTTTTTGGGAGGTGATTACGAAAATAAAATTAAAATCAGACCTCCAGGCGCAATGCACCAAGTGCGATGGATGGCAAGAGCTATTTACTCCATGAAAATATGTTTGCTGCAATCTCAATTTAAAATGAGCGTTAAAGACAAACAAGCTTTACAAGAAGTTTGTTTATTTATTGTGGCAGTTTATGTGAAGCCTTGGCTTGGATGCAGTTTGGCGGTAAAAGCACTGAATCAAGATCTTAGTTTTTTGAAGACGCTGAAAGATTATGAAACAGTTGGCAAATTAATTTCCAAAGCAGCTTTAAGCAAATTTAGTCAACACATATGGTATTTAACGGAGGAAATAGTCGTCCTATCAATTTTTGATGACGAAGTTGATGAACAAACCAAACGGAACATTGTAGCAAACTTACAAAGAGAAAGCTTTTGCAATTTTGAAAAGAGATATGTTCCATCGAAGGAAGAGATGTCTGTCTCTATATATGGTAAGTGGCATTTCATCAGTTATTTTAAAAGTTATTTTATGCATACTATAGCTATTTTTTTTGTTTTAGAAAAATCTGTGAGTGATTTCGTGTCTCAAAAGAGCAAAGATTTATTTTCACGATTAAAAATTGATAGCAGTTTCCTTCAAGGAAATGTGTCTTCGTGGGAAGAAAATGCCGCCTTTCTGGAAGCTAAAAAGAAGGTTTTCAGCTTGAAATCAGTGAATGATACAGCTGAAAGAACTGTTAAACTAATGCAAGACTTCCATGGTTTAATAACTGCGGCTGAAGAACAAAAGCAATTTCTATTACGCTATGTGCAAGAACATAGAAAGATGTATCCAGATTGTAAAAAGAGACTTTAAAAAGGAAGTATCCCAAGTAGTAATGTATTTTTTTTTTTTTTTTTTTTTAAAGTAATTAAAGAAAGGCATTACCTAAATTTGTGTTTTTATCAATATGTACCTAACTTATAAATATTTGCGATAATCTACTCACATATTAAGAAATGGCCAAAAACAGCTATTTTCTAAAACTGTGTACCCTGTCGGCACGGTTTAAAATAAACGTAGGAAGTTGAAATTTTGTATTTGAGTAAAGATTAGACGTGAGTGAGTCATAAAGGACGGACGTGTTGTTGCTTCGCTCCCGCTCTAACGGTTTCGTTCTTCTGTCGATTTAACTGTCGTGCGCCCCTATATCAAATTTGGACTATTTATTGGCCATGGATCCTATTTGCAAAGGTTGCAATGTGCGTGTAGTGAGACCCGTAACATGCAAATCATGCGGACTGAACTCTCATCCTGGCTGCATTCTCCGAACTGGTCATCCGCACGCTAATGGTCAACTGTTGGATTGCTCTCTTCTTCCGACTCGTATGTCGTCTCCATCAAAGGATCTCGCGGACGATGCATTGGTGTGCAAGATGAGGGAGATGGTGCGCTCAGAGCTGGATAATTTTCGAGCTGAGTTAAGGGAAATGTTCATGACCGAACTTCGAGAAATGAGAGCTGACTTCGAATCGCTGGAGGGCAGGGTCTCCGATTTGGAAAATAGGATATCCCAAAATTCTGCGTCTACGCCCACGTCTTATTCAGTGGAAGATGTTGTCAGTGAAGTATCTGACGGGGAAAGAAGAACACGTAATCTTATTTTGTACAATTTGAAGGAGTTGGATGTCTCTCATCGACAAGACACCCCCTCATCTGACTTTGAAGCGGCTAAGGTGATTCTTCAACAAATCTGTCACGTGGATCTCAGTGGGTTGAGACCATCAGAATTGGTAAAAAGCGGGATGATCGTCCGAGACCGGTCTGTGTCACCTTAGCGCCATCTCAAGATGTACTAAAAAATAAAAGCAAGTACTCTGGTCCGGTTGGAATCTTGCAAGATCGTACGCCCATACAACGGAAGTACCTGGGGGATCTGAAGACGAGCTTAAGAACTGTAGTGGAATCTGGTGTTACGAACAAGACTATCCGTTATATTAATGGTGTACCTAAGATAGTGGAAATGAAACTTTCATCAGGGCAAAAGAAACTGATTAATAACCCTTTGGTATACTATCAGAATGTGCGTGGTCTTAGGTCTAAGTTATGTGATTTGCGTAATGCTATTGATTCTCTATCTGTTACATACGACATCATAATTCTTGTAGAAACGTGGCTTTGTGACTCAATTTCAGATGCAGAATTGGGTTTTCTCGACTATAACATATACAGAGTGGACAGAAATGGTTGTACCAGCAAATTCAGTAGAGGAGGTGGAGTTTTAATTGCAATAAGAAAATCCTATTTCAGTCGCGTAATCGGATCACTCGTTAACTCTGTTGAACAAGTTTTTGTAGAGGCCCGATTTGGGTTTCACTGTGTCATATTTGGTGCTGTTTACATACCGCCTGCCTCGGATCCAGGTTTATATTTAGATCACTGTCACGCCGTTGAAGAAATATCGTTAAATTCTCATCACCCAAATATTGTACTAATGGGTGATTACAATTTACCTCATATGCTCTGGTCTTCCGATGCGACAGGTGTATTGAATTATTCGATTAATAATAATAACGGTTTTGACTCAGCCGCAGCCAATATCGTATGTGACTCTTTTAACATACTCAATCTGTCTCAATACAATCAGATCAGCAATAGTCATGGTGGTGTTCTCGATTTATTATTCTCTTCCTGGATAGATATTAACGTCTCTTCTGCCTCCGATATTCTCTTGCCTTGTGACCAATACCATCCAGCCCTTGTATTTACTCTCCCGCTGCCATCTAGGTCCTCATCCTCTCCAAAATATATATACAGGAAAAATTTTTACAGAGCTGATTTTGATGGTATCATCAATTATTTAAGTTACATTGATTGGGACAGTGTCCTTTCGAGTCTATCTTTGAATGAGGCTGTTGATACTGTATATTCTCATCTATATTATGTTATAGACACAGCTCGGGAGTTTTTCCGAAAATATGGAAAGTCTGCCTTGTTACCCCGATATTTAAAGGTGGTGACAGGTCCCAGACTTCTAATTATAATAGGCCCATAAGCATTCAAAATATAATGCCCAAGGTGTTCGAGAATATAATCTCTCACAAGTTATCGTTCCTGACTAAAAACTTGATAATTAATTAATGAGCAGCATGGATTTATCTCGGGGCGGTCAACAATTACTAACCTAATCACTTATTATAGCTATATTGTTGATACTGTTGAGCAAGGTACTCAAGTGGACGCTATATAAACCGATTTTAGAAAAGCATTTGACTCTGTGAACCATTCCATTTTACTAGCTAAACTGCAAGCTATTGGGATAACGGGGAAATTCTATAAATGGTTATCTAGTTTCATTACTGGTAGATACCAAATTGTGAAATGCAATGGTGTTCTGTCTACTGCGTTCCCAGTTATGTCCGGCGTTCCACAGGGATCCCACCTTGGTCCTCTCTTGTTTATCTTATTTATTAATGATATATTTAGTGTTTTTAAAAATAGTAATTTTCTCCTCTATGCTGACGACCTAAAAATTTTTCGACCTATAAAAAATGCGGAAGAGGCTATCCTGCTTCAGGGCGATCTTTTGTCTCTCGAAAAGTGGTGCAAGAAGAATAGCCTTATGTTTAATATCTCCAAGTGTCATGCGATCCGTTTTAGTCGTAAAGGTATAAACATCCAACACCAATATACTTTCAATATACTTTAGGGAATACTCCTTTACAGTGATGCCAGAATCATGGGACGTAGGACAGAACGCTTACCCCCACTATGACCTACCGTCGTCTCCCACTATGGCCTACCGTCGCCCCCCACTTTCTTTACATCGCACTGCACCCAAGCATATCCCTACCCCTGTCCGTGTGCACGGCAGCCCAACAAGCAGCTCACACGGACATGAGTAAAAATATGCTTGTGTGCAGTGCGGTGGGAAGAAAGTGGGGGACGCCGGTAGGGCATAGTGGGAGACGACGGTAGGTCATAGTGGGGGTAAGCGCTTGGTCCCACGTCCCACGATTCTGGCATCACTGCTCCTTTACCTTTAGTTAACAGTACAACTGACCTAGGGATAATCTTTACGTCAACGTTATCCTTTGTGGATCACTATAAAAAAATAATCAATTCTGCCTACAAAACTTTAGGTTTTATATATCGTTTTTCTTCGCATCTTTCCACCAAGTCAATCTCACTTTTATACAATACCATAGTACGGCCTCATCTCGAATATGGCTCTGTAATTTGGTCTCCTTACTTCAGTATACACTGCAGTAGAATCGAGAGCGTTCAGCATAAATATCTAAGGTTAATAGCGTACAAATCCGGTGCTAGTATTCCTATACAGTGATGCCAGATTCGGGACGGGAGCGCTCGAGAATTTCCCCCACCGCGCGCACACTACGCCGGAGCTGCGTGTCCATGAGTTGAACTCCGAAGCGCCGAGCTCACGGACACGCAGCTCCGGCGTAGTGTGCGCGCGGTGGGGGAAATTCTCGAGCGCTCCCGTCCCGAATCTGGCATCACTGTTCCTATATACTGCCACAATTTCAATCCATGGCTTTCCAGACTAAATTTGTTAACTGTCGAAAACAGAAGAATTATATCAGACCTGACCTTTCTACTCAATGTGATAAACTACCGAATAAACTGTCAACCCTTACTAACACAACTTAATTTCAATGCAACCACTAAGAGCCTAAGGCATCGTAATTTTTTCTACGTAAAAACTCATCGAACCCTCTATGGTAAACTTAATTGCATCGATCGCATATGTAGCATTGCTAATTCTTATCATGAACAACTTGATTTTTTCTCCGACTCAATAGATAAGATCCGTACAAAGCTTTTACGTCTGTTGCGTTGAGTGTCTCGCATTGTATATTCGTGCTTTTCTTTTTTTTGTTTTATCTTTCTTTTTCTCTCTGTCTTTCTTTCTTTATATGTGTCCGTTTCTCTATTCTGTTCCCTTTTTCACTTAAAAAGTATATAAATATAAGTTGCCAGCGACGAGACGCACGTCTATTCCATTACACCGGCCTAACCTTCTCGTTTTGTTTGATAAATATGGAAGTAAAGAAATTTTAAATTTAAGCCTGAAAACTGAAAGTTATTACCTATACTAAATGACATAAACTAAATAATCATTGTTTATTGTAATCATTTAGTACAGTAATTCTTGTCATTTATTTTTAAATTTTATTGCAGGGCAGATGCTCTTGAACATGTCCTTTATAGAATGGGACTTTTAGCAGTATTAAGGGCAAAAGTTAAGAATGGTGTGTTTAAATATAAAATTAATTATAAAAGTATATATTTATGTATTTTATTAAATATTTCTTTAAAAAGACTTTGATCTCTTTATAGCTGCAATTGGTTTAATGATTACTGCCAGTCACAATATCGGATCCGATAATGGTGTAAAACTTATAGATCCAGCTGGTGAAATGTTAGAAGCATCTTGGGAATCCATAGCAACCACGATAGCCAATGTAGAAGATTCAAATTTGATCTCTACAGTACAGCAAACTATAAAAGAACAAAATATTAATATGCTTATAAATGCAACTGTAATAACTGGTAGAGATACAAGACAAAGTAGTCCTGCATTATTGAATGCTGCTATTGCAGGCATTCAAGCTGTACATGGAACTGTAAAAGATTTTGGAGTAGTTACAACACCTCAGTTGCATTATCTTGTTGTTTGTACAAATACTAATGGTAGTTATGGTAATCCTACATTACATGGTTACTATGAAAAATTATCAAACGCATTTAAACATATAAGACAAAATGAGATTAATAATCAACGGTATGTAGCTGAGTTGTCATTAGACGCAGCTAATGGTGTTGGTGGAATTGCTATAAGAGAATTTAAGAATTACTTGGGCGCAACACTCACCATCAATGTATCCAATGATGGAAATGGCGAATTAAACCACATGGTATAACTATAAATTTTAGTATTAATTATATAAGTTCATTAGAATATATTTTAGTGATTTATTAAAAAAGTGTATTTTTAGTGTGGGGCTGATTATGTTAAAGTGCAACAAGTACCACCTATAAATTTTCCTCTCACACCAAATGTTAGATGTGTGTCTATAGATGGTGATGCGGACAGAATAGTTTATTTTTACCTGGATGGAAATAGTAAATTTCATCTTTTGGATGGCGATCGAATAGCAACGCTTATCGCCAGATATTTTAAAGAACTTTTACAAGAAAGTCGTTTATCATTCCAACTTGGGTTAGTACAAACAGCATATGCTAACGGTGGCTCCACTAACTACATTTCAAATATACTGGTGTGTTGATATTGTTAATTTTTTTTTATTAGTAGAGCTGCCATTAACACGAGCTACAATTATATCTATTTTTTAGCAAATTCCAGTTGTGTGTGCATCAACTGGTGTTAAACATCTACATAAAAAAGCATTAGAATTTGATATAGGAATATATTTTGAAGCAAATGGACATGGGACTGTGTTGTTCAGAGATACTGTTATGCAAACAATCAAAAATGCTGCTGAAAATTTGCAGTAAGTTTTACTTAATAGTAATTAAGTTAGTTTACTGTTAATAGTAATTTTCATTATTCGCTTAAAGTAAATATTGTAACATCCCACACAGCACACCTCGTTGCAGGAACGTTGCAGCAACTTTACCATGTTGCTTGGCAGCAGCGCAACATTGATGTAACGTTACTGCAACGTTGCCGTGCAATATTGCACGGGGCGGAAATAGGAATATTGCTGCTACGTTGCTGCGACGTTGTCGTGCATTATTGCACGATACGGACATAGGAATATTGCTGGAACGTTGCGGTGTTGTATGGGATGTATTTTACATAATTTATATTATTGTATACAATTATACACATACAGGATAAGTTATAAATGCTGCCTCAAAAATTTTGAGGCGCATTATTCAGCACAAAACGAACAACAGGTATAATAAACATGGGTTCTGAATTCATTTGATTTAAAGATAAACACTTTGCTTAAAGAAAGTAGTATTTGATGGGAAATGTAGGAAGTAGCCTCAATTGATATGCTTTATCATTAACCGGTTACCTGGCACGGTCCTTTTCATTATTCGGGCCCAAACTGGTACCATCGAATAATTAAGTGAATCACACAAAATTTGGTATACAGGGGTTTTCTGAGTCGCTGAACCGATTCCGGGGGTAATTTTTTTCATCTGACACCCCAACCCCTGAAAAATAAGGGTTTAGGGGTTTAATTTTTTAGTTTTTTTATTTTCTACGAAAAAGTTTCGAATAATTTTATACCTGAATTCTTCATCCATAAATTCCACCGCAAGTGCTATTTTTTGATCTGCAAGTTTCGGCTTAGTACTAAAAGTCACCGCTAGGTGGTAAACAGCCACTAACATATCTCTCACATGTAAAAATGGTCAGGAAAGTATATAAGTAGGGATCCACTGCAGATAAATTTTGATTTTTTTATATCTATACAATTTTGAAAAAAAAATGCGACGTCAAAAAAGAATACGATTGCCATCGCCATCAACATCTTCCGAATGCGATTCATTGGAGGATAATTCTGATGATGAATTTTTAGCAGAGGAAGTTAGCGATAGTGATGAAGGATCTATTTTATCAAACACCTCCCAACATTCTGATGAACATTCTGAGCAAGAGCACTCGGATGATGATGACACTGATGATATTCCTTTGAGTATAAGATTAGATCAGATGAAAAAAAAATTAACTTTTGTTGAAAATGCTAATTTTGTGCCAAAAGTCCATCCTTTTATTGATAATGTCACGTCCCGGGTGAGGTATTTGGAACGATGACTATTGGGGGAAGGAAAGTTAGGCGCGAATCTTGCATCCAGCACACTGAGGATTTTAAAGGAGTTCAGGCGCGAATCTGGCATCCAGCACATTGAGGATTTTAAAGGAAATTAGGCGCGAAACTGGCATCCAGCACACTGAGGATTTTAAAGGAGTTCAGGCGCGAATCTTGCATCCAGCACACTGAGGATTTTGAAGGAGTTCAGGCACGAATCTTACATCCAGCACGCTGAGGATTTTAAAGGAATTCAGGCGCGAATCTTGCATCTAGCACACTGAGGATTTTGAAGGAGATCAGGCGCGAATCTTACATCCAGCACGCTGAGGATTTTAAAGGAGTTCAGACGCGAATCTTACATCCAGCACGCTGAGGATAAAGGAGATCAGGCGCGAATCTCAAATCCAACACTCTAATCGACCAGGGAAGGTTTAAAAGGCGGATACACACCCGGGAACACCCGTTAGAGCACCTTATGTTTGTTTTGATTTCGGTAATAGGATTTACCGTTGCATTTATGTAAAGAAAACCACACGTAATACTTCCGTGAATTGCACGGCTCATGCAAAAGTATGTTTGTAAACAGTGTAAGCGCTCTCGCGTTCACGTACAGAAATCAGCTGTTGCGGCAGCTTGTCTTGGTTTAGAATCTTAGTAATCAAAGGATGAACACAATAATTCGAAGCGTGATTTAAAAATAAAGAGGTTTATTTACTTTAAACACGAGTACGTTTTACTGTTTAACGGTAATTAAATATAATAATATGGACATGAAACACAATATGTGATAATTATGAAAAATGGTATAAGCAATTAACATTGATATAGAAAACAGTAATATGAATGGTAATACAAAGCAATAAATGAACGCAATAAGCGTTAATGATACAAATAATATAAATGTTCGCAATAAGCGTTAATAAGACACAATAATATTTAAAAGCAATAGAAATAATAATACAAAATATAAATGATGGCGGTGATATACAATATTATAAATGGTAATTGTAATATCTTACAGTGATTGATGAATGGTGATTATTGGTCACTGAATTTAACAAACTTTGAAATAAACTTTGAAAGATAATGCTTTCTCCGCGATACAGAAATTCGAACAATAATAATACTCTTTCTATACAGAAATTTGAATGATAATGAATCTCCGGCCTCTCGGGACCTCATATTTATGTATCCTTACAGGTATGTTGCGGGGGTACACGCGGTAGGAGCCTTGACATATTTAAGAAATAAGTCGCAGTAGGACTTCCGGGGTTTTTATGAACGGTACGTCTATTATTAGAGATATTTATGTCACGTACGCCAAATATTCGTCGTAATTAGTCTTCTGGGGTTTTATGAACGGTAAAATGAGATACTCAACCCATCGAATGGATTTTGGATGTTTTAATGGGAAAGGGGTAATTGTGGGCTCGACTTGGAGGGTCGTAGAGAAGGGGTGAGACATGGTCTCGATTTAAGAGGTTTTTGGGGCGAGGGACTTGTTTAGATTTAGTATGAAGAAGGGAATTCGTGCCTCATCGGGCGAATAGTTTGAAGGGGGTTTCCTACCGACCATCTTGAGATGGGGACCACTAAGGTACATCGTCAAGGTGATCAGCGATTGGGGAAATGGAGTAAGAGTTGAGTTTGAGGGACTTTGGTGGAGTGATTTGGAAAGTATTTAGAATAGTACCGCGCGAAAAATAGTGGGATATCACAATAATAATTGTGGTTTGCAAAATAACTGTAGACTAGATAATAATAGTTCTTGTATCGAAATTTTTAAAGCGTTTGTTCAGGAAGAATGTGTCGATATGATTACTTGTCAAAGTAATTTATACAGAGAAAAAAATTACAGATTTGAGAAATTCTAATAAGTTTAGGAAAAAATCAAGGCTAAATAAATGCGATGATATTACTGTGGATGAACTGTATGCTTTTCAAGCACTTACTATACTTATGGGCATCACAAAAAAGCCTCAGATTGAAATGTATTGGTCTTCAGATGCTTTGATTGAAACACCCATTTTCTCAAAAATCATGCCACTTAAAAGATTCCAGACTATACTTTGCCTTTTACATTTTTCAGAAGAAACTGATTCAAAAGATAAGCTTTACAAAATAAGACCAATCATTGAATACCTTATAGATCGTTTTCAAAGTAGTTATAGACCTGGCGAAAAAATTTCTATTGACGAGTCTCTAATGAAATTTCAAGGCAGGTTGAGTTTCAAACAATTTAACAGAAACAAACGAGCTCGTTTTGGATTGAAATTTTATGAAACCTGTGATTCAAATAATGGGTATATATATAATTTTAAAATCTACGTAGGAAAAGGTGAAAATGATTCAAATGAGAAATCATCCCTTGGAACATCAGGGAAAGTAGTAATTGAAATGATTGGTGATTTAGGAGGACAAGGCCGCTCTTTATATGTGGATAATTGGTATAGCTCACCCAAGTTATTTTCAAAGTTGCATGATGAAAAAACTAATGTTTGCGGAACTGTACGAAAAAACCGGACGCATGTTCCAAAAATAAATACGAAGATAATCAAAAAGGGCGAGGTGAAAAAATTTATTTCCTCGCAAATGACCTTTATAGCATGGAAAGATAAAAAAGTCGTAACCATGCTTTCTACCATGCATTCACTTGAAATGATCACAACTGATAAAATAGATCATCACAGCAAACAAAATAAGGTAAAACCGAATATTGTATTGGACTACAATAATAGTATGGTATGTATGTATGTATGTATTTGATTAACCTTCCCCTTAGCGGGGATACGGACTCTTCACAATACTTCTTCTTACAATTCCTTAAACTATCTTAACCTACTTATATCTAGTTTACAACTAACTTAGTCTAACCTTAACCTAGTCTTAAATTAATCTTAGTCTACGCGAAACCAACGCCGCTCGCTACGTGCCGAACCTCGTCGCAACACACCTCGCTCTACGACCGTCTCTCGCTACCGCCCGCCACGCGCCGCAACTCGCCGCATCCACCTCGCTCTCCACACGACTCTCGCTACCGCACGCTCGCTTGACCGCGTCACACCTTCATCTCCTCCTCCACTCTCCACTCCCTCTCCCCCCAATTACCCCTCCTCCCCCAATTACCCCTCTTCCCATCTCAACCCCCCTCCTGCCCCGTCCCCTCCCCTCCCTCCCGCACCTCCCTTCTTTCTCTATCCATCTCCCCCATCCACACCTCCCCAAATCCTTCATCCCCCAGAATTGCCTTAATTCTCTCCCGTCCTCCTTCTCTTCCCCCTTCGATACACCTCTCCATCACGTGCTCCCAGTTCTCCTGCTCCCATCCACAAATCCTACACCTCTTTGCCTCCTCGTCCACCCAATACCTTTCCCCCCTCATCTCGTTTCCCATTCTATATCTTGCCACTCTTATCATTTTCTCCTCTTTCCCTTTCTTCTCCAGGTACCTTGGCACCCCCCCTACTCTTACCTCCTTAAACCACCCATTGAATCTACCTTCCCTGACTCTACCCTCTATTTCCTGCTCTTGTATTTCCTTGTCCCTTTGTTCTAGCTCCTTCTTCATCTCCCAACCTCCCGTCCACAACCTTTCCGTTTCCTCTGGCGCGTATCCCCTTTCCTCGAAGAACTTCCTCCTTTCCTCCACCCATTCAATTTTGCAACCTCTCTCTTTCCTTCTTATTTCTTCGAAACACCTCCTTGCTATCCCCCCCGCTTTCCCACTTCTCACCCTCTCCTCCAATCCTAATGCCCTCCTCCCAGCCACTGTCCTCAGCTTTCCCCTCTTTGTTTCTTCCCTTATCATATAACCCGGCGTGTACCAGTCCAGCCCTAGCACCCACCTGATGTACTTCTCCTGGATTCTCTCAATCTCCACTCTCTCTCTCCACCCCCATATTTCCGCGCCGAACATCAACACCGTTCCCACCAACTTATCGAACAGGAACATCCTTCTCCTCCAGTCTCCTCCGAACCACCTTTTTCCCATCCCCCATACCTCTCTCATTACCACCATAGCCTTCCTCACCCTTTCCTTAATATGGGCGCCTTGCCTTCCATTCCTCTCTAGCTTGTATCCTAAGTACTGAAACTCTTTCACCTCCTCCACCTCCACTCCCTTCCATCTCCACACTATTTTTTTCCATCGTCCCCCTCCCGCTCTAAATCTCATCACCTTAGTCTTGTCCACATTCACACTCAACATTTTCTCATCCATATACCTCTCCAGTCCTCTCATCATCATTTTCATTCCCACTTCTTCCTCAGCCATCAACACTATATCATCCGCATACGCCAGTTCATACACTTTCTCTCCCCCTACTTTTACACCCCCCCAGCCTTCCTCTCTCAATCTCTCTTCCAGGTCAGCCATACATACATTAAACACCAAGGGGCTTAGCGGGCACCCCTGCCTCACACCTCTTTCCGTCCAAAAACATTCGCTCACTCTCTCACCCACCCTCACACAACATTTAGTCTCACCATACGCCTCCATTATCCTTTCACTCAACCACCCATTCACTCCTCTATCCTTCAATGCCTCCTTCATCTTTTCCCTCTCTATCGTGTCGAATGCCGCCTTCAGGTCCACAAATAACGCTACCATGTTCTTTCTCCTTTCACTGATTTGTCTGCCTATAATATAGTTTAAGCTATATATTTGCTCCAGCACCCCTTTCCCCCTCCTGAAGCCTGCCTGGTTATCTGGAACAATTCCTTTCTCCTGAATCTCTCTCTCCAGTCTCTTCGCCAGGATCTTCATATATATCTTATACATTGACGTCATTAGCGTTATTCCCCTGTGGTCCCCTGCGGTCTCCCCGTTACCCTTCTTTGCGATGGGCACGATCACCCCTTCCTTCCACTCTTCTGGCCAGCCTTCCCCCATCCATACTCCGTTACATATTTTCCATACCGCTCTTGTCACATTTTCTCCTCCATACATCCATGCCTCATTAGGCATCCCATCCACTCCCAGTGCCTTCCCTTTCTTCAACTCCCTTATGCAATCACTCACCTCCCTTATCCCTATCTCTTCTATTTGTTCCATATACCTCGCTTCCTTTCCCCACTCTACCCCTACCCTCTCCTCTCTCCCCCCTAAGACCTCCATGAAATGCCTCTTCCATTCCTCCATACCAATATTCCCATTGACTGCTTTCCTCTTCCCCCTTTCTCTCCTTAAAATCTCCCACACTTTTTTCTCCCCATCTATTTTCTCGATCTCCTCTAATAACCTCTTCCTCTCTTGCTCCTTTTTCTCTTCACATATCCTCCGGTATTCACTCTTCCTGTTCCTGTACTCCTCCCCCGTACCTTCACCCCTCCTCCATCTCCTCAACGCACTCTTCACCTCATTTTTCCCTCTTCTACATTCCCCATCCCACCACCTCTTCCCTTCCCTCTTCTTCCCTACTTTACGCCACTTAGCCCTTCTCCTAACCGCTTCCTTCAGGTTTCGCAGAACCTCGACCGCCGTATCACCTTCTATTTCCTCTCCCTCCATTCCCCTCCTATATTCTTCTCTACTTTCCTCCGACCAGTCCATCACCCACCTTTCCCCTACATTCTCTAACTCCCTCCCCTTCTCCCCTTTTGGTCCCATCCTCACAATCAGCGGGTGGTGATCTGAATCAATGTTATCCCCTACTGTGATCTCCTCAACCGCATCCCACGTTTTGCTGTCCCCGATCACGTAGTCAATTACTGATTCTCCTCTTCCCCCCGTATACGTGAACTCCCCCTCTTCATCCCCTTCCTTAATTCCATTCAGGATTCCCCACCCTTCCCCCTCCATCATTTCTATCAGTTTCCTTCCCTCCCTATTTATTACCCTGTCCTTTGATCTTCTTTTGCTCTCCTCCTCCTCCTCTTCTTCCCCTCCAATCCTCAATGCCCCTTCATCCCCTGTCCTTGCATTAAAATCCCCCCCTATCAGTATATTTTCCATCCTTCCCCTCGCCTCCGCTCTCTCCTTAAGTTTCTCTAGTTTCTCCTCTAGATCCTTGTTCACGTATACCGTTATTATTCTCCACGTCTCCCCGCCCCATTTCACCCTCCTTTCCATTAACCCTTCTACCTCCTGCTCCCTTTCCCACTCCACTTCCTCTATCTCTGCTTTCACTCCCGTCACCATCCCCCCTATCCCTCTCCCCTTTTCCTTATTCCTCTTTGCGCTCTGTCTATTCCACCTGTATCCCGCCGGCAGCCTTCCTCTCATCTTTTCCCAATCTTTCTCCTCCACCCACGTCTCCGTTAGACCTACTACGTCCCAGCTTTGCAGCTCCTTCCAGACGTCCTCATCCTTGCTTTTTAGTCCTGCCACATTCCAAAAACCCACTTTTATCTCCCTCCTTCCCTCCTCACTCTCTTTTCTCCCTCCTGACTTCTTCCTCCTTTCCCTCTTATCCTCGCCTCCCTCTTCCTTCCCTTCCTCCCCCCTAACTTCTGCTACTACTCCTTCCCTTTCTTCCCTTCCTGCAACTCTTCCCCCGTCCCTTCTTCCCCCACACTCCCTCTCTTCTCCCCTCCTACCTCTCCCTTGCCCTTTAGCGCTTCCTCCTGTTCGTCCCATTCCCACCATTCCTTCTCAATCCATATTCCCCTATAGCTCACCCTCACCTTCTTTCCTTTCATACGTTCCTGTTCTGCTACCCTCCTTATCTTCCATTGTATTCTCCTTTCTTCAAACGTCATATCGTCCTCTATTCTTTCTCTCCTACCTTTTAATTTATTCTTCTTCAACATTAACTCTCTTTTCCCCGTCCCCTCCTTCATTCTTACTAATGCCATTCCTACTCCTTCCTCTTTCCTCTTACCCACCTCTCTTATCCATTCCACCTCTCCTTCCACCCCTATATCCTTTAATAGTTTTCCCACTGTCTTTTCTATCTCCTTCCCCTCCAGCTTGATCCCTCTAATGATTGCGTTCCTCCTTCTCTCCTCCCTATCTTTCCTCTCCCACCTCCCTTCTATTTCTCTCACTCTTTCCTCCATGTTCCTTCCCTCCTTCCATCCTACAATAATAGTATGGGTGGTGTTGATTTATCTGATCAATATACGACGTCATATGAAATTATAAGGAAATCGAAGAAATGGTATAACAAAACTCTTTTTCATTTACTTGATATGGCAATATTCAATGCATGTACTGTGTATAATGTTATTCATGTTGGCAGAAAAATAAAATTTCTTGATTTTCGCTTGCGGTTGGCTAAAGAACTGATAGAAAAACATGGTTATACACTTACTTATGCAAGAAAAAAAAGATTTTCTCATGAAAATCCAATTACATTTGCAAATCGGCACTACCCGGTTGCTATTGTAGCAGATGAAAAATTTGTTAGAAAACGATGTGCTTTATGCTATAAAAATAAGAAAACAAAGTGGGTTACTACAATGTGTGACATTTGCAACAACATCCCATTGTGTGTAATACCTTGTTTTAAAAATTATCATACTCACCAGAATCAAAATGAATGAAGAAAATTTAAAAAGATGAAAAAAATACTATAAATATTGAAAAAAGTAAAAAAAGCACAAAAATAATAAAAAAAAAATAAAAATAAAAAAATATAAAATAATGCAAAAAAGTAAAAAAAAAACAAAACAAAAAAGTGGAGTGTAAAATCTTTCCGTAACCTCCTCGTCGGTACACTCTGGGGTCGTGAAATTTTCACGAGCTAACTACGGGAGTAAGAGTTTACTTATGAAATTGAATACAGTACGAATCATTTATACAAATCCCAACAATTCGCTAGTCATTTTGGTTCGGCCATATTGAGTCTGCTATATTGAATTTTACAATTCCAATGCCAAATTCAGATTCAGCGATCCCAAAAACCCCTATATACAATATTTCTATATCCCAATAGTATTTCAATATTTGGCGGCCATTTTGGTTCGCCATTTTGAGTCTGCCATATTGAATTTTACAATTCCAATGCCAAATTCAGATTCAGCGACCCCAAAAACCCCTATATACAATTTTTCTATATCCCGATAGTATTTTAATATTTGGCGGCCATTTTGGTTCGCCATTTTGAGTCTGCCATATTGAAGTTTTCAATTCCAATGCCAAATTCAGATTCAGCGATCCCAAAAACCCCTATATACAATTTTTCTATATCCCGATAGTATTTTAATGTTTGTCAGCCAATTTGGTTCGGCCAGTTTGAGTCTGCCATATTGAATTTTACAATTCCGATGCGAAATTCAGATCCAGCGACCCCAAAAACCATTACATACCAAGTTTCATTCAAATCGGTTGAAAAACAAAAAAGTTATTCCATTTGATCATATATGATACATTGACAGAATTGGCCAGATTTTTGTTTGATCATATATGATACATTGACAGTTAACCGGTTAATTGTCTCACGTATTCGTACAGTTCTTGCAGATGTTCTGTAAAATCATATATATAGAAAGCAGTAGTTCTTTACTTCGTGTACTCTGATGTAGGTTTATCGGGATATACAATAATTTGTTTGTAAACATTGTTGGGATTCACCATAATTGAAAACAGTATCAACTTTTTATTGTAAAATAAATATAATATTGGGTATTACATATGGACAATATTATCTTCAGATTAACTGTTCGGTATGGTACACGGTTACAGATTATTAGATTTATCTTTTTATCTTCTATAAGAGTAAAAGCAAAAAATTACAGAATGTAACAAATTATTGGTAGTCTTAAAATTTGCAAAAAATTGTTTCGGGGGAATTTTCTTTGTATCATTTCATTTGCCCCTTTAAGGAGTTTAACTTTATTTTAAACTGTTCTTTCGTATCTCTATATATAGGGAAGCTATTTAAGTGTTTCCATTTAAATAGTCCACCTTGTGTATCATAAATAATATTGATTATATAAAAATCTAAATAATCTAAATTTATTTACACTTACATCAATGTTACAGATTGCCTACAATTGAAAAAGCAGCTGCATCTAAGTTAGCAAATATAATCAATGTGATTAATCAAACAGTTGGTGATGCTTTTAGTGATATGTTATTGGTAGAAACAGTTTTGCATATGAATGGTTGGAGTATTATAGACTGGGAAAGAAGCTACGAAGATTTACCAAATAAACAGTTGAAAGTAAAAGTTAGCGATAAAAATCTCATAACAATGACTGATGCAGAACGACGATGTGTTACTCCTGTGGGATTACAGGATAAAATTGATAAAGTGGTATTGCAGTACAGAAAAGGTCGATCTTTTGTAAGGTATAGTATCATTTCAGTTATACTCTATAGTTACCCAGATAGCCATCTGTTTGCAGTCTGACATCAGATTGGTAGCAGGGTCTGGCATGAGAGCGCAGAGTCTGATGTCAGAACCGTAGTTGTCTGTGTCCGCATTTGGTTGCGTTCTGAGGTGCAGAGCCTGATGTCAGTGCCTGATGCCAGATCGACAGCAGATTCTGCCGTCTGCTAGGCATAGCCAACAGCGTCATCTGAGGGCCAGAATTTTCAAACAATTTCCTACCCGTGACGTCACATGGCCGTCCCTACACACTAACACAAATGTGGCGTTATTGCTGTAGGTGTATCCCTACCCCTATACAGGGTGTCCGCGGGAAGAGTGAACAGCGGGATATCTCCTAAAGTATTGGAGGTAATAATATAAAAAAAATATGGAATTGCATGGTTCGAGGGGGCCAATTTATTAGCGCGAACGAATTTTTTTTTTTATTATTATTTTAAAAGATACGATGGTCAAGTTCGGTTTTTCAAATGGAACTATTTTTTTTTTGGAAGACCTGAGTTGATAGTGCGTTCCAAGACAAATTCAATAAGCATTAATATATACACTTTATTTCCACTGATTTTTTAGATATTGCGCTTGCAAATTTACTGATTTTCACTGCAAGAAAATCCTCTGGAATAGCAAGGACCGAGGGCGGTCTTGCTGGCGTCACGGGTGGCATTGCCTGTTGAAACAGATACCTACCTGCCAAAGGTCTACGCCAGAAATGGCAAGCCCAAAAGCTGGACAATTCTTTTCCGTCAGAAATGCTACTTAGGTAGGTACATCTGCGGTATCGAGAAGCGCACCGTTACTTTTATTTCGCACTTGTTTCTACGCTCAGATGACCGGTTCATATGGGAGGGATGCAAGTTGGATTGGTTAGGTTGGGAGGTGTGGAAGTTGCTAGACAAAATTTCAATCATAGGGAGCAGATTGTATTAGAACCAATCGGATTTGCATCCCTCACAAACGGCTGCTCTCCTGAAAGGGCCCTCATCACAGCAATACCTCCTCCCCAGTGCCCACCTTCTCTCGCACGGAATACGTCCACGCATGCTTTTGTTTTGATATTGAATCTCGTGTTCATACTCGAGAGGAACACGCGTCGCCAGCGGGCTACCCCTTTTCTTCTTGTGTCTCTCCACGAGGCGTATTGACGGTGGATTGTAGGAGCGTAGATGTCTGGATGCCAGTTATTGAATTCAGGAGACGATAGACACAATAATAATTGTAATAAAGATTACAAAACACACATGTACTATAATTAAAGTAAATCGTATTCCTCTCGGGCAGGAGTACTGATAATGATCGAACTTGCGCCCCACTTCGCGCAGACCGATTACAGGGAGGGTAGTCGGGTCACACACTGCACAAATGATAGAAGGGTAATTCTGGAGCAACGCTCGTCAAGGAGATGCAGCTTGGTACCCCGTGGCGAGGACAGACCTTCGCAGTGCCTCTTTTTCCGGAAAAATGTATGAATCCTGGGCCGAACGTAGCGAATTGAGGTCGAGCCCCCACAGTCGAGGGTGAAATATCCATTACAGGGTATTAAGAAATTCTTTTCTTCATCGTATCGAGACGGAAGTGACGCCAATGGATTCCTTATGTTTTTCTGATGAAAATCATACCAAATATCATGCATATTGGACTACTTTAACAGAAGCTATTTGTATTCCCTACGTAAAAGTTGTCCGATTTACACGACATTTGTAATGATTTTCATCAGAAAACCCCAAGGAATCCATCGGCGACACTTCCATATCCATACGATAAAGAATAAGGAATTATCTTATTTCCTAAACAACTACAGGGTAATTCTGGAGGTACGCCCGAATTTTTTTTTACATTTTCTGAAAGACGTATGTTTCAAGAATGTTCTCTCCAAATTTTATGAAGAAATTCGCAAAATTGACGGAGGTATGGTGTTTTTCGTGAAGCGGTGTCAAACGCGCGACTGAGCCACGCGGAACGTTGAACGCGTTTTCCACAGAATAACATTTTTCAACCGCGTTGACAGTCTACAGAGAAAACTATACGTCCAATTGGCATGATCAAGGACATTTATTGTACGGAAAACCCGTCGCTATTACGCGACGATCAGACATTTTCAATTTTCGACCTGCTTCTATTTTTTTTAGCAACATTTCCCCAATTTTGTACCCCGAAAACATGACTTTTTTTCAGTGGTCCGCCATTTTCTTATTTTTTACAATTTTGACATTTTTCGATCGTCACGTAATAGAGGCAGGCTTCTAGTTTCTAAATTTTATTGTCTTTTTGAATTTCGATGAACCATGTGGCCTGGGGACTGTCAATGCGACTAGCATGTTTTTGCCGGAGCGCAAATTTTGACGAAGAATATACAGGAAACGGATTTATGTATGTATGTACAGTATTGTCTCCATATGTACCCGATTTGTTGTACACGATGTAGGCCTGTCGCTATCCCCACTACTTCTGTCTCACTCTTGTTCGGCGAAGGCGAGAGCGAGATGGAACGAGAGCGAGCGAGAGCCCCTAAAAGCGAGCGAGGACAGTACGAGACAGACGACAGCGTTCATGTTTTGTCTCCCTCCGTCTTTCGGGCGCCGTGACACTCCGTCCTTTGCGTGCGCGACGGGCGTGCGCGATGGTCGCAGGCACATACGGAAGCACGAAACCGCAACGCAAAAACTTGACGCAGGCCCGGCTCAAGTTTTTTTTGCGCCCTTGGCCAACTTTTCAAATTACGCCCTTTATTATAATACATTTATTTGAGATTATTAATAACCTTACTTTGAATTTTTATTCGTAGTTTAATCCACTTATAGTGCAACATGTAATATTTAATTCTAAAGTTTATTTTCAGCAATAGCAGCAATGAAAATACATACCATTTTGCACGTCTGCCTAGGGCAGAAAGTCGACAAGAGGTGCAAAATGGTATGTATTTTCATTGCTGCTATTGCTGAAAATAAACTTTAGAATTATATATTACAAGTTGTACTATAAATGGATTAAACTACGAATAAAAATTCAAAGTAAGGTTATTAATAATCTCAAATAAATGTATTATAATATAGGGCGTAATTTGAAAAGTTTGTCTAGGGCGCAAAAAAGACTTGTGCCGTGCCTGGCTATCTGACCGTCGCGCGCATGCGTTGGGCAGTCACGATTCCATCTGAGTGCCCGCACGCCCGCGCGCAAGAAAACCGGTCCATCTCGCTCACTCCTTCGGCCAGAAAGAAGCGAGAAACGCACACTCGGAATTAGGGATCTGCGCATTTTGAGTGCCCAACGCCAGTCCCGACCACCGGGCACACACGGAGACAATACTGTATATGCTTTAATGATTCCCCTGAGTGTTACATTCTTCACTACATTTTCTCTCCTCCTTTCTCTCTCCTTCTTTTCATTTTCTTAACCTATCCTTATTTTCTATCCTTACTCTAGTTCTTAACTTAACTTATTTTAATCTTATTTTACTCTTTCTTTTCCGCTCTCTCGCCGCTCTCGCTCCCTCTCCGCTCTCGCTCCCTCGCAACGCACTCTCGCCCTCCTCTCACTTAACCTACTCCTGCCCTACGCTTTCTCCTCTTACACTTCTCTTTCCTCCTCCTCCTTATCGCCTATTCCCGCCTCCTTCGACTTTCATTTCCTTTCTTTCACTCCATTCCTTCTTTCTCTCTTTCATCTCCCCCCCCCCCTCGCCCGTCCGCCCCTCCTTCTTTCTCCCTCCGCTTTCTCTCTAACCTCTTCATCCAATCCTCCCCTTTACCTCCTTCATCTAGTATTTCCTTTATCTTTTCCTCTATTCCCTTCGCATTGTCCTCCTCCCTTGCACACCTCTCCACCACGTGCTCCCAAGTCTCTACTTGCCCTCCACATATCCTGCAACTCCTCTCCTCCTGCTTCTACCAGTACTTTCCTCCCCTCATTTCATTCCCCAACCTAAACCTCGCTATCCTTCCGTACCTCTCCTCGCTCCAGCCTGCACTCAAATATTTCGGCACCCCTCTCGTTCTTATTTCCCTGTACCAGCTGTTGTACTTCGACTCTCTTATTTCTTCATATCCCTCCCCCCTTGCCCCTTCTCCATCTTCCCTCCATCCCCTTTCTATCTTAAAATCTTTCCTCTCTTTTTCCCATGTGGACCTTTCTTCCTTCTCCTTTTCCCTAACCTCTTCCCAGCATAACCTCGCCAGTTCCCTCCCTTCCCCCTGCTCAGCTTTTCCTCATACTTCCATGCCCTTCTTCCCGCCCATGTCCTTAGTTTCATCCTTTTCGCCTCCTCCCTTACCATATACCCCGGCGTTCGCCATTCCACCCCTAGCGTCCACCGTATATACCTCTCCTGTACCTGTCCACTTCCTCCCTTTCCTTCCACTCCAGATCTCTGCTCCATACCCCATCACCGTCCACACCAATGTATCGAATAGCCACATCCTCCTGTCCCAGTTCTTCCCAAACTTCCTCTTTCCTATTCCCCAGGCCTGCTTCATCACCACCCCCGCTTTCTTCACTTTGTCCCTGATGTGTGCCTCTTGCCCTCCATTTTTCTTAACCTTTAGAGGGCCGGGCTGGCCACTATAGTGGCCACTGGAAATTTTAAAAATTGAACTTGTTTCTAAGGGTTTTTGATATCGCTAATCACGATTCCGTGGTCAGAGTATTGAAATTTTACGCAGAAACAGTGTTGCCAACCTAAACAAGCCTAAATGAATAACAGCAGTTACATTCATATATTATTCTTTCCTTTGGCGTTACCCAGGGCTAACGACGTGGACGTAGAAAGTTTTGTAGCACATTTTTGTTTTTTGGGGTTTTTTGTGTTACTTTTGTATTTTTTTTGTATTTTTTGATTGTACTATATATTATACGAGCTGCACTCGTGCAACGCATGCATTATACAAAACGAATAATGAATGTGTATGTCTTTGTTGCGATTTTTATCTGTTTGTTCATACTTCTTGTCCTTCCAAATGAAAAAAAAATTTATATGTCGGATATTCGAATTTACGGTATTGATTGTTTCGTATGGAAATCCTCAAAACAGGGTGTTATGCACAATGCAGTGTCACATGTAGAGCATATATAAAGAGTTCGACGTCTAGTTTGTCGTAATGAACACAAATTGCATCGTCGGTTTTTATCCAGTAATTTTGGAAAATGACGACCTATTAGTCGAGAGGGTTTGGGCAGATCAGAAATGGAGTCATTCGGATCAAGATTCAGTAAAGCCCTAAGCACTTGTAAACGAAATGAAGGAAAGGATACACGTTCATTATTCATTTTGTATAATGCATGGCCATTAGTGAGTGCCAGATCTAATAAATGGAAAAATAATTTGCGGTACCACTTCATTGATTTTCTTACCGTTTCTGTCAGAGATAATTGTCTGTCGATGTTGTCAATGCCCCCCATATTCTTATTATAATCCTGTACACAAGTTGGTTTTATTACATCTTCATTTGTACCGTAGTGTTTTTTTCCAGTAGCGCGGAACTCAAGCTCATGAATAGTCGTTATCATGTATACGTCTTTCTTATCCTTCCACTTTATAGCTAGCCAGACTCGGTTATGGGCAGCCTCTACTGTACCTCGGACTAACTTACTATTTAGTTTAGGCATTCCCTTTCTATTCGCTTTCACCGTTCCACACATTCCTGTATCACGTTCGTGTAAAAATTCAGCTAGTTGGGGAGATGAGTACCAATTATCGATAAAAATAACATGACCTTTAGAGAAATATCGTCTCAAAAAATGAGCAACAATATCTCCTGTAATACCTATTCCAAACTTTTCGTAATCAGTATCTGCAACGCTATATACTACAAAGTCCAATACAAATCCATTTTCACAGTCAACTAGTTCAAAAAGTTTTATACCAAAACGGTTTCTTTTCAAGGGTATGTATTGCTTGAATTTGAGCCTTCCTTTCCATAGAAGCAGGCTCTCATCTATACATAGATTTTTTCCCGGACAGATACTATTTGAGAATTTTTCTTTCAGATCGTCTATAATTGGTTTTACTTTTTTTAGAGGATGATTTATGTTATCTTCATTATTTTGGAAATGTAAATATCGCAGAATCTGTAGATATCTATTCCGAGACATTATTTGTCTGAATATTGGAGTTGATAAGAGAGGATCAATACTCCAATAATGTTTTATCGCGCCTTTTCGAACGTGTCCCATTAGGATTGAGAGTCCAAGAAATTTTTGTAATTCCTCTTCTGTCAAAGGTGTCCATGGTTTCATATTCAAACGATTGGGTTCAGGATTCTGTACTTCATAACGATTCGTTTCTTCCACAATCGTTTGAAGCAAAGACGAATCGAAATAAAGTTCAAAATAGTGTACCGGCTCATTACCTTTTAGAGAAATGTCTTCGTCAATTCTAGTTTCATCAATGAAATCTTTTATAGACGGATGAAAATGACTATTATAAAAAATTTCATTTGCTGATACAACTTCGTGGTCAGCCAAATCAACATGTTCGATATCTAAATTTTCTGAATCTGTTTCACTTGGCTCAGATTCGCCACTACTCAAATTTTCAAACTCGTCCATTTGATCAAATTATTTTTTGTATAAATATTTTGATCAAATATATTTTTGATGAAAAATATATTTTGAGGAAAGAGCCGAGAATGCACGCAGAATACAGTATTTATTCGCCAGGTTCTCGCGGCTTGGTATCAGCGGGGAGCAGCTAACATAGACGGGACACAATATGCAGTGTTTCTGAGGTTTTTCTTGCCGAAAGTGAGAGCGACTCAGAGCTGGGTTGCTAAGAAATCCCTACCATAGTGGAGCTACAATGTACCCGTAGTGAAGTGGGGACACGCCACGCATGCGCGTGATGACGCCGTGACCTTCCTCCGTCTAGTTTTCTTCATTTCGTTTACAAGTGCTTAGGGCTTTACTGAATCTTGATCCGAATGACTCCATTTCTGATCTGCCCAAACCCTCTCGACTAATAGGTCGTCATTTTCCAAAATTACTGGATAAAAACGGACGATACAATTTGTGTTCATTACGACAAACTAGACGTCGAACTCTGTATATATGCTCTACATGTGACACTGTATTGTGCATAACACCCTGTTTTGAGGATTTCCATACGAAACAATCTATACCGTAAATTCGAATTTCCGACATATAATTTTTTTTTTCATTTGGAAGGACAAGAAGTATGAACAAACAGATAAAAATTGCAACAAAGACATACACATTCATTATTCGTTTTGTATAATGCATGCGTTGCACGAGTGCAGCTCGCATAATAAATAGTAAAATCAGAAAAATAAAAAAACATCCAAAAATAACACAAAAAACGCCAAAAACAATAAAAGAGCTACAAAACTTTCTACGTCCATGTCGTTAGCCCTGGGTAACGCCAAAGGAAAGAATAATATATGAATGTAACTGTCGTTATTCATTTAGGCTTGTTTAGGATGGCAACACTGTTTCTGCATAAAATTTTGATAATCTGACTCGAGAATCGTGATTAGCGATATCAAAAATCCTTAGAAACATTTCAAGTTTAAATTTTAAAAATTCAAATATATGCCATACCGTTCGGGGCCGGGCTGGCCACTATAGTGGCCACCTAGGAATTCGGATACTTTGCCGGCCATTTTGGCGCTATATATGCATAAATTTTAAGTAAATAAAATTTACAATTTCAATGAAAAATCCCGGCCCTCTAAAGGTTAAAGACATAGCCCAGATATTTAAATTCTTTAACCTCTTTTATTCTCTTTCCCTTCCATCTCCATTCCACCTTTTTTCTCCCCCTCCCCCTTTCTTGAATCTTATTACCTTCGTTTTCCCTACGTATACCTCTAACCTCTTCTTTTACATGTACTTTTCCAGCCTCCTTATCATGCTTTCCATTTCTTCCTCTTTTTTTCGCCATTGCCACTACGTCATCCGCATACGACAGCGAGCATATTCTTCGTTTCCCTACTTCCACCCCTCCCCATTTTCCTTTCCCTAACTCCTCCTCCAAGTCTGCCGTTAATATGTTGAATAACATCGGACTTAATGGGCATCCTTGCCTCAGTCCTTTTGCCATCCAAAAACTCTCCCCTACCTCCCCTCCAACCTTCACTCTAGCTGTCCTCTCCCCATATATTTCCTTCACCCTCTCTATCAGCCCTGTCCTCATTCCTCTCTTTTCCATCGCTTCCCATAACACCCTCCTGTCTACTGAGTCGAATGCCGCTTTCAAGTCCACGAACATCGCTACCAGTTTTCCTTTCCTCTTGCTTATCTGCCTTCCTACTATGTGATTCAACACATATATATTGTCCACTGTCCCTACCCCTTTCCTGAATCTTCCTGGTTCCCTGGTATCATCTTCTTCCCTTCTACCTCCTCCTCTAATCTCCCTGCCAGCACAATCGCATATATCTTATATAGTGATGGCAAGAGCGTCACTCCCCTATAATCTTGTACCCCCTCACCTCCTCCCTTTTTCACCAACGGCACTATGATCCCCTCTTTCCATTCCTGTGGCCATCCTCCCCTTTCCACACCCTTCCACATATTTCCTATGCTATCTCTACCGCTTTCTCTTCCCCATACTTCCACGCCTCGTTCGGAATATCATCTCCTCCCATTGCCTTCCCCTCCTTTAGTTTCTTCACTACCCTTCTTATATCTTCCTTACTTATTCCTTCTTCTTTTCCTTTCCTCCTCTCCTCCTCCCCTCCCATCCTCACCCTATTTTCTACTCCCCCTAACAGCCCCATAAAATACTCCTTCCACTCTTCCTTATTTATCTCTTCATTCACACCTCTCCATGCCTTTCTTCCCCTATTTACTATTTCCCAGACCTTAGTCTCCGACCTTGCTTCCGCCACCTCCCTTATCACCCTCTCTCTCTCTCTTCCTCTTTCTTCTTCTCACATAACTCTTTGTATTCCCTCCTCTTACTCTTGTACTCTTCCCTCCTACCCTTATTTCCTCTCCACTTTCTCACCTCCTTCTTCTCCCTACATTCTCTGCCCCACCACCCCTCACCCCTTCGCCACGGCTCCCTTCCTCCTACCTCCTCGCCCTTCCTCATTTCCTTCTTTATTTTTTCCATCACCTTACTCACTTCCTCCTGAATCCATCCCCTCCCTACGTTCGTCCCTTCCATCCCCTTCTCAAATTCTTCCTTCATTCGCTCCGACCATTTTCCCCCTCCTACTTTTCTTTCCCTAGCTTTCCTGCTTCTCCTCCCTACCCCTCCCTCCTTCATCGTCACTACCAACGGGTGATGGTCCCACTCCACTCTGTCTCCTTCCTGCATCTTTTCTATCCCCCTTCTCGTTCTCTCATCCCCCATGACATAATCTATTACCGTTTCCCCCCTCCCTCCCGTGTATGTATATTCGCCCTCCTCATCCCCTTCTATATTCCCATTCAAAATTTCCCACCCCGTCTCTTCTACTACCTTTACTAACTTTCTTCCATCCCCATTTACCTTCCTATCTTTCGACTTCCTTCCCCCTCCCGCCTCTTCCTCCTCTCCTTCAGTCCTTCCCCCTTGTGCGCCTGTTCTCGCGTTGAAATCCCCCCTACAACCACCCCCCTTCTTCCCTTTGCCCCTCCATCCATCCTCTAATATTTTCCAACTTCTTCTCCATGTCCCCATTCACGTATACCGCCACTACCGTCCATTCCTCCTCCCCCGCCTTTATTCTTTCCACCATTATCCCTTCCTCTTCTCCCACCCCTTGCTCCTGCTTTCCTATCATCTGTTCCCTCACTCCTATCACCATGCCTCCCATCGCTCTTCCATTCCTGTTTCTTCTCCTTGCCCACTGTGTCCTCCATTTGTACCCCGTCGGCAGCCTGTGCCTAACCCTGCTCCACCCTTTTTCCTCTATCCATGTCTCCATCAACACTATTACCTCCCATTCCCCTATCGCCATCCAAAATTCTTCATCCTTATTTGTCATTCCTGCTACATTCCAGAACCCTATCTTCCAGCTTTTCTTTTCTCCTTTTCTTTCTTTCCTTTCGTCTTCTTCCCTCTCCCTTCTTAGTTTTTTGCCTCTTCTCTTCCCTGCCTCCTTTCCGCCTCTCCTACCTCCCTCCTCTCTCCCTCCTTCTCCCCCTTCCCTGTCCCCCCTTCAGCCCCCTCCTTTCCTCTCCAATCTTTCAATACCTGCGCCTGCTCATCCCAGAACCACATTTTTCCATCTATCTCTATCCTCCCATAGCTCACTCTCACGCTTTTCCCTTTCCTTCCCTCCCTCTCTCCTATCTCTTTAATCAGCCACTGCATTTTTCTTTCTTTCCATGTCAGGTCGTCCCCTATCCTCTCCTTTCTCCCCCTTAGCTTTCCTTAGTTCCTCATTATTTCTCTTTTCGCCTCCTCGCTCTCCAATTTCACCCAAGCATCACCTCCCCCCCTTTGCTTCTCTCTCCCTCCCAGCTCTTTCACTCCCTCTATTCTCCCCTGCACTCCTATCACCTCCAACACCTCCTTTGCCCTCATCATCGCCGTTCCCTCCCTTTTTACCCCTTTTATTATTATGTTTTTCCTTTTCTCTATTCTCTCCTTCATTTCCATCTTTCTTTCCATCTCTTTTACCCTTGTTTCCCATGTCTCGTCTCCTGTCCCCCGATCCGTTCTGCCTCCTACCCTTTCCTCTTGTCCAATTCCCTCGTCCTTTTCTCTCCTCTGTTCCATATTCCTTAACCTCTCCTCTATCTCCTTTATCTTTTCTTCCTCCCTCTCCACTTCCTCCAGCCTTTTTTCCATTCTTTTCATTCTATTTCCCATTTCCTCCTTCTCTCTTTTCCATTTCTCTTCCCACTCTTCCATCTTCCCTCTTAACTTTGCCATGTCCTCCTTTGCCTCCTTTCTTTGCTGTTTTACTTCCTTTAAATCTTTCCTTAGCTCTTCCCTCATTTCCCTTATCAATCTCTCCACTCCATCTCCTTCCCCTTCTCTCTTCCCCTCTGGCGATCTTTGCACCTTTCTACTCTTTTGGAATACCTTTTCTTCCCCTCCCCCTTCCTCATGCCTTTCTTCTTCTTTTTCCCTCTTCCGCTTCCACATCTCTGTTATTTAATATAAACTGCCTCCACTTGCGGCCATTTCCCTTGTCAGCTTCTCCGCATTCGTCTTCCTACCTTTCCTTTTAACCTCGTCTTCCTTTTCCTCCCACGCCTTTTCCACCGCTGTCTTTCCGCTCCCCTGCTCATCTCCCTTTTTCCCCTCTTTCCCTTCCATCCTTTATTCCTCTCTTCCACTTTCCCTTCTGCCTCTTTTCCTTTACTTTATTCCCTCCTTTACCTACTGCTTCGCTGTCACCTCACTACCTCTCCCTACCGACCCTCCACCGTCTTCTATCTCTACTCTTCCTTCCTTCTCCTCTCTACCGTCTTTCCCTCTGCCGTTCGCTTCTTTCCCGCCTTGTCCTAACCTCACTCTTCTTCTCTACCGCCTGTTTTCTTCTCAATCCTACCCACTTTTCCTCACTCTTTCTCACCCTTTCCTCCCGTCTCTCCCTCTTTCCACTACTCTACTCTCTTCTCTCCCACCTCACCCTTTTCCACCCTTTATGCCTTTTCCTTTCACTCCACTCACTCACACTTTCCACCTCTACCACACCAGAAATGAAAGTCTCAGGAAACGGATTTATGAATTTGATTGAAAAAAAATTTTCTTACCCTTCGATATATACACTATTAACTATACTAAGCAATAAATTGATTTACTTGCGTTGTTTGGTTGAAATAAATTCCCGAAAACACCCTTACATTTCGGACCGAGACAGTGGTCTCCCCCCTTAAGGGGGCTGTCTCATTTTTGTTATGATCCGAATCGATCGAAGCGTCCCCAGTAAACAAACGGACCCTATTGAAACTACTACGATCGATAAAAAGAGTTTGTACATAGGTGATATCTCCAGTTACTCTGTGTAGACTAATTTTTTACGCATAGTTGCCACATGTACTGTTCTCTCTGCCTCTGCCGCGCTGTTGCCACAGAGGTCTCTCTTTTTATCGAGAAGTCTTCAAGGAATGCAGCACGAGAGCTGCGTCTAGCGGCAGAGCCTCACTGAACGTAGCAACAATGAAAGATAGAGAGGTCCGGGATTGTAAAAAGGAAAGATGGAAAGATATCAAACCTGACACAATTTGAACTGTCATTACAATATTACACATAAAATTTATTTGCAGAATTGAAAGCCTGTTTCGTTCAAAGTAGTCCGATTTAAATTATTTTCTGTCAATATCGGCAGAAACACTTTTATGTTGGTACGATGAAAAATAAAGAAATTCTGTTTGTGCATAATCGATGATACATCGCCGAGCAACTCCAGGCGACAGGTTAGGCGGGTGAGCGATACAATGTCGCTCGGCTCGACAAATAAAGATAAAGTCTCTTTAATTTGATAGTTTATTTTAATAATTTATGAAATAATACTAATTTGCGTATCAATATCCCTTCTAAACTTCGCAATTCTTATTATCTGCTGTCATTCTGTGCAATATTTATGTTTAGTTATTTTTGGCGCATAGATGGATATATATTTCCCGTGGAAATATATTTTGTGAATATTACGTATTATATAGTGCGTTGCGTATTACTCTACGCAAGTTTTTACGTTGAAAATGCATTTATAACATAACATATTATTCTAATCATCTCTTTCACCGGTGCTTTCAAATTTTTGTACTGCGAAAATTAGCAGGTATAAGTCCACCCTTACGTTATGTAATAAATGCATTTTCAATGTTAAAATTTGCATAGAGTAATATGTAACGCACTATATAATACGTAATGTTATCAAAATATATTTCCACGGGAAAAACTTGAAAAAAAAAGTTATGGGTTACAGGGGACTTGATCCCGGGCCGCTCGTATGACAATCTAACGGGGTACCGTTGTGTCCACGAAACCTTCTTGGATAAAGGTTACTGCAGATGATATATATCTTTATTACTCCTTACGTTAAAAACTATAAAGTCGTGGATCGACTCGCGTGATCGTATGATCCGCGAGTACATGTGCCATTGCTGGCACTTGTGACCACTGACAGAGTCAGTGGTACCGCGCTTCAAATTTTCACATTTTCTATCGTATCGGCATGAACGTTTCCGTAACATACTGCTGAGATTTTCCAGATGAAAATAAATACACGGTATAAATCGGATTATTTTTAGCATAATCAGGTTAGCAATGTTACATTTATAGTCAATTATCTAGTACCGTTCTAGAAATAAACTGATTTATACCGTGTTTCAACTCATTATAATCTGGAAAATCTCAGCAGTATGTTACTAAAAACATTACGTTTTACATTTTATCAATACATAATCCACCGTATGTATGCCTCTCGAACCGAACATTTATGCTAATTTTTCCAGATATTATCATTGCCCATCTTTGTTCTCCAGCCGCTTCACCGTGATTCATTCTAGCTTCTCTGACGACAGAATAGTAATAGGGGAAATGCGGCAACAGCGCGATTCGACTCTCAATACGTCTCGGCAACTATGTATTTCCTACATTTATCGGCTAGCTTGGACTTCCACCGGTTCTGATGGTACATGGAGCGAATATATCATCAGCGCTGGTGACGGAGAATCCTTGAAGCATAATTCTGTCATTTCTCGAGTTTGTCTCAAAACACGAGTCATAAATTCATTATTATTTCAACGGACGGTGCTTATTAGCGTTCAAACGCACCAGACCCATCTGCACGGATGTCTTCTGCAGGCAACCATACCCGCAAAAGCTTCCTTCATGCCGATTCCGCGACGTAAGTTGGTTGAAACGGTTTGTTTACTACATCGCGTATACGTATAACGCTGGTGCTACGTGGCTCGAATATACCACCAACGCCGGTTACGGAGAAGCCCTGAAGCTTCATTCTGTCAGTTTTCGAGTCATAAATTCATTATTATTTCAACGTACGGTGTTTATAAGCGTTCAAACGCACCAGACCCATCTGCACGGATGTCTTCTGCAGGCAACCATACCCGCAAAAGCTTCCTTCATGCCGATTCCGCGACGTAAGTTGGTTGAAACGGTTTGTTTACTACATCGCGTATACGTACACGCTTTTCCTAGCTTGTGTGAGCATACGCACACATTCAAGGCACCGGTGAGACGGCCCCCTTAAGAAGTGAGAAATGTTCAGGATTTCAAACGTTTGCTTCTTTTCTTGATCGTATCGAAGGGGAAAGTGATGCCAATGGATTCCTGCCGTTCCGTTGATTAAAATCATACCAAATTTCGTGTAAATCGGACTATTTTAACCAAGTCAAGTCAGCTTGAATTGATATAAATCGATTTTCCATGGAATATCCTTCATTATGGTCCGAATTACGTCGTTCTTGGTGTCAGTTTCATTGACGAAACATAAGGAATCGATGGGTGTCGGTTTCGCAAAGATCTGATGCGAAATGCGCAAGTCGAAGATTTGTCACTTCTTAATAGGCACTCGAACCCCTTCAAGGGTCGAAAGCCATAAAAATCCGGTGAGGCACAGCGAAGGTCTGTCCTCGCCACGGGGTGCCAGGCCGCACCTTCTTGACGGGCGTTGCTCCAGAATTACCTTGTATCTGTTTAAGAAATAAAATAATTCTTTATCGTATGGATATGGAAGTGTCCAACAATGGATTCCTTGGGGATTTCCGATGACAATCATGCCAAATGTCGTGTAAATCGGACAACTTAGGTTAAGTTGAAAAACAGTCTCCGACTGAACTCCGCCTTTGCTTGTGTCCTTGTTTTCTTTCTTTCTTTTGTTGTTATCTGTTGTGTTTGCAATAAAGACGTTTAACAACAATAATAATAATAATAATAATAATAATAATAATAATAACTTTTACATAAGGAATACAAATAGTTTGTGACAAAATAGTCCGATTTACATGAAATTTGGTATGATTTTAATCTATGGAACGCCAGGAATCCATTGGCATCACTTTCCCCTTCGATACGATGAAGAAAAGAAGCAAACATTTGAAATCCTGAACATTTCTCACTTCTTAATGATATTCCAAACCCTTCGAGGGTCGAAAGCCATAAAATTCGGTGAGGCCCTGCGGAGGGTGGTCCTCGCCACGGGGAGGAGGTATTGCTGTGAAGAGGGCCTCTTCAGGAGAGTAGTCGTTTGGGAGGGATGCAAATCCGGTTGGTCCTAATACAATCGGGTCCCTATGGTTGAAATTTGGTCCTAACCTTAACCAATCCAACTTGCATCCCTCCCAAAAGAACCGGCCATCCGAGCGTAGAAGGAAGTGCGATATAAAAGACTATGGAAATTGAGTCATATTTTCCTACTTCTCCTTGCGTACAAACGTTTTGAAGCATTAACGGTGCGCTTCTCGATACCGCAGCTGTACCTACTTAAGTAGCATTTCTGACGGAAAAGTATTGTCCAGCCTTTGGGCCTGCCATTCCTGGCGCAGATCTTTGGCAGGTAGGTATCGGTTTCAACAGGCAATGCCACCCGTGACGCCAGCAAGACCGCCCTCAGTCCTTGCTATTCCAGACGGTTTTCTTGCAGTGAAAATCAGTAAATTTGCAAGCGCAATATCTCAAAAACCGGTGGAAATAAATTTAATTTGGCTTGGGGCTCAGGTCTTCAAAAAAATAGTTCCATTTGAAAAATCGAACTTGACCATCGTATCTTTTATAATAATAATCGAAAAAAAAATTCGTTCGCGTTAATAAATTGGCCCCCTCGAACCATGCAATTCCATATTTTTTTTATATTTTTACCTCCGATACTTTAGGAGATATCCCGCTGTTAACTCTTCCCGCGGACACCCTGTATATCCTGCCAGCTGATTGTGCAGTTCATTAAATAATTAATTCTACTTATTTAGAAAAATATTTATTCTTTCTTTACAATTGTTAGAGAATAATATAAGTAGCGCATATAAATTTGAGAAAGAACATTCAACATTTACATTTATAAATTCATATACAATACGTCCCGTAACCAGTGCGTACTCTAGGCCATAGAATCGGCTTCCCTTCGGAAATTTGGCAACGTTGCGTGTCGGGTCCCACTATGCTGAAGAACCACTGAGTTATGCCTAGTGACAATGGTGACAATTTTACAAGTTATTATTTAGTTTGCTAAAATGAATTTTGCTTAATAAAACATTACACGTAAGAGGATGATGGGCCCGATTCCTCACCCATTTGGCAAGGAAGTAGCATGTATCGTAGGTAGAAAGTTTTTAGACTGCCAGGCCGAAGTCTAGGTAAACGCACGAAATCCCCATATCGGTGTTCCAGCAAGGGAAGGTGTTCCGCTCGCCGCGATCCCGAGGTAGCCCGCGTTCGCATAAGACTCTCTCACTTGCACATAAAGCCCTGACCTTGTTTAGCACCATCCCTGTCTCCGCACGCTCTCCGTCATTACCGTGCAGCAAATTGACGCTAAGAGGCTAGTTATTTCTTACGAAGGCGCAATATCGATGGTCCTCACTATCGACAGCTTTCTACCTACGATACATGCTACTTCTTTGCCAAATAGATGAGGAATCGAGCCCATCATCCTCTTACGTGTAATGTTTTATTAAGCAAAATTCATTTTAGCAAACTTGTGATGAAATCATGTCACGAGCCGTGCCAACGCCCGGAACCGAGACAATGGGCCTAGTTCACGCCGCGAGCGCTAGGCGGCCGCGGCCCCGAGACGGCTTTCGCGTGCGAAGATGTACGGCCTCACGATATAAAGGCCGCGGCGAGCGGAATCAACAGCTCTTGTGCATGTCGCTATACCGCTTCACGCAAACCAGCAAGACGCTCGCTTTTTGATAGCGGCGTTGTCGGCCATCGCCACCACTGTACCATTACTAGCCTCAGTCCGAAATCTGCCGAGATTTATCTTGCGCCTCGCCTACGTCAGAGAGGTGTCTCTGCGCTCATTAGGCCGGAGCCCTATTGCACTCTGAAGCTCTGTATTACAACTGTCGAATGAACGCGCCTCATAAGACCATTCCGAGCAGAACGTTAAACAACTCCGTAACCTAACTCCTAAACCGCTCGCCGAAAGTCGCCGCCGCCAGGAACCGACGCGCCGCTATTACCGCTCGAGCGCCGTAGCTCCTTCGCCGCACTACTAGTACATTACAACTGTTGTAATATCAGACAGACTAAATAAATACTGTTACCTGTTTAAACCAGCCTATACTTATTCGCCGAACCCTGACATACTGACTGAGTCGGCAATACCCCTTCTCCGTCCCACCGGTAATCGCCACACAACCGGAGACGATTACAACCTAAATAATAACTTGTAAAATTGTCACCATTGTCACTAGGCACAACTCAGTCTTCGGCATATGGGAACACGACACGCAACGTTGTCAAATTTCCGAAGGTAAGCCGTTTCTGGCGCCTAGTGTACGTATTAGGTGCAATATCAGAAAATTTTCTATATTTTCGACTTCTTTTTTTTGTAGAATCACCATATTCCGTACTGCGTTAGCGCTGAAAACAAATAGGTACATAAGTATAAAATTAAACGTAACGTATGAATAAACAGGATACATGCGATACTTACTTCAGCTCCATCTCCGCACAGCACACACCCTAGGCAATCATGTATGCTCGGGCTCCTGCGAACATTAATATTTATAAGAAAACATGTGTTAAATTATTATTTACTTAACAAGACGCTAAACATTTGCCCTTCGCGCATAACTCTACTTTTCTATCTTGCAGATAATGGCACGCATGATAAGGTCACGATACTGAAACAAGAATGTATTAGTGTATTTCAAAAACACAAAGCAACTTTAAAAACTTGGACTTTATTTAAACGATTTTTATTAGAAATGTACCGACTAGTGGCCGATTAGTCAGTTAAGCCGACTATCCGGCCACTTTGTAATCGGCGATTAGTTGGCTCCTTGGGGGTCGATTAATCGGCTAGTCAGGTAGTCGGCCAAAACTCTAGTTGGTACACCTCTAATTTTTATACTACCAAGTATTAGATAAAGAATGATGAAAGTTCATTGCATTACGTTTTTTCCCTTCTAAAGTAAAAGGAACTGCTTGGAAAGACCTGTCTAATTTCAAACAATATTTTGCCAGACCTTGCTTACTTAATACGTAAAGATTGTAACGTGGCGCGCAGCGTCTAGACACCTCACTGTATTTTTTTGTTAGCATGGACAGCACCCTCTAAAGAAATGGGGGAGGGGGGCAAATTACTATAACCGCCAACCGGGAAATTTGAACTGTGGGTTACCCGAAAGAATCGAGCTACTCGGAAGAATCGAGCTACTCGAAAGAATCGAGCTACTCGAAAGAATCGAGCTACCCGAAAGAATCGAGTTACCCGAAACATTCGGGTTACCCGGATCCGTTCGTGTCCCGGCTTGGCTCGAAAAATTGGGACCCGCTCGGTTCGCATTTCAAGATACTCGAATATTTCGAGTACCCGAAATGCTGTAGTAAGCACTCTTCAGTTAAATTCATCGAACTTCAGAAATGACTGATACAATTTCTGTATGACTTGTCTACACATAATCATATTGTATGCATCCTATATACAATTTTAAAAGTGTGCGGAGTCATGCAAAAATTGTAGCTCAGACGTTAGTTTTTCAGGGAACACAAATTAAACGGTACACATTTGTTTGTTTGTTTAATGAACTCTTTTATTATGTGGTATGGTCGCTTTATAAATGAGACCATTAAAGAAGACCCCATGTTTTGGTACTTCTTTGCCGTTAATGATATTATTAATTTTTTTACAATATTATGTTATACAAAGTATGACTATAGTTTTAATTAATTTATCTCCAACCTTCACAGTATAATCGCATATAAAACTAAATTTAACATAATTATTAACATACGTTGTAATGCTGGGAATCGTATATTTATTGATATCTCTATCCTTCGGCATAAAATGTGTAATCGCGGATATATTTTCACCACACGCAATGATTCAAATACTTTTAAATAAAATACCCGAAAGTGGACACGATAAACCGAACCAATGACTTCAACAGCTCCAAATGAAATGCAATGAAATTACCAAAATGGCGTCGGAGGACACGTCCAATATTGCAGGGAGTTAGAGGAGGTGAGGAAGCAACCAGGGCCCCCCCACTTGGGCAGCCAAACATTGTTTTTTATAGAGGGGAAAATGCATTTACGCATACCCCGGCATTTGCTGTCGGGGTTATATGTGGGGCTCACTGCCGTAAGTGCGGAGTACCCACTAAAAACCCACCTCTTGTGTAGAGCTGTTCGAGTACTCGAATATTCGAGTAGCTCGAAATTTGAGTCGAGCCGGGACTCGGTTTCCGAGTCGTGCCGAGTACTCGCATGAAGCGAGCGGCTGGAAACAATCGGGTGGCTCGAACGATCCACATGTTTCGTTCGTCAATCGCTACCTTCACTATGCAATCTACTCGCTTTTTAATCGAGCTGCTCGCTTTAATCGAACCGCTCGGTTCTTTCGAGCGCGCGGCTCGGATCGGTTATTCGAACCGAGTATATCCCGGCTCGCTTGTTCCGAGTACTCGAACAGCTCTACTCTTGTGGCCCCATGGCGGTACCTGGGACGTCTAACGCAGTACTTCGGGACTACCGCTACCATGGAAAGGTGGGGCCCCACCAAAGCCGCCCATAGGGCCGAACCACACAATGGCACACCAGGCCGTGCATCCCCGGCCGGTATGCCCACCAAGAAGTGGGAACGCGGGTAAAAACTTAAAAACTACGGATAAAATATTTACGTAAATACTATTCTAAGAGTTAAAAGCCATTAAAAACTCACCACCACCAATAAAAAGAGGGCCCCAACGGGAGCACCCTCCTAAAAAATACCCGCTAAAAACTAGAGCGCCGTTAGCGTTTTCTTTTTCTGGCTAACCGGTGCCTCTCCTGAGCCTTACGAATGGCCGCTTCTCGTAAGGCCCTCGCCCTCTCTTCACGTAGGGCACGGGCCGCCTCCCTTACCTTTTTTTGCCTAGCCGTCATAATAGACTGCGCAAACTCCTGGAAAGCTTTCCACTTATCGACGGAGACCGTGGCTGTCTCAATAAGGGTGGGGACCTCCACCGGGGCCCCCAGGGCCGTGGTAAACGTCGCACGCTGGGTGTCGTATTCGGGACACTCCACCAGAACGTGGTCCGCGTCGTCAAGTGCCGTCCCGCACTCGGGGCACGACGCGGAGGGTGTGTTCCCGATCCTATAACGGAACTTCTGAAAGCACCCATGGCCACTCATCAGTTGCATCGAAAAATATTCGGCTGCAACTGATGGGCCAGGCGTTGCCACGAAGGTGTTGACCCTGGGGACCAGGCGTCTGACCCAGTCAGTCACCGGGGTAAGGTCCCACGCCCGCTGCCACTTGAGCATTGCGTCCTCCAATGCCCGGGCCTTATGGAGGCGAACCCTCTCCTTCCTAGCTTCCGGGTTACCCTAAAGACCCCCGTGTACCTGGTCCTCCGCTTTTGCGGGGAACACGGCTTTGCCCATTTTCGCCTTGATATACAACGGCATTCGCCCTACTAAAACGCAGATCGAATTGAAACTGACTGGCCTAGAGAGGCCGCCGTAAACCTAATGAAGGCCGTCCGTTGAGCACGGCGCAGGATTGCCCGGCTGGTCCCCGTACCCAGCGAATCCGCCCACACGGGAGCGCCATATAACATGACGGACTCACACACCGAGTAGTATAATCTCCATGAATGAAGGGACGGGCCTCGGGTATTTGGCACGAGCGCTGCCAGCGCCCCGGAGACCGTGTCCGCCCTCGCCGCAACCTCCTCCAGGTGGGGTCTGTAATTCCGAATGGAACCAAAGACTACCCCCAAATACCTGACCGTAGCCGCGGTGGTGATGTCGGACCCCAGAACCCGAAGGTTCATGATTTTTGGAACCTTTGGCCGGTCAGAAAAATGGCCTCGGTTTTACCCGCGGCCAGAGTAAGCCCGGTTTTGGCGAACCAAGCCTTTAACCTTGGTCAACGCGGCAGCATTTTATTCAGCTGGTGGGGGGGGGGGGGGGTGGTCGCTGAGAAAAGCAGTGTAAGATCGTCCGCGTAGGCGCGGACGAATCTACCCTCGGCATCTAACTTGGAGAAAAGTCTGTCATAAACGACGTTCCATAGAAAGGGCCCTAAAACGGACCCCTGTGGAACGCCCGCATATGTGCTACGGACCGCTGTGCTCTCAACGGAGTGCACAATGATCTCTCTGTCAGAGAAATAATTATTATTATTATTAAACGTCTTTATTGCACAACATAAGCAGAGGACAACAAAGAGAAAGTAAACAACGACAAAAGCAACGGCGAAGTTCAGTCCGGGACTGTTTTTCAACTTAACCTAAGACGGTAACTTAACCTAGTTTTAAATAATACAGAAAAAAATAATATAAGAAAGGAAGACAGAACATACAACCTAGGCTTAATATAAAGTAATAACATAACCAAGGCTTAGAATAAATCAGGAAAATGAATTGTAGAAGAGAACACGGAAAACATAAAACAGAACATACTAACTAGATCGCAAAGGGGGCTATGTGGGCTGTGTGATTATAACGGGTAAAGCAACAGAAAAGATTTACACGAACATCTAAAAGAGGAGAGAGTCGGAAGTGCGCGGATTTCAGAAGGGAGTGAGTTATAATAATGTGGGCGACGTAGGAGAAGAAAGCGCGAAGGTAGTTTGTACGATGGTAGGGGATGGAGAGCAGGTCTTGCGAACGAGTAGAGTGAGCTATACAGCTCACTCTAAAGGAAGCGTTGGAAGGGAGAAGGTTAAACAGGTAAGGAGGGGAGCAGTCGCGAAGGATTTTGTAAATAATGCAACAGAGATGGAGAATCCATCTCTGTCTCATTGGGAGCCAGCCGGATTTTTTCAGGAGAGGCGAGATATGGTCAAATTTACGAGCACAGAAGGAGAAGCGGAGGCAGGAGTTCTGAACGAGTTGGACACGAGAGGCAAGACTGACAGATAGACGAGGACCATACACAACATCACAATAATCGAAGAGAGAGATAATAAGTGATTGAGAAAGGAGAAGCTTCTGTTGAGTAGTAAGGAGATATCGTGAAGGGTAAAGGATACGCAGACGGGTATACGCAGCACGGCACAGGTCAGAAATATGATTCTCATAATTTAATAGAGGATCGAAACGGAGCCCAATACTTTTAAGAGAGCTGCTTGGGACGATGTTAGCTGAACCGAAGGAAAGAGAGAAAGGCGGGAGCTTGGCTAGCCGAGTATGAGTACCGACTATAATCAGGGAGGTCTTAAGGGTTAAGGGAAAGCGCGTGCGATTTAGTCCAAATCAGTATATCCCCTAAAGGTCCGCGCACACATATCCGTTCCGTGTCAGTTCCGTATCCGACCGGTGTCCGTCCGTATCCGTTCGGTGTACCTAATTTCACTGACAGGGGGCCTGCTCTGGCCCGGTCAGTCCCAATTCAGTCGTTTCTGCAAGCCTGCTGTACAGTTTTGTCAGTCAATAGGTGACAAAAATATTTGTACACCCTTCAAAACAGAATAACATCTTTAAAATTGGTTCAAACGACGTGTTTTTTTGTAGAAGCTCGAAAGATTAGTTTACTATGTAGTTTACCAACAGTTAAGCCATTGATAAAAATGAATGGGGGAGCACGTCTTTGGTTTAGAGCTGTGAAATCGTTCACATGCTGCGTGGATCTTATTTTGTGTACTAAAAAGACTTATAATAAATATTATAATGCAAAAAATCACAACAATACGGTCTCAAATATCGGCTGAGTTTTGTCTTCGATTAATCGAATCAATGCCACACAGATGCCATGCAGTCATAAGTTCCAAGGGTTATCCAACATCTTATTAGATTCTCACGAAAATTACAGACATTACACACCATTATTTATTGTTAAATGTGATTATAAATTATGTTTCTTAACTTTTGTCACAAAGCTTTTGTTTCGTTTCTTCGATCAATATTAATTGTTGTCGTTAGACAAGTACATTCGAAAAAAAATTTATTGTATGTTGATGTTGAAATGTTATCTCTTTATGCTCATTTTAGTTACAATGTATGTATCTCACAAGATGAAGAATATACAGTAATTCCCAAACGATTATTTTGTTTCTTAACTTTTGTCAGTAAGTGTGTTCGTACATCTAGTTTGACACCTGTTTCGCGTCCTCGTGCTGTACGCTGCTTTGCTCGTTCACTGAAGTATTTAGTTATTGGTTTATTTGATTGCGGATCATGAGTTTGTCGGGCAAGAAAGTGTGCAAGGGTTGCAAGGCTGGTGTTGTTAATCCACTAACATGCCCAAGTTGTGCAGTCGTCTCGCATCCTGGATGCCTTGGCCGCACTGGTCACCAGTGGAAGACCGGCATGCTAATTAACTGCAAAGAAGGTTCAGGTGGTCGGTCTCCTTCGCCAGGGCCTTTATGCACCGTGGTCATTCAAGATGAGGGGCTGCTGGCCCCCAACATTTCTACTTCTGGGAGGGATACCTCCGCAAATGACGCCTTGCTGAGCTCGTTACAGCAGCTCATGAGCACGGAGTTGGCTAAATTTCGTGACCAGCTCAGGAGCGAACACAGGGAGGATCTTGCCAACTGCAGGTGTGAAATGATGCGGGAGTTCAAGGCGGAATGCACCAGGCTCGGTTCTTCGATAAGTACATTGGCTGGACGAGTGGATATTATGGAGGCCAGAATCAATGACTTGGCGTCAGGGGCTCCAGTGACTGCAGTAGGGGACACGGAAGTGATTGAGGCGGCTGTAGCGGAAGTCCGCAAAAGAAAAAACAGGGAGAATAACTTGATTATTTGCAAATTGGAGGAAGAAGGCTCCACTGATTCAACGGCTCCCGGTACGTCAACCGCCAACGTCGACCGTGTCAAGGTGGCGGAGATTTTAAATAAGGTATCTCCTAACTGTTATGATAACATAACAGTCACGAGGATCGGTAAAAGGAGCCAGGGTAAAGTGCGGCCCATTAAAGTGACGTTACCACCGGATCTTTCTGCTCGATCGATCATTTACAAGAAGAACACCTATAAGGGCGTCGAGACAATCGCGCTGGACTATACGGAGCAGCAAAGGAAACACCTTCGGGGCTTACAGGAACGGCTTCGCCTCGCTGATGACCCCGCGCTGACCATCAGGTTCAGGAACGGAGCCCCGATGATTGCTCGAAAGGGATCCGGAGCCGTCTCAAAAAACCGCGAGTAGCCCCCCTGGTTTATTATCAGAATGTTAGGGGGTTGCGTACTAAGTTGCATGATTTAAGCGAATCTATTTTAACGCATCACATAGATTCTGATGTTATAATTTTTACTGAAACATGGCTAACGGAGGGTATTGCCTCTGCCGAACTGGGGCTGCACAATTATAACATTTTCCGGAAAGACAGATGCGCGGCAACCAGCAGGCTCTCCCGAGGAGGCGGTGTCCTTATTGCTGTTAAGAGAGGCTGGGGCGCGACTCAGCTCCTTCCTTCTGAGGGTAATATAGAGCAAGTCTATGTTAAAGTTACCATGGGAGTTGCGGTGTATGTCTTTGGCGCTGTTTACTTTCCGCCCGGATCACCGCCAGCGTCTTACGTTGAGCACTGTAATGGTATAGACGAGTTGCTAGCCAGTGGGGTCGATCGAAAGTTTTGCGTTGTAGGCGATTTTAATTTGCCTCGTGTCACTTGGCATTGCGACTCCTCCGCGGCGCTGGTCCCAATTTTAAAACCGGGTTGTGTGGATGACATTCTGTCGACGTCTGCGTTGGCGAAGTGTTGGAATTTCCATAACGGGTCTCAATATAATCACGTGGGTAACTGTGACGGTAGAATGCTTGACTGGTTATTTGCTAATTTTCCTGTGTCGAATACATGTACTCCAGGGGCCACTTTACTACCAGTTGACGCTTATCACCCCGCCCTGTCTTTCTCGTTGGGTGCCACCAGTAGAGTACCTCAGGCTAGGGCTGCGGTCAAGTTTGACTTTTTCAAAGCTGACTATAGCTCCATTGTCCCTGCATTAGTTGGCATTGATTGGGACTGCGCCCTGGGGAATTTGTCTACTGATGAATCGGTCTGCGTTCTGAGTTCGCAGGTAGGCTACTTAATAGAGTCGTATGTACCTACGTACTGTACTTTCAAGTCATCCTTCCCGGGCTGGTTCTCGCATGAACTACGACTTGCTATTAGGAATAAGAAGAAAGCGCACGCTATCTGGAAGAGCTCTAACCTCCAGTGTAATTTCTATAGTTTTTCATTTCTTCGCGCGCGGTGTAAAGAGCTGGTGAAAAGGGATTATGCGTCGTACATAGGTAGATTGGAAGGAAATATATTGTGTAACGTGAAGGCGTTCTGGGGGCATGTAAATTCTAGGAGGGGGGATAATTCTCTGCCAGCAAGCCTGAATCTGGGGGATGAGGTCTCGGACTCGGACGAGAGAATTGCGAACCTTTTCGCTGAACAGTTTAAATCAGTTTTCGTTCCGCCCTCTGGGGTGCCACATTGTAATGCGTTGGTGCATCTGTCGAGCCTGGATATTAATCTTGCGGAGGTGTTGGAAGCTATTAATGATCTCGACTCGAGTAAGTCTGCTGGCGATGATGGCTTACCCCCGTATTTTGTCAAATCCTGCGTTTTCGGCCTTGCCAGAGCGCTATGGATCATCTTCAATAAGTCACTTAAGTCTGGGTCCTTCCCGACGTCCTGGAAATCGAGTGTGGTGACGCCTATATTCAAGTCGGGGTTAAAGGGTGACGTCGCTAATTACAGGCCAATTTCACTTCTTAGCTGCTTCCCTAAGATTTTTGAGAAAATAGTCACCAGCAAGCTCTCGGGTCTGATCAGAGATAGTTTGTCTGATGCACAACATGGATTTTTTCCGGGTAGATCCACAGTTACTAACCTCGCAGTTTTTGCGAACTATGTGTCCTCTGCGTTGGACTTGCGTCAGCAGGTGGATGTGATCTATACCGACTTCAAGAAGGCTTTTGACTCGGTGGACCATGGCATTCTGCTGAGGAAACTGGACGCATTCGGAATTCGTGGTGGGCTATTACAGTGGCTCGGCAGTTATTTATCGAACCGAACACAGACTATCAAGGTGCGTGGTTGCAGATCACAATCGATACAGGTCTCATCAGGGGTGCCCCAAGGGTCACATCTGAGCCCCTTGCTCTTTTGCATTTTTATTAACGACCTTGTGGAAGTGTTTCGGTTCGGTACTCCGTTGTTGTTTGCGGATGACCTCAAAGTATTCGCCACTGTGAACTGCATAGACGACGCCCGGAATCTCCAAGGAGACCTTGACAGATTACATATCTGGTGCACGTTCAACAGGCTTCCTTTGAATTTGTCGAAATGTCATGTTCTTAGGATTTCCCGGGCACGCAGTACTTGCATTTTTGCTTATTCGATAGGGCAGAGGAGCTTGACCTGCATTGAGTGCGTGCGTGACCTGGGTGTTACTTATAATGCTGCCTTTTCCTTCGCGGACCATATTATTGGAGCTGCTGACGCAGCTTCCAAGCAGTTGGGTTTTATTATGAGGCACTCGCGTGGGTTTAGGAACCTGAGGACCTTCAAGCTGTTGTACGATGCGTTGGTAAGGCCTCACCTGGAATATGCGTCGGTGATTTGGGCTCCGCATCAAGCCTACCTGATGGTGGCTCTCGAGAGGGTCCAGCACAGGTTTTTGCGTTTTGCGTCTTTCCGTCTCGGGCAGCCTCTTAATGTTTTCGATCATGACTATGGGCCCGTTTTGCGTAGATTTAAGTTTTTGACGTTGCAGCAGAGATTAGAGTAGTATGGTAAGGCGGTTTCCAACTCAGGTCCTCTGAGGGGAGCGCGGGGGGGGGGGGAAGTGAGGGCGCGCGAGGGAGCGCGGCGGAGGGAAACATGGGCGCGGGGCCTGCGGGGAGAGGAAGACCGGTTGCGCGCGCACGAGCCGCGGAGTGGGGGAAGCCGCGATGATGGAGGGGATCACTCCAGGCCGAGCCGCCGCGTAGACCGGACCCACCGCCGAAAACTTTTTCAGACCTAACCGGAGGGAGTGAATGACCCACCCCCAAATATTTTTCCAAACCATTATGTGACATGCGGCGCGAAGAACGAAATAGATTTATGCAGTGTCTACAAATCTTAGAATTAGGAGGCGAGGAGGAAGACGAGTGAATAAAATGGAGACAGAATATGTGTTTAACAGTGATAATGTATTGTTACAAATATATAAAACTAAAATAGAAAAATAGAAAAATAGAGAAAATAAAAAAACTATTTTAAGGGGAAGGTGGCGAGGTGGAAGGTGGCGAGGGGGGTGATGGTGGAGACGATGGTGGGGGCCGCGACCGCCGCAGGGCCCTCGACCGCAGTTCATATTGCCGCACCCGTGCGGCCCCATATGGCCGCAGCCGCGCAGCCCCATACGTAGGCGACGGTGCCTAGAACACACAGACACGTGAATATAATACTGACATATTAAACATAATAAACATGAAACAATGAAAAGTATTACATACCTGTGGAGGCGGCGACGGCGAACGGGGTGGTGGCGACGGCGAACGGGGTGGCGGCGACGGCTGCGGCGACGGCTGCGGCGATCCCCAATCGCTCGACCACGTGGGCGACGGCGGTGCCTGCGGTGACGGCCCACGTGGTGGCGATGGGGATGGTGATGAGGGTGGCGACGGTGTGAGCCCTAGACATAGAAACTCATGTTAAAATATTGATACGAACGCCTGATTTAAGAGCACTTGGTTTCAACAGTTAAACGTGATAAATGTCAAAATATTGTTATGTACATACCTCGCCACATCATCGAATCATATATGGAGGGCGGTTTCCAATATCCCATTATTTTTTGTTATGAACTGTTCGTCTTTGACGTTTGAAGACAACTGGTCTCGCTGCATCTCCAGGCTCTCGCATGCAAACTCCTATCATGAAATCGAGAAGTGCGTAGCTTTGCAAAAGTACGATGCTGTTGTTCTCCGCATTCATTTTCACAAACTGCACATTTCTTCTTCTTCGTAGACCATCCTCTCCTTATTCCCACGCATCTTCTTTCCCTTCTTCTTTGACACATCATGCGACAAGACCACATCACTTTGAATATGCATCGAACGGGTATTGAACGTTTTAGAATGTATATCAAACAGATATTGAATGGTTTCGAACGTGTATTGGACGTGTAATGAACGGCTTTGAACGGGTATCGAACGACTTCTGCATAAGTATCGTCTTAATCTAGCGCACATGAAACGCATGAGGTTGGGTTGGGGGAGGGTGAAGAAAATTATACGCATTAAAAAATTGATTATATTTTATTTATGAATTTCCCTGGTGTTTAGACCACCAGTTGAATATTTTAAATACATTTTGCATGGCACAGTGTTTCGCGTGTCTACCACATCGCAGAGTATTAACTACATTTAGCTTATTTAGAGATTTGATATCCTCGTAGTCAATGTCCAGCGTCTCGATGACCGCGTCTGCTCTCGTACTTTCATCGAGGAAATCCGCAAGCCAGTCGCGTTTCTACAGCCCTTTAACATATACGACATGGCACGTGTCATCCTCTTCTTCATCGATCGCATCAGCTACAGCTTTCGAAATTAGCCGTTTAGCCATACTGTATGGAACTTCTCCATCGTCCCAGCGTAACCCATGATGTTTCGCCGTTAACCAGCGGATGCTTGATTTGTCAGATTTCGAAAGAAGATAATGCGGCATCGAACTCCCAAAAATATAGTGCGAGAGAATTGTTCCCATTCGTAGGACAGCCACTTCCTTGACGACAAATCTTCCATCAACGATGAACCCTTGCATGTCAACGAACGTTGGTACAACCATTATCGATACAATTTGGAGGTCCACTCGCTTCCAAGACAGACGAGAGAATGCAGTCTTTCTCGTAAAACATCTCGATTTTCACGATGAAATTTTTTTTGCGAATTTCATACAGGAGAGGGCGGGCAAGTAGCGTGGTAATTTAATTTATTTTGCGCACCATGTTTGTCAATGGATTGTATTCAACCACTTGATCGTGCAGAATCAGACAGTAGGCTGTAGTATTTGCAGGCACATTCTCTTTACACTCGAATTCTATGCGCACGTCCACGGTACCATTCTTGATCGACTCATTTTGTCGCGAGCAATCAATTACCACGAGGGGGCCAAATTGTAAAAATTCAGCCACGGTGAATAATGCCTCGTTGCAACTATACCCATAATATGATTTACGGAATTGTGTATACATGTGATACAAGATGGCGTGCTTATTCTTGTCAAAGTCCAAGTTCAGGTCATCATATGGGTAAAATTCCGAGTTGAGAAAAAGTTTTACATTGGCCAATTTGCAGTTGTTGAACATAGTAACGTCTTCACTCATCACATTTCTTCGACCAGTCTGTAGAGCAAGGATCACGCATCGCGGCTTCTCCAGCTGTGCAGATGCCTTCACGGCCCACGAATGCTTGGTCGTGCTCTGTAAGAGAGGATACTCGTACAGATCCCACGATTGAAAACAAATGCTCAGGTTTTGTCCACGTTCCAAAGTATGTAGCAACGATAGCTTATTAACGTCATTTAACGTCACATGGGGCATCCGCCATTGTAGTTTAACCAATTCAATTTCTGGTTCCAACATCGGCGATCCTATCAGAGCATTGTTGTCGTTGCGCGATCGTATTAAAATCAATTCGTGACGCGCATTAATAATCATGCGTTTGTAGTCCTCACAAAATCCCAGCAAATATTTGAGTGGGTTGCAAAAATTGAAATGACTTTTCACTATTGGCCCATCACGCCGTTTCAAGCCCCATCCAACATTCTCCATATTTTTGTCTTCGCCAGATGTCAGCGATACATAGTTTTTAAGCGTGCTAGTTATTCCAACGTTTCTGCTGCGATCAATCTCCACGCCATTCAGCTCGTATCGAATCTCATCGAATAAGAATGCCATGCAATTATTTCCCAACGTCACCGTTAATGCATCTTTTGGCTTATTTATCTTCAATTTCCCCTCCACATAGAGAAAACTTTCACACGGCAATGTGTATAAATCCTGCTGTTGTATCGGTATTCTTATCTCATCGCTGTATCCAAACGTCGTGTTGACATATGGGTTGTATGTGTGAGTCTGAAGCTTGACGATGCGGTCATCAAACGTCGGCTTCCCTCCAATACTTAGAATGTCAGCCATTTTTCAACCTAAATGCGCACAATGAATCCCAATGATTTCAAAAATGCAATGTTCGCAGCACTGAGCCTCTTCTTTTTAGCGTGATCGGAGCTGTTGCAGTTGTTGTTGCAGTTGTTGTAAACAATTTCACTTGGAAGAAACGGGTTTCTAGAGTCGTTCAATACAAGCATCTCTTTCGTTCGCACCACATGTATTATCGTCGTCGCCGTCGTACGTGCAATCTGATGGTAATCTCTTCACCTCGAAAATCGATATCTTATATCCTGGTGGAACTCTCGGAGAAAATTCATGTATCGTATGGACACGCCTCCCACTGTTGTACGCGCCAGCGGTCACGCTACATTCTATACGAACAATGTTCACGTACATGATATTAATTGGATCGTCCGATTCGTGCCACCGTCCTGGTTCTAATACCCGATTCGTCGAGAATCCCAATAGCGATCCAATGTTATTAGGCTTTGTAAAATCTACGGTGAACCGACAGTACAGTTCGCTTTTCATGGTGTTGTTGTTGGGACGCAACACTATTGGATACGCATCGTTGTCACTGTCATCGGTACCGTCGAGATTTTGTGGATACCGCTCGAGTAATCGCTGCTTCAAATACTTGGCAATGGCGTCTAGTTCGTAGGAGCCGTGGGGAATCGTAATGTATTCAGGAGTGGTGTCGACGCTGTTGCTGATGTCATAGTTTACGGTGAAGTAGAATTTATCGTTGCTCGAGTCGATGTTTGGTATGGTGTGATAAGTTTCAAAGGTTGTTAGACCAAGCTCGTAATCATCGTCGCTCAAATCTATGGGTGGAAAGTAGCTCACCGCGAGGGTGCTACTCTTGCCGGTTAGAGTGAATGTTAACGACATATTCCGAACTGTACGGCTCGATTAATACTGAATCAGAGTGGCGGGAAGTCAATCCTTAAATTTGGTACCGATCGTTTGTAGAAAGCGTAGACATAGTTGTCCACAATTGCTCTGATTGTACTTCTGATAAGACGTTCGATTGTATTCAATTTTCACAGCATCCTTATCCAGATATTTTACCAATTCCTTGGGCGGTCGAAGATTTCCAAAGCTGTCGAAATATATAGCTCGACACCCTCTCTTCGCATATGCCACCCAATGAGTCCCCGACCCCTCGACATTGTCCAAATTTACAATACCGCTCTCGTTTCGACGTACTCCTCCGACTGGTAGCGCGTTTCGCATAAAAACAACTCTAAAGAATGGAATACGCATACGTTTTGCCAACTCCTCCAATTGTGCATCGGTAGTTACACCTGCGGGCATTTTTATTTTCTTTTCGACGTTTTTTTTTCGTTTCGATATTCCCTGTCCACGCTTGTATGGTGCGAGATAAAGTCCGCGACCTTCCATGGAGCGATTATGAGGTTGCATTTCCTGCAGCTGATGTTGCGCCGCCTTATTATCGTTTACCGCCTTGGCGATCCCCGCCGCTCCTCCAGCTAATGATCCGAGAACACCTAGCAGCGGGAGAAGTGGTAATATACCACCCCGTTTTGCCACCGGAAGAATCCGCTTTTTCGGCGCTCTCTTTGGAGTACTTTTGCGGGGTTTTGTTTTCATCCCCATTCCGATTTTCGTCTTGGCCTTCATAGCTGCCCAAACAGCTGTAGCAGCACCTCTTTCACCCAGAGTCGGGTCTCGCGCAACGATTCGTTTTCGCGCTTTGTCACCGAGAACTTTATCTGCCGCGTGCCTTTCGCCGAGGTCGTTGCTGCGCGAATACGCAATATCGTGTTCGCGACACGCCGCGTCCAACGGATTGATGCCTTGATCCCCTCTAGCCAATCGTTTTGCCAGATGTGTTCCTGGACCGCAAAACTGGTATCCCGGAATATGTAATTCGATAGGTAGCGCGTTTATCGCTCGATTTAACAAACCACAGCCTTTCTTTACTCTCGTCGGCGACATTCGCTACATTTTTTAATCAATGGTGCTGGACCGTCGATATGCGTTCGCTGCCAAGGACGATTATAATGCTCCAGACACCGACGATACTGCCGAACCTCAGAATCGGCTTTTATGTGCTCGGGGAGTCTGTCCCACAACTGATCAATGTGTCTCCCAAACTCTCGGAGTAGAATAATCTTTGGTATATATTTCAACTGCTCAGAGGTTAGGTCTCGAATATCGCAATTATCCGACAGGATCAGAAGCATTTTGAATACTGAGCTGTTTTGAGTCGATGCGGACCTATAAATAGGGCGCTTCGACGTATCAAAATCATTTTTCACAGTTTGCGGAGAGGATGCGATTCGTGCGGCAACCTGTAACGATACGCGTGACAAATTTTGACGATAAATCACGAGTTATGTCTTCGAAAACCAGACGCAGACATGGTAGCATGCTACCAAACACTTTACGCTGCCTCGTTTGTGGCCCATCAAATTGCGGAAAGACAAACGTGTTGGTGAGCTTGTTGGAAAGTCCTCACGGCGTCCGCTTCGAGAACGTGTACGTGTACTCCAAGTCGTTGCAACAGCCGAAATATCAGTATTTGGAGAATTTATTGACTCCGATAGATGAAATTGGCTACTTTACGTTTTCGAATAACAGTGACGTCATCCCACCGTTCGAATCGCTTCCGAATTCTATTTTCATCTTTGATGACGTGGCATGCGACAAGCAAGATACGATAAGGGAATACTTTGCAATGGGGCGCCACTCGAACGTTGACTGCTTCTATCTCTGTCAGACGTATGCAAAGATACCCAAACATCTTATCCGCGACAATGCCAATCTGTTGATTCTGTTTAAGCAGGATGGTACCAACTTGAAACACGTGTACAACGATCACGTAAACACTGACATGTCTTACGAGGATTTCTGCGCTTTGTGTCGTAATTGTTGGCACCGGGGGTATGGTTTCATAGTAATAGACAAGGATAGCGCGATGTCCAATGGACGTTACAGAAAGGGATTTAATGAGTTTGCCATACCGTGAGACGGTCAATTGTCATCAACACGTCGGTGGGAAAGCAACCTCAGCGGTACAACGATGATTGATATCGATACTCTGGAGATTAAGGATCGCGAGAGAATAGCGAAGGAAATTGCAAAAACTAGCGAATCCATTCGCAAGAAACATCAGGCTTTGAAGACAGGCAAGATGGAGGAAGATGTCGCGTTGGAGAGATACTTCAAACCTATCGTCGAACCCTTAAAACATATTGTGGAAAATACCTCAGCGACAGAAGCTAGCACATCTCCACCGATGAGCATAGACGTTGAAGGGAATGAAACATTAACGCCTAAAAAAATCCATCCGAAAGGGAACACATCGCGCAAGACAAAGAGGAAACGGCACATGTCGTCTGAATATTCACCCATAACCTCAACACCAGTTCAATCGAATCATAAACGACGAAATGCTACATCAAACGAGTCTCCCGTTCCTCACACACCAATAAGTACATTTCCCAGTGTACAATCGCTCGCAACTATTGATGACGACGTTTTCGAAACTAGTCCCAATGAGTCGTTTGTAACAACTATCAGACAGCAACTTCAAACATCCGAGGGACAAGAAACGTTTCGCAGTCATTTCGGTCCGCTGGGGCAAAAATACATGAGCGCGATCCTAAGTGGTGATAAGGATACAACAATGGACTATGTGTACGGTGTATACTTTGGCAATAGTGGAACGATGCTTGGGGATAAGGCTTTCGATATAGACAAGGATGATAATATAATCATAGATGATGTAAGATACGGAGGAACATCCGGTCTTTACGAACTGATTTTCAAGAGAATTCCCAATGATGCTATATACACCGATGCTGATAAACAAAAATACAAAAGTATACTGCTGGCGACGAATGCCCACAGACGCGGTCATGGTGCTAAAAATCCCATATTGAGCAACAAGGGATACAAGTACAGACATGTAATTGCACCGCTAATCCCACGCGCATCAGTCAATAAAGCAGGGAAAGGTCTTAGGACACCACGAGCCATGGTGGTAAACGATAACAAGATCGATTACGTACACTGGGACGATCCCAACGAGCTGGTGGATCGATTGCGTTTGCTGGAAGCGTCACGTCAGGCGGGCAACAACTCTCATGATCCCGAAATTCTATCGATTGTCGAGGAACTACGCGAGGTAGGCCTCATTATATAAATTAAGCCGCACGCCAATGATGTGCACTGTATGCACCGAGATGCCGATCAACAAATTTGGGGTATCGCTCGAGAAGAGTGGAGCAGCTAGAATGGACTATTACAAATGGAGTGGTTTGCTTCGAAATTACATGCGAGATAACGCTCTTTGCGTGGTTGGTGCCGACTTTGATGCAAAATCATGCAAGATACGACGCGTAGCTCAACCGGTGGCTGACACCGATGCCGTCAATAAACTATACATGGAAAAGAACATTAAACTTTTGAGAGAGCTGCAGGAAGAATTAGAGAGGAAACTGATCGCGTTTCAAAGAGATATGCTGACGCTGCAAAACAGCGTTCAAAAGATATCGCAGGCGTCGAATTCTATCCCGCAGCAGCGCTGCGAAGGAGAATCATGCGAGGCGGATGAACCTGCCCCTGGGCCGATTGGGAGCACTTAATGAACGTGCCCGATAATTATCGCATCATTCGTGTCAAAGACACCTCTGCGATCAAACATGCAGCCATTATCGAAATCCAAGAGTAAAGAAAACCACGGCCACAAGAAGCTACAACTCGTTGAGGAATTGCATGCTCCAGCTCGAAGACATTTTCCGCGGAGGCGTGTCATAGTGCCTGGATACGATGATCTGTGGCAAGCTGACATTGTAGAAATGCGTCCATACTCACGATTCAACCAGGGTCACCACTACATACTCACCGTCATCGATGTGTTGAGCAAGTATGCATGGGCGTTGCCGCTCAAGACTAAAAGTGGCGCTGAGGTGACTAAAGCGTTTGCAAAGATATTTAGAGATCGATATCCGAAAAATTTGCAAACCGATCAAGGGAAAGAATTTTACAACGCTGATGTGCAGAAACTCTTGGCAAAGCATAACGTTAATCATTATTCGACGTATTCTGTGATGAAGGCCTCCGTCGTAGAACGTTTCAATCGAACTTTGAACAATATGTGGAAACTGTTTACGCTCAATGGAACCTATAGATGGACCGATGCACTACCAAGTCTACTTGCAGAGTATAACGCACGAAAACATAGAACCATCGGAATGCGTCCTTGCGATGTTACCCCTGCGATCGCCGATAAGCTGCTAGCCACCGTGTACAGCAACATAAAGATCGCTGCTCCAGCGAGATTCAAATTGGGCGAGTTTGTGCGCGTGAGCAAATTTAAAACCATATTCGATAAAGGCTATACGCCGAATTGGACAACGGAGGTGTTCAAGATAGTCAAAGTACAAGCAACTAATCTCGCAACGTATCTGCTGGTCGATTCCTGTGGAAAACCTGTTGCCGGAGGATTCTATGAACACGAGCTGCAACGCGTCACCGATCCTGATGTGTATCTAGTGGAAAAAGTCTTACGTAGGAAGGGGGATAAGGTGTACGTCAAGTGGTTGGGATTTGATAAATCACACAATTCTTGGATAAATAAAAATAATGTATTGTAGCATAATAATACATGGTTCAATAAATACAATGATACGTGTATATGTGTGAACAATTTTTTATACATTAATTCCACCATTTATATTTTACACAATAAATAGAATAAACACAATAATAATTTTTTATACATTCTCAAATAATTTTATATTATACAATAAATACAATTTCTATTTTACAATGGGATATTATAATGACCCCAGGGCAGAGTGTCGATCGAATTGGGTACGATATGCCGCTTGTCATCGTGTAGGCTTAGAGCGATTTTAGATTCCGAAATGGTGTACACTTTATGAAATTTAGACCGTATGCATGATTGTCTGCGAACCATTTCGATCTCCCTATGCAAACATTGCGCGTAGTCGTCGAAAGTTATCGTTCTGGCTATGACGTTGGTCTTGACGCCTTTCGCCTTTTTCGTATCTTTTTTGCCGTCTACGCGAAGTGCATACATTTTCGCTCTAAGACCTACGAATTCGGTCATTATCGCACCGTTATTTTCATCCTTCATCAGCCCCGGAACCTTCTTATTTACGCGCGGCATATTATATGGATTGTCGGTAGGATAATCGCTCGTGTCGAATCTATCGATATTGTGTTTCATGGACTCGTAGATATCATCGCATTGAATGTGATAAATGAGACTATCTGTGTCGGTATATAGAATTTTACAATTTTTTCCGTGCTTGGGCGACATGTACTCGTTGTGAAATTCGTACAAACAAATTTTTGATATGTCCAGAATGCACATACCCACATATATCGGCTTGTTGAATTTCACCTCGAGTTTTCGCAATTCAACAGCTATTAAATTTTCCGAAAAAACACTTCTGCTGTGGAAATTCGGTTTCGCGATCATTGCCTCCGCACCATATCGCCCTTCCCAATGTGTCAAAAGTTTTACATCCACGTGATTTCGTACATTTTCCATAGTTTTACCGAATACCGCGTTGTTCATCAATTTGTACAAATTTTTTTCAAAGTCGTTTGTCGCGCTTGTTCTAAACCGTGTATTGAGTTCGATATAATCGCGGAGCCAGGGAGATTGAGCGAATTGAAGCACGCGGTGTATCTTTGTAATACGAAGACCGTGTCGCGTGCACTGTTGCAGGTTGCGATAATGGATAACGTAATGCTGCTTATCGTATACCGTCGCGAGTAATTTGTCCTGCTTGCTACCAGGTGGTTTGGCACGCGTCGGGCAGAACGGTAGATCGGCATGAGCGTCGTGCAGACGTTGCGGATATTCCAGATCTACCTCAAGAATGTATCCCGTGGGCGAATCGATCGGGATTGAAGACACGTCAAAATTCGCAACATCTTCGACCCATCGAAATTTAGCGTATGGTAGGGGCTGACACATTGCCCATCCATACAAATTGTTCACGTCAAAGTACATCAAGTATGATGACTTTTCCGATGCGTCGTAAGATGACATGTACTTGTTATTGGCATGTGCGTATCTTCCGGAACATTGACTTAAACCCCCACGTATATCGCGTTCGATAAACATAACCATATCGATGTCTGTGAGCAATTCGAATGTAATTTTAGTATGTTTTAGCATTGCATCCCATGTGAAACCAGGTAGAGTATAATAATGTGCTGAATCTAATCCGTAACTCTTGATACAACTTTCGCGAAAATTTTCAAAAATATCTGCCAATAACAAGACATCAGTTTTCAAATACAAGTCGCTGTATTCGCCCAAGGTTCTAATCTCGAAACGCTGCCAGACAGTCTCGGCGTGCGCGTAATCGCTCTCGGATACAGTCTCACCCGTTAACGAACTGTAGAATGATTCGCGCGGCGGTAAACATGGGTCCTGCAGCTTGTCCTCGCAATCGAGGTATTCGTACGGAAAGACACCCTTTCGTGTCAATAAATTGAAATCCTCGGTGGATAATGTTTCAAATTGGGATTGTAAAATTTTTAATTTATCTGTGCTAAGAAAGGATGCTAATTTGTCGAGACTGGCGTTGAGAAATTTGTACGAATCGATGAACCGCAATTTAATACAATTTCGCGAGTCCGAATCAGCCGTATCTTCGACATTTTTTGTGAAAGAAATATACTTTTCTTTAGTTATGGGTAATACGTCAACGTGACCTTTGAAAGCGATAGCTATTTCCTCGATAATGAAATGTGAATCATAGCCGGATAAATTGTGGAAAACTATGGGGATGTAAAACGCGTTTTTATAATTTAAATTGCACTCCGTATGTGCTGGGCCTCTAAACCGTCCGGACAGATGGCAATGATCGTGGACTCGTACATCGCTAGCCTCGAATGGTTTTTCGCAAATATGACAGTGTGTTGCATTGCGAAATGTCGACAACTGTTCGGGAGTTAAATCCAGCATTGGAACATTACTGGACAAGATGGGTTTGACAAAGTTTGCAAAATTTTTCAATTCGTCTACGAACCATGAAACGCAATCTGCGTCGCGGCGACATCGATACGTCGATAGCGATGTATCGTACGAACAATGCATATAATAGGCAATACTGTGTACTTTATGGTGCTGATACGCGCATAATTTATCACCCATTCGGTGACTGTCTTCCGTTTTTTCGATGATGCATTCCAGATCTGCATATATCACGAAAGGGAGCCGCTCCTTCCTGCAATGGTTGTCAAAGTTGAGGAGATTTTTGCCTTCGCTGGGCAGCAGGATGGCGCAGTCATTCATCTTGCCACAGTCCAGCGAATGAAGCTCCAACTTCGCGGCAGATCCGAAATAGTGCATGCATCTGTAAACCCAAAATTTTTTTTTATTTAATTTGTTTCGCGAGACATTTCATCATTTTATATACATACCGATCACAGATGAATTTCTTGGCTTTATTCTTGCTCAGCTGTGCGCTCACCAGCCGGGACAAGTTCTTGACCCATACAAAGTGTCCTACATCGCCGTGCTCTTGATTCGGTGTGTAGAGCAGATTGACGTGTTGATCCCTTTTTTGGTTGGTGAGGCGCAACGAAAGACCGTCTTCGTCTTCTCCATCTCAAAGCTGTACACGTTGATGGAGATTTCGTTCAACCGCTCAAATTTTCCAATTTGCCTCAGGGACATTGGGAACTCAATGCCCTGAAGATTTAATATGGAAGTATAGTGCGGGTATGAACTTGGACGATCGGCATTTCTTTCCGCAGGATGGAGAGCGGCGACCACTGTCCACGCGAAACACGCATTGTCTGGGGATTGCACATTGATCGTTGCATTCTTCAACAATAAATCCTGTGGCAACTTGAAGTGGCACCCCGCGCGCAGCGGATTGTACTTGTTGACATTGACGGTCAGGTTGAGGATTCTCGTCAATGCCCATCCGCTGTCGCGTTCCTGGAACTCTTCCATCGATGTCAGGGTGGGTTCGACGACGCATCGTTGGTACCACTCCTGTAGATCGGATGTGCGGAAGAGTTCGCAGTTCCGGGTGTTGATGCTCTTACTTGCACGTTTATCGCCCACCACAAATTCGCCGTTGAACACTGTGTTCACTTTGAGGTTCCGCTGTTTCCTCAAAGCACCCTGCACATGTTCCAACACAATGGTTCCTGCATCCTGCAGGAAGTTGCGCGGCTCGATATAGTTCGAATTTAGCACGGCACCGGTTAATACGCGGGTATCGAACGCAGCGTCTATTTCGCGCCACAAAAGTCCTGTGCTCGAATGTCCGGCACCTTCGCGCACGAAACGTCCGCGCAACGAATGTTTCAACCCTTCGAGCTGCGCGATTCGAGCAACCAACGATTGCCGAACACCGATCGATAATCGAGGACGTTTCACTCGGCTCTGTTCTTCCAACGATTCGATGCACTCGTTGCATCGTTCTTCCCACGCGAGGTATTCTTCCCGTGAAATCAATCGCGCAGATTGATCCAACAGGAATTCTCCCATGGTCGTAAATGGAATGTAAATGTAATGTCTTTTCCTCGCAACACGTTGCAACGATTTGAAGTTTTGTGCAGTTTGGAGCGCGCTTTTATGACCGGTGTCATGATTTGCGATCTCTGTCTTACTCTTTTGATGATCCAACCCAATGCAGTTTCTGCTGATACAGCAAAATTCTTTCTATGATTCACGCGTATGGCGAATTGGCGCGCAAAAGTATTATATTACATTCAGCACGTGTTGAGACTTTTATCCTTGAGGATTGGGGTTCAAGTTACATACGATCTTTCGATATGCTGCGACGTTAAGATTGAAATACATTATGGAAAAATCGGATGCTTTAAAATAAAATGCTGTGGTGGGGGAAGCAATTGCACCTCTATTTAAGCCAGTCTCCCGAACGCCATTCAATCAATCGCTCAGTAGCCTCAGTGACTTTCGACAAAACAAATTGTGCTCTGAAAAAATGTGTAGTACCAGTGCCGAAGGAAACGCCGGACACATGAATTATTACGTTCCGATCGTGCAAGATGATGGCATAGCTCAAATGCGGGGAGGATACAGTTGCTTGGTAAAGCTTAATTTTTCACATCTTCTCAAAATTTTTTATGTTTATTCCTAATACGAGTGAGCACTTTCATAGCTTTGATTGTTCTCTTAGCCCGCGCCGAACATCGCGGATCATGGTCAGAAGATACGCATTAACATCTATGGGCAGCAAATATTTGGAAATTGGAATCGACGTAGGTCGTACGGCCGTTGTAGAAGTTCTTCTCGGCGACAATCATGGAAATCATCTCATATTATCATGGCATACATGGGGTCTACTATTCGACAACCGTGATAACATCGAAGAACGTGCACGATTACCTGGATTATCTTCGATGCAGATTGATGATTTATCGTTGGAATTATAAAGATGACACATGGTGATGATACAGTGTATTTCACACTGGATACAGCAATATTTTTATTTAGTCTTCAGCAATGTATAGAGTATTTGTATCCGCGGCTGTATCAAACTGCAGAAGATGCGAGTAAAAAATTTGAAACTTTTGTTAACGTGCTACGGCAGAGCGATGTTGCCTGCGAAACATTAGATGCTCGTCGTGCTGCTAAAATAATACGTGATAGCAAATACTACGACGAGGAGTATCTTGTAGATTGCGAACTGGTAGCATGCGCCATCAGTGATATTCTAGTTGAAGCTCGTAGGAAGAAAAAATGTTAAATTATATTCTTTTATTTTTAAATAAATTTCTTAAACACATATTCTGTCTCCATTTTATTTACTCGTCTTCCTCCTCGCCTCCTAATTCTAAGATTTGTAGACACTGCATAAATCTATTTCGTTCTTCGCGCCGCATGTCACATAATGGTTTGGAAAAATATTTGGGGGTGGGTCATTCACTCCCTCCGGTTAGGTCTGAAAAAGTTCTCGGGGGTCATTCCCTCCCTCTAAAAAGTTTTCGGCGGTGGGTCCGGTCTACGCGGCGGCTCGGCCTGGAGTGATCCCCTCCATCATCGCGGCTTCCCCCACTCCGCGGCTCGTGCGCGCGCAACCGGTTTTCCTCTCCCCGCAGGCCCCGCGCCCATGTTTCCCTCCGCCGCGCTCCCCCGCGCGCCCTCATTTCCCCCCGCCCCCGCGCTCCCCTCAGAGGACCTGAGTTGGAAACCGCCTTACCATACTACTGATTAGCCCTGGCGGATCTGTCTTTTCTTTTTAGGGTCATTAATGGGGACATTAATTGTCCCCGGCTATTGGGGTTAATTAATTTCAGTGCTTTGTCCAGACCGTTGCGCTATGCTCCACTGTTTCGGGTTAGATTTTTCCGGACAAACATCCGTCAAAGCGATCCTATCACTAGGGCTTGTGTGCGGGGAAATGAGGTGGCCGACCGGATTAATTTCTTTGGTTCGTCACTTGATTCATTCAGGCGGTCGGTTATCTCACTCTTCGGTACACCCAGGCCTAGCGTTCCCGTGTTGTAGTAATTGTCTGTATATCTTTATAACAGTTTGCTATTGTGTTCACATTTATTTTATTTTGTTAGTATTGGGCTGGTCCCGTGAATAAATAAATAAATAAATAAATAAATAAAAAGTGTAAAAAGAAACTAAACGAGGAAAATGGTCAAAAGAAGTTATGACGAAATCTGTAGATGAAGTTTTAAGCAACAAAATGGGGTACAAGAAAGCTATTCGAGAATATTGCCTTCCACAAACAACATTGGAAAGCTATGTCTAAAAATTGAAACAGGGTTTGCCATTAGGTCCAATTAAGAGTGTATTTTCGCAAACAGATGAGGAAGAACTTGTCGAATATTTAGAAGATATGGTCCCACAACTCCTGCAGGAGTGTAGGAATGAAATAATTTAGAAGAAATTCATATTTACATCGATTGTGAAAATATTTAGAGGAACCGTGTTGCCCCGTTTCGGTACCACGTCATACCTTGTGGCAGGGGCAAGATGGTTTTTCATTAAATTTTTTTTAAAAGTTTAATAACTTCAAATTTTTATTTAAATGTTCCACAAACTATGTACCAAAGGTTAAAGTATTAACTTATAATTATATATTGATTCATAAAAGCTTAACTAAAAGGTATAATTATCAATTTTTTGGCATGTTTGCTTAGCTTCCCTATCCTGCCCCCCCTCCCATACACGAATATTCATAATAGTCACACTGCAGTCCTAATTCAGCCGTTTCCGTAGGCCTTCAGTCAGGAGTAGGGGTGCGTCCCATTTCTGGCAACCGTAGCTGTATACACCTACTATATAATTTGTGCACACACTATGTCATAATCCGTCCCTGTTGTAAATTCTTAATCCTTTAGATTTTAGAAGTTCATAAAATACCTAATACAGTAATGCCTCGTTAGAATCCCGACGATCGGGGCTGGCGGCGGGATACTAACGCGATGCGGACAGTATTCCTTGCGGCCGTTGCCGTGAGTGAAAAAACCCAAGAGCCGAGCGAGAGGGAACAAAACAGTCGGCACGAAATTGCCGTCGGCTATGAAAGAGAGAAAGCATGATACTTTGTCTCGCTTCGTCTTTCAGCTCGAGCTCGATACGCGTGCGGGATTATAATGCATCGGCGTTTTTCGTATTTATAATACATATTGTAATTCGTTTCGCGACAGCCGAGTGTGACAAATATTCGCGGAACGTAGAATCCTCTATAGTATTGAATCCTGAAATTTTTAGTTCTGTAACGTACATATTAAATATTCTCGGTGAAAAGAAGAGCAACCACGGCGTTCGCCGACTACATACTTATGAATTACATACTCTGATTACATATGTATACGTGCGCGTCCCTTATCCCCCTCCCATTATTATTGTAAATATGTGTTAAATACGAGTAAGAAAGAATGGGAGGGGGATAAGGGACGCGCACGTATACATATGTAATCAGAGTATGTAATTCATAAGTATATAGTCGGCGAACGCCGTGGTTGCTCTTCTTTTCACCGAGAATATTTAATATGTACGTTACAGAATTAAAAATTTCAGGATTCAATACTATAGAGCAGGCCTGGGATTTAAGTGAACGCAGCGGCCGATTTTCGGAGGCAACGCCTCCTTTCTCCCGCCGCACGTCTTAACCCCCGCGGCAGCCTAGCAGCTTGGAGCGCCTCAGGCCTGTACCATATGAACCGCGCGTAGCGCATTGGGGCGTCCCCCGTATCAATAGGTTTCCACATCACCCATGGGGTACTATCATCGATGCGTTTTTTTTATAGTGGTATCCCCTATAGGCCTATTCCACTGTGTTGCGCGATAAAAAATGTATTGGAAAAACATGTTTTATTATCAAAATTTCAAATATCTTTGGGAAAACTAGATTTTCTTTGTGAAAACTAGATTTTCTTTGTGAAAACTAGATTTTCTTTGGGAAAACTAGATTTTCCCAAAGATATTTGAAATTTTGATAATAAAACGTGTTTTTCCAATACATTTTTTATCGCGCGACACAGTGGAATAGGCCTATAGGGGATACCACTATAAAAAAAAACGCATCGATGATAGTACCCCATGGGTGATGTGGAAACCTATTGATACGGTGGGCGCCTCAATGCGCTACGCGCGGTTCATATGGTACGGGCCTGAGGCGCTCCAAGCTCCTAGGCTGCCGCGGGGGTCAAGACGCGCGGCGGGAGAAAGGAGGCGTTGGCTCCGAAAATCGGCCGCTGCGTTCAATTAAATCTCAGGCCTGCTATAGAGGATTCTATGTTCCGCGAATATTTGTCACACTCGGCTGTCGCGAAACGAATTACAATATGTATTATAAATACGAAAAGCGCCGATGCATTATAATCCCGCACGCAGGTCGAGCTCGAGCTCGAGCTGAAAGACGGAGCGAGACAAAGTATCATGCTTTCTCTCTTTCATAGCCGATGGCAACGTCGTGTCGACTCTTTTGTTCTTGCTCGCACGTTCTCGGAGTCTCTCACTCTTGACTGAAGGATTCCAAGAAATAGTGGGGATAGTGAGCGGGATTACAACGCATGGTAAAAACGGGACACTAACGACGAATTACTGTACATGAAAAGTTTCCTTTCTAATGCTGTTTATGGGATGAATCCAATGCTTCCTCTTCGCTCGTTTATTACTACATCTTTTGTGTAAAATCTAAATACAGTAGACCCGCGGTAATCCGACAAACGTTTTGCAAGGCGGTGTCGGATGATCGAATTTGTCGGACTATAGAGTACTGCCACCGACCCCTTGTAGTCCAGAACTTTTTTGAAAAGGGGTACCTTGTAATCCGACAAATTACATACTTATAAGAATGGTAAGATCAAATCTATATGTACTACATAATATACGATACGGGACTTACAATTAGTGAACTAAACAACACTATAGATAGCATAGGGTTTATTATAAAATTAACGTCATTAACGCTATAGTACTTGCAAAAAAATAATAACTAAACATATTGATGTCAATCAATTACATACGACATATGTAAGTATTAATTTGAAAATGGATAAACAAATAAATTTATGGTGCATGCAAATATTCATCAATTTTCTTTTGTTTTACATTGGCTAAACGCGAGAGTAAGGCCTTGTCTCTCAGTCTCCTCAGAAGTAAAAGTTCGTTGTACGATGCACCATTCTCTTCAGCCCATTGCATACCCAGCTCAAACGCGTTAATCGCATCTTTAGCTGACACTTGTAGAGTAGTTGCGATGACTTCGTCAGCATCGTCTTGATTTATTATTGGAATAGTAACTTGGTTGACAATCTCCTCATCAGACATTTGATGGAACACACTTCCTTCTTCATCCATTCCACGATACCAGATTTCCAAATTTTCCGAACTAATCTGCGTTTCGGTAGCAACTTGCTCTATGACTTCCGAAGTAATACTGATTTGAGGAGCAGTGCCGGGAGTGGTGACAATTTCTGGCCATAAGTTTTTCCATGACGATGTAATGGCTGATGAGGGCAATGCATTCCAAGATTGACAAAGGGAGAAAACCAAGTCTTTCATGTTTAATTCTTTTAATGTTTTTTCTATAGGTTGGTCTTTTGATATGGCCGTCAGCAGCAGTTTTTTCTTGTAGTCTTGCTTGACAAACTGAATGATATGCTGATCCATTGGTTGGATCAGTGCAGTGCAGTTTGATGGAAGAAACATCGCAGTGATACATTTATCCTCTGTTGTTAGTTCTTCTTCGGACAGATGACCGGGAGCATTATCAAGAAGCAGTAACGCCTCTTGAGGTAGATTATGATCTTTCAACCATTTCCTAACTTCTGGCACGAAGCATTCATCAAACCATTTTTTTAAAAAGGTCTTTTGTCATCCACGCGCTTTTTTGTCCATAATAGTGTACAGGTAAATCAATGTTTTTGAATGCTAATGGATTCTTTGATTTTCCAATGACCACCATCTTTAGCCCGTGCGTGTCCGAAGCATTAGCACAAGGTAATATGTATAAATGCTATCGGCGCACAGGTTCGGTCCACAAACAACTATCTTAATTAATCAATAACACATTTGCTTTAATTAACTGAAAATTTTCCAACGTTTCGGTCTGACTTTAGACCCTTATCAAGGAAAGTGATAAAATTTCAGAAAAATAACGCGAGTGAAATTTATCCGGTCGGAACGTTAAAACACGTCCGATACCGAGAGCCGGTGGAATAGTGACTGAAGTAAACATAGGACAAAGCCAACGATCATCTCGAAGGTGAACACAGCCGTTTAGACGCAGAGACCGTTAAATATTTTGAAAACATCGATTCTCAAACCCTCAAGTCACATAATAAAATCAATATTAATAAAGGAATAATTGGAGCAATACATCATAGGACATTACTTATTCAGTAATGTTGCGTAATATTCTTGTATTTTAGGCGTTTCATACCTAAGATTTACGCTGGGTTGTTTAATCATATGTAATGTCTCCAAAAGAATCCTCCGGTTCAAATTAGTCTCTCTGTCGACAACTTTAACGTTATCGAAGTCAAATCTGTGATCAAACTCCAGCGAATGCTTGGTCAAAGCAGTGTGTTGAAGGGGAGATGAAAAAATATTTCTTTTGTGTTCACAAACGCGTCTTTCCAAAAGTCTCGAAGTTTGTCCTATATAAACCTGGTTACATCCCATGCAAGGGATAGAATATACAATGTTGGAGTTTTTAACTAAAGGTATTTTATCCTTGATTGAAGGGAATAATTGCTTAGTGTAAAACGGTAATTTAAAAATCGTGTGTATTCCAGCTTTCCTGAAAATTCTTCTGATATCATTTGATATGTTGTTACAAAAAGGTAACACTGTTGTGTTCCTCCAGCTAATTGGCCCTAATAATAGATTTCTCTCCTCCTTTCTTTTCGCAATTAATGAGGGATGGTAGATTTCAAAAATACGATCTTTAATGATTGCACAGATCATTCCCATAGGGTATCCATTACGTTTTAGAGTGTTTTTAACAAGAGACAAATTAGCTGGTCGAAATTCAGGGTCGGAAAGCAAGATAGCACGGTCTATTAATCCCTTAATTAATCCCACTTTATGCTGCATGGGGTGAGCCGAAAAAAGTTAATATATCTACCTGACCAACTCGGCTTGTGATACCAATTCGTAATAAAACTATTATTCGATCTAATGACCGTAGTGTCAAGAAAGCTTAGACATGAATCCGTTTCAATCTCATGCGTGAATTGTAATCTAACGTGAAAACTATTAAAAACATCTAAAAGAACTTGCAAATCCTCAAGTCTAAGACAAGTAATAATGTCATCAACATATCTTTTATAAAAAATAAGTTCAAAAGGTACCTTTGTGAGAGAAACCGATTCCAATTCTTCCATAACAATGTTAGCAATTACCGGAGAGATAGGAGATCCCATAGCCGTTCCAAAAATCTGTTTGTAGTAAGTTCCATTGAATAAGAACACATTGGATTCCAATACAAACTTGACAGCTGTGAGGAAATCATTACGATCGATTTTGGTATGTTCACTGATCTCATCCCAACGATGATCTAAGACGTCCAAGGCTAAGTCAATAGGAACATTAGTAAAAAGTGAAACAACGTCAAGAGATACCAGTCGTAATGATGCATCATTAATGTGAAAATTCCTAATCTCTTTACAAAATTGCCAACTGTCGACAGTGTGAAAAGGAGATTTTCCAACAATGTTTGAAAGAATGCCTGCTAAAAAACTAGACAGTTTATATGTGGGACCACCTATAGATGAAACAATAATCCTCCATGATAATGTCTCCTTGTGTGTTTTAGGCAGAGCATACGCTCTAGGTATAACGGCATTGTAAGATTTTAATTGCTTGCTAATTTGTTCACTGATTTGTTTCTTTTTAAAGAATTTGGAGACGATGGAATTAGCCTCTTTTTCAAAGGTACAGGTGTATTCAAATTTACTGGTAATATATGTGGTCCTGTCTTCAAGCAATTTATTGACTTCAGAGATATAAAATTCTTTGTCCACCACTACAGTGGTGTTCCCTTTATCCGATTTAAGAACCAACAAATTGTTGTTTCTCTTAAAAAACTGTTTAGTTTCAAAAATCTCAGCCTTGGACACAATCATGCTGTTTGGTTTGGTAAATCTAGTGGTAAAATTCAAAATTTTGTTAATTATTTTAATTCTAGTTGAAGTTTGAATATCATTGTCCATAATTTTATCTAAACCTGATTCAATTGAAGCTATAAATTTAGGAGAAGTAATAAATTCTTTTCGGACATCGAGAGCATGTTTGGGTCCCAAGACCAAAACTTTTTTCACGTTGGCAGGGATTTCAATATCAGAAAGATTTTTAATCCAACTATTGTTGTTGTAATCTGAAGTTGTATTTTTATCAAAGACAGTACCACCAAAATCATTATTTGAGGATTCTGTTTTATTTCTGAGCAAATTATTAAATTTTTTTATGCAAATGTTTTTATGAATTTTAAACAGCCTCGTATATTTTTTATTTTCAAAAGCAACAAATTTTTAAAATAAAAATGGAGGGAGAAAAAACTGAATTTCATCTTTTAATTGAGCTATTGTTTTCAAATTTGATTTTTGTAAATTATGTGTATCTTTAATGGCAATATTAAGCAGTTTTCTGGAATATCTATTTTGTAAATTCAATAATTATTGAATAATTATTGAATAATATCTATTTTGTAAATTCAATAATTATTGAATAATTATTGAATAATTATTGAATTTACAAAATAGATATTCCAGAAAACTGCTTAATATTGCCATTAAAGATACACATAATTTACAAAAATCAAATTTGAAAACAATAGCTCAATTAAAAGATGAAATTCAGTTTTCTCTCCCTCCATTTTTATTTGAAAAATTTGTTGCTTTTGAAAATAAAAAATATACGAGGCTGTTTAAAATTCATAAAAACATTTGCATAAAAAAATTTAATAATTTGCTCAGAAATAAAACAGAATCCTCAAATAATGATTTTGGTGGTACTGTCTTTGATAAAAATACAACTTCAGATTACAACAACAATAGTTGGATTAAAAATCTTTCTGATATTGAATCCCTCATCCCTCCCTCATCCATCCCTCATTAATTGCGAAAAGAAAGGAGGAGAGAAATCTATTATTAGGGCCAATTAGCTGGAGGAACACAACAGTGTTACCTTTTTGTAACAACATATCAAATGATATCAGAAGAATTTTCAGGAAAGCTGGAATACACACGATTTTTAAATTACCGTTTTACACTAAGCAATTATTCCCTTCAATCAAGGATAAAATACCTTTAGTTAAAAACTCCAACATTGTATATTCTATCCCTTGCATGGGATGTAACCAGGTTTATATAGGACAAACTTCGAGACTTTTGGAAAGACGCGTTTGTGAACACAAAAGAAATATTTTTTCATCTCCCCTTCAACACACTGCTTTGACCAAGCATTCGCTGGAGTTTGATCACAGATTTGACTTCGATAACGTTAAAGTTGTCGACAGAGAGACTAATTTGAACCGGAGGATTCTTTTGGAGACATTACATATGATTAAACAACCCAGCGTAAATCTTAGGTATGAAACGCCTAAAATACAAGAATATTACGCAACATTACTGAATAAGTAATGTCCTATGATGTATTGCTCCAATTATTCCTTTATTAATATTGATTTTATTATGTGACTTGAGGGTTTGAGAATCGATGTTTTCAAAATATTTAACGGTCTCTGCGTCTAAACGGCTGTGTTCACCTTCGAGATGATCGTTGGCTTTGTCCTATGTTTACTTCAGTCACTATTCCACCGGCTCTCGGTATCGGACGTGTATTAACGTTCCGACCGGATAAATTTCACTCGCGTTATTTTTCTGAAATTTTATCACTTTCCTTGATAAGGGTCTAAAGTCAGACCGAAACGTTGGAAAATTTTCAGTTAATTAAAGCAAATGTGTTATTGATTAATTAAGATAGTTGTTTGTGGACCGAACCTGTGCGCCGATAGCATTTATATTTAAAGAATACGGTCGATAGTTTATAACTTATTGTTACAAGGTAATATGGTTACACGTTCTTTGCTCACCTTACGTCCAGGTACACATTTCTCATTATGTGAAACAAACGTTTTGCTAGGTATTACACGCCAAAAAAGCCCTGACTCATCTGCATTGTATATCTGTGAAGGGCAAAGATCTAAATCTTTTACTTTTTGTAAAAATCTCAATTTAAATGGCTCTATGCAGGATGCATCATTAGAGAGTTTTTCTCCTGTTACAGTCATCAAACGTATTCCATGACGACTTTTAAAGCGTTCCAACCATCCCTTGCTAGCTACAAAGTCGTCTTTTTTTGTTATCTCCTTGTAAAAAAACTTTACTTTCATGGCCAATATGGGCCCAGAAATAGGCGTATGCCTGCTTCTTTCCTGAAGAAACCACATGTACAAAGCTTCTTCAACCTCTGGATTTTCAGCTTTCTTGAATGTCTGCCTCTTGCCTGGCCCACAGTCAGTGCTTGACACGAACTTTTGAATGTTTTCGCGGTTCTTTTTAATATCATAAATTGTCGAACGTCCTACGCCGTATTCACTTGCCAAGCTACTAAAAGATTCATTACGATTTAGGCGGTCCAGAATCTCATTTTTTTCTTTAATTGTTAATGTTTTGTGCTTCCGCTTTTGGGTTTGCGAAGCCATTGCGACACGTGTAGATATGCGTTGTACGATGCGACAGCAATATATGAACGCCCTTGATCACATTTACAATCAAACTGAAACAATACGCGTCGAGCAAAAGTCACGGTGCCGCGAACAAGTGTAACAAACCCCAAAAAGTCCCTTTTCTTTTTTTTCGTTAATAAACTTAATTCATAATTAATAATTACTTAAATACTTATATTTTGATTTATCCTTATTATTCTTACGTTTATAAAGTGTGTTTAGGATTAATATTAGTTCAGGATACCGCGAAACGCGAGTATGACGAAAGAGTGTAAAGGAGTGGGAGAATCAAAGGCATGCGCGATCCTCAGTCGATCAGCGGATCGACGAGAGCAAGGATCAAAAGCAATGACTGTAATTGGTGCGTAGTAAATGAGAGAGGGAACCGAGCGTTCCATGCGCGCGCCTGCGCATAACTAGTCGCTTAGTAGACTGACTGGAGAACAGATCGAGCGAGACGAGAATGATTGATGCGTAATAGCCAAACTCCGTTCCCATTGGTGCGCTCCCAGAACCTTGAATATGTATAAATACGGGCAAGAAGGCCCAGAGAAGAATCATTATGAATCATAAATTCAATACAGATACTACTCCGAATCATTTATGGCCATTGGCTGATTCCAACCTAACTTTAATGCTCCAACTTTGGAGGCCGCCTTGCTGGACACTTGGTCGAGCCGATCGTACTAAACTAAGGCCATAGTCGCCAGGTTTGACGAGAGGTTTTCTGCCTTGGAGGCCGCTTTGCAGGCCACTTAGTTGACGAAGCTAAGTTATTGATAATTCTCAATCTCAGGTTAGTATTAATACTCCTGAGCGACGAGGGAACAAGACTATTCCAGGTGGCAATACCGCCCCTGATGACAATGAAACAATTCAAACGATTCTCAACTTAACATATTCAATTTCCTAGATCTATAAGCTAATTCCTAAATTATAAGCTAACTCCTATATCGACCGAGAGTCGTCATCCATAATCAAACTCCTAGATCAATAAGATAATTCCTTTATCGACCGAGAGTCATTATCCATAATCAAACTCCTAGATCAATAAGCTAATTCTTTTGTCGACCGAGAGTCATTACCGACATACTAATTCCTTTCATTTGGCTAAACGTCATTATTAATTAATTAAGTTATATAACTCCAAATCGATCGCTCAAACGGGTATTTCTTTTGTAACGACCTAGTGTCGCAACCCAAGACGATCAGCTTTACTTTTTGTAACGACCTAGAGTCGCAACCTAATTAATTTCTTTAATTTCTTTAGTATTAAGGCGTTTAGTTATATTTTCATGTATCATTTAGAAGTGTTTTCTTGAATAAACACTATTTAAGTTAAATTCTTGTTCTTGAATTTTAATTCTTTGTCGCACGCCACACGAATCAATCCTGAAATCCTGTAAAGCGCGTCGAGTCACGCCTAAAACCGTTACACAAGTCACAACATGTTTAAGCATGCATGGACGAAAATTTGCCGTAATAAATGTGTTTTGTATGTACTGTTATAGGCATGTCGGATTATAGGGGGTGCCGGATTACATAGGGGGCGGATTACCGCGGGTCAGCTGTAGATAATGCTTCAATCTCATTCATTTCTTCAGAGAAATATTTTGTCTAAAAATGTGTGGGGCACGAGAAGATATTTTTTATTGAAGAACAAATGATCGATACGTATCGCAATACGTGTTTCGCCCCGCGCCGTGTGAAAGAGTCCGCTGGTTTCCACATTTCATCTGTCGACTTCAGACAAAAAGTATCGTACGGCCGACGTTTGTGGGGTACACAAAATCAGTATCGCGATACGAGAACCGTCGTGTGAACGGTTCCTATGGAAGCTATAATCAACAATTGAAAATCGGTACGCATCATACGCGTATCGCGATGTATGTATCGCCGTGTGAAAAAGCTCTAAAGTTTGCACGTCCTGTTGAAACGCACATCTAGCTCCATTTCCCTAACACCCAGCATGCATGCATCCGATCATACCCTCTATCTTATCACGCAAAATTCAAATACAAAACTCTTTTCATTACAATCATCAATAATGATCAGAATTATATCATGTTTGGTATCATTTTCTATTGGAAATGTATATATATATTTAAACTATGTATATTCAAATACTCGTGTTTACTTTTGAGAGCCACGCGTGGATCGACGCGCAAGCCAAGGCGTAGCTCGGTTTCTTTTTCTTCTTAAGGTGCCCCGGACTGTTGTGCTCGTCGTCAACGGAACCGATAGACAGTCAGTCGTGGTTAGAACACGAGGCAACGACAATCGTCGCATTATTTTTCCAAACCAACATATTATATTACCTTCAATTATATTTACAAGTTCATATAAATCGAAGTGCAATTCATTTAAATACCCAAGACGTGTTTAAGATTAGGAAAGTGGTTTTACAACATTTTCATTGCAAAAACTCCAGCAATCCATTGGTGGTATTTGTATGGAGATCTAATATTAATTATAGAAATTCCCATTTTCATTACTGAGCGGCCTATTGGTGTCCTTGTTTTTATGGCTCTAGGGTCTAGGACCCCCGAAGCGCGTGGTTCGAGAGCTTCGACTCGAGAACCTTTCACGGTCATAAAAAAGGTCGTCCCTTTCACTTTTCCGTGATTTCAAGACTCCGTCAGTCCAAGCACCCAAATATCGTTGGCAACCAAATTTTAGTTTCACTGAACGGATAGGGGTTCTACACTGACATCTGCTGACATCCGTGACACGGACAAGTATGCGCTGCTCCATTGCAAAGCACTCAAACGATATTTTTTAACACTGATCCTGGCGGCCCGGAACTGACGGGTACGGAGAGGCCGTCGAATTTCACGGAACTGACAAGTGTGCGCTGCTCCATAACAAAACAAGCAACCGATACCTTTTACGACCACGGAACTGACACGGAACGGATATGTGTGCGCGGACCTTAACTCCTGTTCAAATTCATCGGTAGATGTGTCGACATGAGCAGCGCTAACAGAAGTAATAAGCTGCAAGTCGTCTGCATACATGTGTGCGACCGAAAACTTAGAAACGTGTAGAAGGTCCGCAACATAGATCAGGAATAGGAGTGGACCAAAAACAGATCCTTGAGGCACACCACGCAGGATGCATCGCGAGGAGGAGTACAGAGAGACACATGCATTAACGACGACGACCTGCTGACTGCGAGCCGTTAGGTAGGAGCGAAACCAATTAAGCGCTAGCGAAGAAAGGCCAATATGATGCAACTTGGCAATCAGCAGATCGTGATCAAGCGTGTCAAAGACTTTAGAAAAGTCCATTGACGTAATGACAGCCAAACAACTAGAGTCCAGCACACACAGAATAGTGTCAGAGATATGTAGCATTGAGGTCGTTGTACTGAATGAACCCACGTCGAAAACCTGAGTGGTGATGCGGAAGGACACCACACTGCTCTACGCGAGCAGCTTGGCAAGTGGCTCACGCGTGTATGGGAGCCTTAAAGCTATTATATGAAACAAATACATATTCTTCTTGCGTTAATCATCTTCACATCATTATGTTTCGTTCAATCAATAAAATGTCACTCCATTCACTATTGTAAGTGACGCATTAGTCTGAATGCTAACCTGCACATTCCCAATTCATATCTGCGAATCGTCTATCATGAACATATTATGTTCATGAAAAACAACCGATCCATTGGCGATTTCGTCCTGAGCATTAAGAACGGGGCTCATGCGGCAAACGCAGGCCCAACACGGCACTGAAATGAAGGTCGTGGGGCACATTTGCCGTCCCAACCTGCTAGAGTATCGCTTGCATCCCTCGGTTTTTCCTCAGGTGCCTACCCGAGGTCCCTCGGGCCGGATGGGCTTTTACTACCGGTTTCTTTTGTTCAAAACCGCAAAATCTCAAAATTTGAGGACATTTTTCGAGGTTATCCCATCTGATTTCGAAGCTAAAAATGGTATCAATCGATTCGTCTTGGCGAGACCTTTCGAACTGTGTATAGCATATGCTGTACGCTCTTGGGTCAGTAATCCCCTCTAGGACTTAACATTGTCCTTTAGACAAGAACGGGATTAAGGAGATAGGACGAAGCAAGCTTAAGGAATAGCAGTAAGGAATTATAAGTGAAAAGAAAAAATAGATAAGGGGATGTCCCCAAGAAATTAAGTTTGTTAGGTTAGACATTTTTTAATTAGCAAAACACTGAAACAGAACATGAAATACACATCCTATGCAGAAAGCAATTATGAATAAACATATATAAAATTGTGTTGGATGTTGAATTGGGCTAGTGAAAATGCGCAGGTTGGATGCGTGTAATTATTATGTGGTCCCCTCCTCGAAGTGACAGAAAATATAACCTATGTTTATGCTATATGACAATAAATGTTTAGCGGCTACTTCTATTGTGTTACATTTGTGGACTTTTCATCATCCTTCCGAAACATTATTATTACGCGGTAACAGTATCTTTACGAAATAGGGTATAGCATATAGGGTAGATGTACCATTTGTGGCCACTTTAAGGATTTCCGTACCATTCACAGATACATAACTTACAAAAGAATACGTACACAAAAATAAAGAATATATCAGTGTAATCCAAAATCTACAGATAATTGAAATATTCTACGTTGAACAATGTTTTAAACATAATTATTTAAAAAAATCATTATATTATCGTGCCGGACTGTTTTGCACCATTTGTGGCCACGTATGATTATTAAATAAAACGGGACAACAAAACAGTAGAAATGGTGCCAACAACCCATCCTTAGACAGCTTAATTCATTGTAATGAAAGTGAACTAAGAATACTTAATATATCGGAATAAATAAGACAGTGGCCACAAATGGTGCAGTGGCCACAAATGGTACATCTACCCTAGGTTATATTTTCTGTCACTTCGAGGACAGAAAATCCGCTTCTTCAAGTGACAGAAAATCCGCTCCTCCTAGCCGGTCGGTGTCATGAAAGCGGTACCTCCTCCACCCTTTATTTATGGTAGTTGCAACGATATTCTCGAGCCTAGTGTACAAACGTACACTCTGGTTTGACTGCAAAAATAAATAAATTTAATAAAAATTACTTTTCGCGTTTATACCACTTGAATGTAAAAACAGATACTTACAATTCCTGAAGAATCCATTATTATTATTTGCTATTTCTCATAAACATTTTCTTGCCATAGCACTGACCCCTTTCGATTACTATTAGTTTTCATAGAACCTGCAATAAAAAGTTAGAACGAGTTGTAATTGATGTGGATGTAGTAAAATGTAAATGTATGTATGTTATTTACTTGTCTTTATGCTTGCGGAGAAGACTGCCTTCCTTTCCTCGCTTCATAGAGCATGATTTTCACCTTTGATACTGGTTCTGGAAATATGTAAAGCAAATTCATATACAGGGTCATCGTTTAATCCTGCAACCCGCGCGCGCGAACTTGTAAAATGGCAACACCGCCTCACGGACGCATTCCACTACAACCATGCACCGTCACCGCGTTCGGAGAGCTGCTAGCGACCGCTGGACAGCAGTGATGCTCGAGCTTCGAGAATTTTTGGCTGGTCCTTGTCAAATTAACGTTGCAAAGAACTATTCAGAATTTCCGGGCCCGGTTGAAAATTTTGGGGTCTTTTTCGTATAACTTTTGAACTGTAAGACATATCGGAATGCAATTTGCGCCAAAAAAATGAGGAAAAATTAATCCCTCTGAATGATGGATAATTTAACATATTTTACGTTTACTTAATTTTTCTTTTATCAATTTTTTAACCATAATTGTTTAAAAAGCTGTTGGAAACTGTTTATTTGATAATGTATTTAACGCTGTTTTTAAAATTCGTGGTGTTGATAAACAATAGGATAGTTGATTCTGTATCATTACATTTATAAATTGAGAAATTAAATTTTTATTCAATTATGTGTTAGTTCTGCAGACCTCAGAATCTATTGTTCTGGTTTTCTTTTTTATGATTTTATCCTTAAGGCTGCCGTCTCAAGTTTGTTATGGTCCGAATCGATCGAAGCGTACTCAGTAAACAGACGGACCCTAATGAAACTAGTCCGGTCGATAAAAAGAACATATACAGAGGTGACATCTCCAGGTACTCTGTGTAGACGAATTTTTTACGCATAGTTGCCACATTTTCTGTTCTATCTGTCTCTGCCGCGCTGTTGCCACAGTTCCTTCTATCGAGAAGCTCGAAGGAATACGGCACGAGAGCTGTGTCTAGCGTCAGAGCCTCGCTGAACGTAAAGGAGGATGGCAATAATGAAAGATAGAGAAGTTGGGTAGTGAAGTTAGGAAACATATCAATGAAACAATACTTATTTGCGTATCATTATCTCTTCTACACTTCGCAATTCTTATTATCTTCTCTCATTCTGTGTAATTCCTCTTCTCCATTGACGGTCTTCCTACAATTATATCAAATCGATTGTAATGAAATCGCTCATTTGCTGTAACAACGACACAACTCAAAATTTGCAGTTTTTGAGTTATTAGTATAGAAAAAGTGGTTGTTGTCTAACAAAACTTTTCCCGTTAACAAAACTCGTTTCCCCAAAAATCGTGAATTTTGAGTAATATATGTCGTAGTTGCAGCAAATGAGCGAAATGTAACGTATGTAGTGAGGGAAATATTTATATTTTCTTGTGAAAAAATATAATGATATGATTGTTCAATGATTGTTTATTTTGTTTGTTTTAATAGAATGTAAAACGTTCACATTTTCTATCGTATCGGCTTGAACGTTTCAGTAACATACTGGTGAGATTTTCCAGACGAAAATGAATTTAAACACGATATAAATCGGATTATTTTTAGCATTATTAAATAGATTAGAAATGTTACGCATTTATATTTAATTATCTAGTACAGTTCTAGAAATAATCCGATTTATACCGTATTTGAATTCATTTTAACCTCTTAGGCACGACGCGCCACTGTAGTGGCTTTCGCGGATGTCATATTTCTGAACGAGACGCCACTATAGCGGCTCACTGTATCGTTTACACGTAATTCGCGTTGAACTCTGCCGTACAGAGAAACAGCCCCACGTAAAACTCAGCCGTGCCTAAGAGGTTAATGTGGAAAATCTCAGCAGTAAGTATGTTACTGAATACTGAAAACGTCACGTTTTACATTTTATCAACACTGTATGCCTCTCTAACCGAGATTACAAGCCGCCGCCGAACAGCCCAAGTCCTCGCTGGTCGGGACAGGCGTTGAACCCGTATCGTAGAGTCCTAATTCCGAGTGTTCGTTTCTCGCTTCTTTCTGGCCGAAGGGGGGAGCGAGATGGAATGCTTTGTCTGCGCGACGGGCGTCAACGCAAAGGACGGAGTGTCAGGCGTCCGAAAGATGGAGAGAGACAAAACATGATCCCGTCGTCTGTCTCGTACCGCTCTCGCTCGCTTTCAGTGCCTCTCGCTCGCTCTCGTTCCATCTCGCTCTCGCCTTCGCCGGACAGGAGTGAAACAGAAGTGGTGGAAATAGCGAAAAATCCACATAGTGTACCCCAAACCGAACCCGTAACAAGACAGTACTGTAGTATCTTTTATTTGAGTTTATCCAGATATTATCTTTGCCCATTTCTGTTCTCTAGCAGCTTCGCCGTGATTCATTCAAGCCTTCCTTACGAGAAAATAGTAATAGAGGAAATGCGGCAACAGCGCGATATACCTCTCGATACGTCTCGGCAACTATGTCTTTCCTATATTTATCGGCTAGCTTGGACTTCTACCGGTTCTGATGGTAAATGGCGCGAAAATACCATCAGCGCTGGGGCGGAGAATCCTTGAAGCTTCATTCTGTCATTTCTCAAGTCTGTCTCAGTACACGATTCATAAATTCATTATTATTTTAATGTACGATGCTTATTAGCGTTCAAACGCACCAGACCACTCTGCACGAATGTCTACCGGAGGCAACTATACCCGCAAAAACCTTCTTCTTGCCGATTCCAGGACGAAAGTCGGTTGAAACGGTTTGTTTACTACATCGCGTATAGGCAGGATCGGCGAAATCATTATGCAAGTCATGTGCCGCATAAGGGCGCCAGCAGAATGGGACGCTAAAAAACTATATCGCACGCTAAATAATAAAAGAATCCAACTCCCACATAAACGAAATGTACACCCCGTAAAGACAAATCATATTAAATAGAAAACAGGTGCAAAAATTTGGGGGCACCAATAATTTTCTTGCATACGGGCGCCAGCTAACCTCGCGTCGGCCCTGCGTATACGTCACGCTGGTGCTACGTGCTGCGGTACACCACTAGCGCCACCAACGGAGAAGCCTTGAAGCCTCATTCTGTCAGTTTTCGATTCATAAATTCATTATTATCTCAACGTACGGTGGTTATTAGCGTTCAAACGCACCAGACCACCCTGCACTGATGTCTGCTAGAGGCAACTGTATCCGCAAAAACTTCCTTCTGGCCGATTTCAGGACGAAAGTCGGTTGAAACGGATTGTTTACTACACGCGTATACGTACACGCTTTTCTTAGCTTGTGTGAGCGTACGCACACATTCAAGGCCCGCTGAGACGGCAGCCTTAATGCGGTGCATACCTAGATCAGACGTAAGGGGTAACTAATGCGACGTGTCTTTGATTGTAGCGGTGTTTGAATTTGTTTTCTAGAATTTTTGTGTTAGAATGTTTTAGCTACTCAACGCCACACCTATACCGGCTTCCGTTAATGTCATTTTTTGGAACGATGTGCCGTTACTGTGGTTTTTACAAGCAGGTGGCGAAAAATCTCTCCGTACAAGGAACCGTCAACCCTGTCGTGGCTAAAATTTTTGAAATTGAGACGGGTACGAGATCTGTTGACATTATTTTCAAACCTCATTACAGTGATCTGGGGTGCGAGTGGTAGACCGATCATAAAAGCGGAGCGCGCGGCTCGATTACCTGGGTCGGGAAATTCCCAATACCTAGCTCTTTGCGACGCTAAAATTTTCGAAGCTCGGGCATCACTCTTGTCCAACGGTCGCAGGCAGCTCTGCGCTGGGCCGGTGCATGGTTGTAGTGGAATGCGTCCGTGAGGCGGTGTTGCCATTTTCGTATGTTCGCGCGCGCGCGGGTTGCAGGATTAAACGATGACCCTGTATATGAGAGAAATATTCATGATGATTTCCAATTAATTCAATAATTTGCATAACAAAAGCATGTGTCATACTTACGCTTTTATACAGTCAACCCTCCTATAACGCGGTAGTCTCATAACGCGGTTTCCATATAACGCGGAGCAAAAATTGCGACAGTCCTCTTATAACGCGGTACTCTCGTAATGTGGTTTCCATATAACGCGGTACGAATTAATATGATTTGTACTATGTAATTCTGAGCCTCTTATAACGCGGTTTCCATATAACGCGGTACGAATAATCGCGTTATAGGAGGGTTGACTGTACATGTCATTTCCACTTGATATGAAAGAATAGCTACAGGTATTTATTATTCGGAGAGTGTGAAAAGGCCCACCACCACCCCCGTCATAGATGGTCCTATTCACTCTCCGTATGTATCTTCTACATACTTTCTTACTTACATTTTGGAACATTACATATTCGACAGCTCTTCATATGCGCTGGATGCACTCGCCGGTGCAATAGTCACTTTGGATTGCAATTGCTTATTCGACAGCTCTTCATATGCGCTAGATGCACTCGCCGGTGCAATAGTGACATTGGATTGCAATTGCTTATTCGACAGCTGTTCATATGCGCTGGATGCACTCGCCGGTGCTATTGCGATGTTGTCATCCATCTTTTTGTGTACTTTCTTGTGTACTCATACCTGCTTCTTTTTTTATGTACAGAGGTTCTCTAATCGGCTGTTGTCGATTGTATCTACTATCTATACTTTCTGGCAACATGCAGTCCTCATAGAACTTCTTCAGTTTTCCTCCTCCAGTTTTCCTCCTCCATCTCTGTTGCCCAAAATCGATCTTCTCTCGGTACTGTTGTAACCAGAGGCCATAACTGTTACAACCTAAATTTGAAAAGTTATGGCATAAGAATTAATATCTGTCTTTAAATGATTTTGGTTACTGATAACTAGTATTGTCGACGGAAATATTTTTTGGTCACCAATAACCGTTATTGTCGAAGGAAATATTTTTTGGTCACTAATAACTGTTATTGACGACGGAAATTGTTTTCGGTTACGAATAACCATTATCGGTGACCAGAATTTTTTTTTGGTTACGAATAACCATTATCGTTAACGAGAATTTTTTTCGGTTACCGTATAACCAATATATTTTGCGGGAATTTTTTTTTTGGTTACGGCATAACCAATATATTTTGCGGGAATGTTTTTTTGGTCACGGTATAACCAATATATATTGCGGGAATTTTTTTTTTGGTTATGGTATAACCAATATATCTTGCGGGAATTATTTTTTGGTTACGGTATAACTATTGAACTATAGAATATCTGGAATGCGAACTGTGGGTATTAGGGGCCGTGGTGCGCTGTTGAAAAGAGATAGTTGCTCGGCGTTGGATGCTGTTTCACTCTTATACACACGTCTATATCTGACTGTACTCAAATTTACTACAGGATAGAAGTACATTTAGTGCAGGATGGTGTATAATACAGGATAGACACCCATTCAATGACACTATTTCTCTCGGCCTGGCCAATCCAGGTTTTTCCGCACCGTGTTTGCATTCCAGAAATTTTATAGTTCAATGAGTATAACCAAAATCGCTTGCTGGAATTCTGTTTTGGTTCCCGGTAACCAATATCGATGGCGGAAGGTTTATTTTGGTCACTCTAGGCCATCACCAATTTTTTTTAAATATTATTACGAATAATTTGAATTTATGAACGATGTGCAATGAATTATAGAATTTATATGTTTTAATCAATAAAAACACATACGTAATAATTATATATTTTATTAACTAGGGCTTAAAATCGGTGTTAAGCATTACAAATAATTATTTGTGCAAATTCTGTTCTGATAAATTGCACCGCCGATCGTCCAGCATCAATTTCAGCGCCGAGAAGGCTCTTTCAACGCTAACTTGTGTAGCCGGAACAGCATGGCAAATTGTTGCCAATTTTGATACATACGGCATTATATATTTTTTGTCTTGCCAGTAAGCCATGCTTTTTACCTCTACATCTACACGCTTTTCCTTATAACTATTCCTTATAACTACATTTTGGCAATTTCTGTGGAAGTTGCAGCTTCTGTGTCGTCATCGGACGACGAATCAACTTCCATCTCATTAATTGTTTTTTTGTAACAACGACTCAGAAGTGCCGCTTGTACTTGGTATCCCATCACTTTCTTTACAAGTGGCCTCCGCTATTTTGCCAATTGCTCTATCACACTAAGCATTGCATAAATTAATAAAAAAATTACATTACCTATTTCAAATGACATTTCAAATTTCATTAAATGACAGCTATGATATACATAATAGATACCTGTTTTAACGAAAGCATTTGTGCAGCGGTTATCTTTAGATGCTTTTTAGCCTTTGCCTTCTGGTCTGCTGGCAATAGACGTTTAAGCCGAGGGTCTAAAAAAATTGCGACATTAATCGCGTCATTCTTTAAAAGCTGTGATTCTCTTGCTTCTATATGATCCAGAATCAGTCCAGCTGCATTTGAGGTCACAGTTTTTAATTTCAATTTCAAGTTTAACCATAGTTTATACAAATCTCCAAAAAATAACTGGCTTTTTTGTAGCTTTAATGTAGCTTCATTCAATGGAGTGAGTACTTTCACCAGATCTTCGATTGTATTCCATTCCTCTTTCGATAAAGCTACCGGATGTTTTAAATTTTCCTGACAAATCAGGAAAAGCGGAAAAGGAAAAGCAGGAAAAGGTGTAGCATGTCGTAGCATAAACCTAAATGTTCTAACGAGTATTTGAAAAAATAATATAATAGTAATAAATTAGAGTACCGTGCGCAATAGCAGGAGAAGCTACAATAATGTACCTAAATGTAGGAGTTCTTAATGTCTTCACTACTTCGCGAACACGGTCTAATCCTGCGATCTTATTTTCGGTAAAAAAATCTTTTATCGCAAGTTGCAGGGTATGTGCCGCGCACTTTACTGATATAGTATTTTGTTTTGAACAAAATTTTTCTGCCAACGTTTCCACGCTTTACTCGTGATTTTTTGTCTCTAAAAACTGCTCGTCTTTTTCCAGTTCAGTTAAACTTTCAGAAGAAAATAGTTCTACCGCTTTCACCATATTCCGCCCGTTATCCGTAGTGATCGTGTAATTTTGCTTGTGGTTAACATCGAATTCTTTTAAAACATTTTCGATCTCTTGTTTTAAATAATCGGCTGTGTGTCTTGCGTGTAGCTCTATCATTGCCAACGTGTATATTTTAATTTCGATGTTGTGGATCATTTGAATGTTTATTCCAAGTATGACTCGATCATGACGCGTTGCTGTATCTATTTTTAGTGAAATCAATCGTCCCTTACACGACCTTTTGTTCACATTTCTTAAAAGTCATATTTCTCACTGACATAGTCCATTATATTGTTCGAACTGATCATCGGGATATTCAAACCTTTGAATATTTGCTCCGTAAGTAGTTTAAATGCTTTGGAATCAAATAATGCAAATGGCTGTGATTCTTTAGTAACAAAATTAACGCAGGCATTTGTCACTTCTTCTGCGGAAAGTATAACAGGAAATGATTTTTTCTTGTCGCGAATATTTTCTTCTTTCGGTTCTTCGTCAAACTTTTCCCTTTCTTCTGTATATATATCTAAATGATGCTTAACAATCTGCCTTTTCAAATTCGTGAGATGCGATCCTTCAAATTTAAATTCACATGCTTTGCATGTACTCACATTTTTGTCGTTATCAAAACGAAAAAATTCGCGTACGAAGATATTTCTTTTTCGACCCATGATACTAACAAGGACACAAAGTTGAAAATAAACTAATATCAATGATAAAGTAAAAATAAACTAATAAACTAATAATACCTTGATATTTTGTTATCGTTTCAATTTATTCTTAAACGCCCTGGAAGCAACAGTTTATTGTCATTCCAGTTATTTACTCAAACTGAAATAACCGTAGATACATTGTTAGGAATTGGCTGACGAGCTGCAAACGTCAGCCAATAAAACGGACGCTCACGATCATTGAAGGCGCGCATTTCAAATCAACTAAGATGATATGATTCGGATTGAATAAATTAATAAGAAAATTACATTACATATTTCAAGAATTAAATGACAGCTATCTTATACATGATACGTTGCCACTCTGGTTTAATGCACGACAGTTATTTGTCTCTCCAGGAATTAACGTAATTAGGTGAGGGCCTCACCCACAGGTGGCGGTATGTGCTTACGATTGCAACGGTGTCAGTCCTCGGCGAGAATCATTTAAAAAAAAACGCGTCACAAATGTTTTTTCGTTCAAACGTTCAAACAGATATGTATTCGTAATAATATTTCAAAAAAATTGATGATGGCCTAGTGACCAAAATAAACCTTCCTAAAGCCTTTAGTGATATATAAACGTATTTTAAAGGATTTTTCAAAATTTTCAAGATCGCGCGAATTGATTTTTTTTTCATTAAATTATAACTGTTGAACTAAGAGAAAGGTAAGAATGAGCTTTTGGGTGCTTACACTGGGGAAGTAAGAGTACCTAATAAAAATTATGTCACTTAAAAAAAAACAAATTTTAGACCATTTACTCTGCAATTGTTTTAAACAAATGCAATTTTATATCACCAGGGCGCCATTTCAAAATTTGAAAAAAATTGAGGATACAGCCCTACTTGTGCTCTTTGCAGACACGGTTTCAGAAACGCGGATACTTAGAAATTGGTCGCATGAAAATTAATTGAATGTGACGCTGCATCGCCCAATACCAGCTGGACTAGCTAAGCCGCGCGGTACTATCAGCGGCCAAGTGGCTATATCTGATATTGTTATATAGGGTTCTCACGAATTGTGAGTATTTGACAAAAACTGAAACTTTTAATATTTTTTGTATCCAACATAATACAGTATGTCATCTTTTGGTGTTCGCGATATTTTCCATGAACCGAAGGTGACCTTCAGTTTTTAAATGGAATGCTACATATTTCTTTACCCGATATGAAAATGTATAAATGTCAAGACAAATTCAACCATATGGTGTACTATGACTTACAAGGCCATGCAAGGTTAGGAATGAAATAAATAGATAGTTGTATATTGTAGCACGCACGGCTCAGTCTATCGAGCCGGTGCTGGGCGGCGCGGCGTCACATTCAATTAATTTTCATGCGACTAATTTTAATGTGTCCGCATATCTGAAAACGGGTCTGTAAACAGCACAAGTCGGACTGTATCCTCATTTTTTAAATTTTTTAAATAGTGCCCTGGTAGTATAAAATTGCATTTGTTTAACCCTCGGTTGTCACACCTAATCTTTTGAACGCCGTTGTCACACTGGGTCAATTTGACCATGCCAATTTTCAATCAGTTGTTATTTAAAAACTATTTGTTAAATTAAGTCTCAAAAATTCTGAGATAAAGTTTGAACATTGTAGAATATATGCCCATTGTTGAAAGTTGACACTTAAAGTGTCATCATGTTTAAAAAAAATTTGAAAAATAAGAGTTCCGACAAAAAGGTTTTTTGCTTAAAAAATTATAACTTTTTTAATCTTTAATATTTTTAACAAAAAATTTACAGTTATACTCCTGAGATATGCTGCTTTGATAAAAAAAATAGTCCTATATCGGAGCATTCAAAAAAAGGTATTTACTTTGCAAACTGAATGGTGGCATCATTTGGGTTGAAAAACTCTTGCATTTGTATAGGTGTCACGTCCTGGGTGGCGTGGTTTAGGACAGTGACATTGTGGGGAATTACGGGAGTCAAACGCGAAATCCTGTTCCGCTGCTCCAAGAGGTATCAAGGGCTTAGGCACGGAAGCTTGTTCGCTGCTCTAAGCGGTTGCAAAGGTTTGGGCACGGAACCCTGTTTCGCTGCCACAAGCGGTTGCAAAAGTTAGGCACGGAACTTTGTTTCGCTGCTCTAAGGGGTTGCAAAGGTTTGGCACGGAACTTTGTTTCGCTGCTCTAAAGGGTTGGAAGGGTTTAGGCACGGAACCTTGTTCGCTGCTCTAAGCGGTTGCAAAGGTTTAGGCACGGAACCCTGTTTCGCTGCCCCAAGCGGTTGCAAAAGTTAGGCACGGAACTTTGTTTCGCTGCTCTAATTAATAGCAAGGATCTAGGTACGAAATCGTTATTTCACAGCTCTAATCGACCAAGGAAGGTTGGGGAATAATCGCGCACCCGAGTGACACCCGTTCGAGTGTTTGCGGTTAGTTCCTCTAACTTGATAATTGGCTTAACTACTGCATTGAGAAAAGAAAGGCGCGGATGGCAGTTCTTCAAAATAGACGTACTAATGGGCATACGGGACCCTGGGTGAAAAAAGTTGTAAACACAGATAAGAACTCCCGAGATTCGCGAAGGAAGAACAGCTGTTGTAAGGCCGGTAAGGATTCTTGGTATTCGGAGTATAATTCCGAGAATTCAAACGTTTAAGTAACAGAACCGCTATTTATGGGAAAGCGAGTGATTAAACAATGCAGTTCTGGTGCTATAGCAATTTACAATAATGCATGGACATAAAGCATTGGCACAAACATTTATATAACGGTGATTAATAACATAATGTAACGTTTCTATGCGTGACTCGACGCGTTTTACAGGATTTCAGGATTGGTTCGTGTGGCGTGCGACAAAGAATTAATATTCAAGAACAAGAATTTAACTTAATAGTGTTTATTTATGAAAACACTTCTAAATGATACAAAAATAATAAACTAACGCTTTTATGTGTAAGAAATTAACCAAATTAATTATGTTGCGACACTCAGTCGGTACAAAAGGTAAAGTTGATCATCTTGGGTTGCGACACTCAGTCGGTACAAAGAAATCCCGTTTTAATGATCTACGTAAATTAACTTAATAGTGAGATTTTATACGAATTACGATGCTCGATCGATATGGAAGTCAATTTATTGATTTAGGAATTTGCTTATGGATCTAGGATTTAGAATATAGATTTAGGATTTAGAATATAGATTTAGGAGATTGAATATGGATTTAGGAGATTGAATATGTTAAAGTCGAGAACGTTTGTTGTCGTTCCTCGGATTCATCAGGCGCGATATTGCAACCTGGGATAGTCTTTTTCCCTCGTAGCTCAGGAGTAATATACTAACCTGAGAGTAATGATAAATAATAGACAATGCTTAACAACTAAGGGGCCTGCAAGGCGGCTTCCAAGGTAGATGCGTCGTCAAACCGGGCGACTATGGCCTTGGTCAGAACGTTCGACATACCCAGGGGCCTCCGAAGCGGCTTCCAAAGTTGAAGCCTAACCTTATGTTGGAACCAGCCTATGGCCTTAATGATTCGTAAATAAAGGCTTCTTGAATTCATGAACATGAATGAATGCTCTCTGTTTTTTTTTTTTTTTAAATTTTATACTGTGAGTTGTGGGGGACCTGTGCCTAAGGGCAGCGAGTAGCCCTTCTACCAGGGGTAGCATGGTAGGTGCGATGGCATTACCGGCAATGAGTGTGTGTGTGTTTCCATAATGCGTAGGAAGGGCAAAAACAAAAACAACATGAATGAATGCTCTCTGGGTTTTCTCGCCCGTATTTATACATATTCGGGGAATTGGGAGCGCACCAATAGGAATGGAGATCGGTTATTGCGCGTCAATCATTCTTGGTCTCGCTCGATCTGTTCTCTCATTCGCCACGGACCAATTACAATCATTCCTTTGAATCCTTGCTCTCGTCGATCCGCTGATCGACTGGCGTTCGATTTTCTCACTCATTCTCTCATTCATTACACTCGCGTCTCCTGAGCTAATATTAACTTTAATGCTAGAACTCTTTATAACGTAAGAATGAAAATATAAGTATTGAAGTAATTATCAATTATCAATTAGATTTATTAAAAAAAAGAAAAGGGGCTTTTTTGGGGTTTGTTACAATAATATAAACATAAGATGAATTAGTAATAGTAATAAACAAATTAATATAGGCAACAGAATTAAGCAATGGTATAATTAGGCGGTTAGCATAAGCAATTGAAATTATATAAAGCAAGCGAGTAAGCAAGAATAAATGATATAAATGCGGTTGAACGATATACATATAAAGTAATAAGCGAAATCAAAGAAAATAATGTAAAGCAATAAGCACAACAATACAAAGCTATATAAAATGAAAATGTAAAGAACTAAATAACATCGATGCAAATAAGCAAAAGAAAATAATATAAACGAAAATTAGAATATTAAGGGCTTACAGTGATGTCGAAGACTCGAGGTCCCTTTTAGGAGATGATGCACTGAAGCTACTTCTAACACTACTTAGCATTAAGAATTTAAAGGTAAGGATTTAGTAAGGTGAAACTTTGGTAACGATTGTTGCCGAACTGGTGCGTGTGGTCCCTGCGGTGCCGGTATTTATACAAAACAATGGAATGTTGGTTTGCGTGGGGGGGGGGGGAGGGTTGCGGTATGTGTGATGATTCATCCTTAAACTATGTGTTATGTAATCGGCGTGTATTGATGATTCATGCGTAAAATATGTGTCGTTATTGCGTAATTCGGCGGTTCCTTCGGGGCTTTGAAAAGGGGGTACTCCACCCGTTGGATGGGTTTGGAGGGTTTTGATTGGGGTTTGAAAGTGGAGGTTTGAATACGTTTGCCGTAAAAGGAGGGGGGGGAGTGAGACATGGTCTCGAGATGAGCGAGTTTTAGTGGGGGACTTGTCTAAGGTTTAAACGTGGAAGGAGTTCGCGCTTTTAAGGCCGAAGACGGGTAGGGGATTTGAAATTTGATCATCTGGAGATGGGGACCGTTAAGGTACATCGTCCAAACAACCCGGAGGTTGGGGAAAGGGTTAAGCATTGAGGTTTCGTAAATAGTTGTGTAGTTGTGGGGGAATTTATATGGAGGATGTTACTTAGGACCGGGCGAAAAATAGTGGGACGTTACATAGGAAATTTTTTTGTATTATTATTCGAAGAATATCAAATTTAATTTCAGCAATAACAAAGTACGTTAAATTAAAAATAAGTCTGTTACATCTCGCAAGCCACCTCGCGGTTAAAAAAATACGCGGATTGGCCAAAGGACGCTAATTCCGGCAATTTTGACCCACGGGACACTTTCGTTCGCCGTCTGATCGGGTTCCGCGGATGCCGTACGTATTCACTCGACAGAGGTTGGGACGTCGTGGGTTGCGCAGGGGTTAATTCAATTAGTTTCCACGCCGCGGGGTACGTGATGGATATTTAGTCCCATTTTACCGGTCGTGGGTGGATGGCGCGTATTTTGACCGGTTCCGGGGTCCCGGTAATTAGGGCATCGCCCACAACGTCTGGAAGTAATCTGACACCGAGCGGATACTTCCTGGGCACGGCCGGTTTATAGAGCTCGCGAAGCAGGTGGCGCAATTGATATTTACGCCCCGCGCGTCGGGTTCTGGGCATGGATTAGGAGTCAGAGGATTCGAGATGGATGAGCGTGAAAATCGTCTGCTCGACTTCGTATCGATGCTCTTGTGTTCAGGCGAGCGATGGTGCGCTCCGCCCGTTCGGAGTTGCGTTCTGGTGTGCTCCAACGTAGCGGCGGAACGGGAACACGAGGTCGAATAATAATAAGTATGTAAAAAAAACAATAATATATTAATAAAATCTTAAAAAAAAATATAAACACTAAAATTATAAAACATTAAAACTAATAAACATTAAAACTATAAAACATTAAAACTATAAAACATTAAAACTATAAAACATTAAAACTATAAAACATTAAAACTATAAAACATTAAAACTATAAAACATTAAAACTATAAAACATTAAAACTATAAAACATTAAAACTATAAAACATTAAAACTATAAAACATTAAAACTATAAAACATTAAAACTATAAAACATTAAAACTATAAAACATTAAAACTATAAAACATTAAAACTATAAAACATTAAAACTATAAAACATTAAAACTATAAAACATTAAAACTATAAAACATTAAAACTATAAAACATTAAAACTATGAAATATTAAAACTATAAAATACTGAAATACAAATACTGAAAGAAATGGAATGAATATAGAAAAACACTTAAAGCTCGCAGGAGACTGGAATGACCAAGAAAGGTGCCACTGCGAGTTTCCGAGTTTCTTATATTGACATGTCGCGGACCACGGAGAAGGCCCCAGCTCGCTCGGACCCGTCCGCGGTCAGTGATTGGCGCGGACGGAGTGCTGGTTTCGGAGTGACCTCAGTTCGGCGCTAGTCTCCGATTGGAGCGTTTTAAAGATCGGCCAGACGGGTAGTTTCGGAGCCGTAACAAGTCCATTACAGACCGCCACAGTCATTGCATAAATATGTACGGTGCCGGTCGCACATCGGGCGCAAGCATGTGGGACACTGCATTTGTGTCCCATAATACAATAACAAATGTGTCCCGATTGTCGCTTCAGTAAAAGAAAAAACAATTCGTATGAAAATACTTCTATTTTTACTTTTCTGGTCGCTTTCAGACACAAAAATGAATGTATCCGATTTGGAGTAAAAACGACGCCGTTGTCACACATGGTTCAATTTGACCCTACCTCTAATTTCGACGGCTTTCAAACACACACTGACGCTTCCACACAGTCGGGAAGTATTTCTACTTGTAGAGGATACATGAAAATACTACACATGGTGCCATTAGTATAATTCTGAATGATGCCTTAAAGATATTTAATCGCAAAGTCGAACGCAGGGTCAATTTGACCCAGTGTGACAACCGAGGGTTAAAAAAATTTCAGAATAAATGGTCTAAAATTTGTTTTTTTTTAAAGAGACATAATTTTTATTGCGTACTCTTACTTCCCAGTGTAAGCACTCGAAAGCTTATTCTTACCTGTTTCTTTGTTCTACAGTTATAATGTAATGAAAAAAGTAAATTTCCACTAGCTTGAAAATTTTGAAATTCGCGTGGAATGACCGTCATTGAAAGTGTAGAATACTGTAGAGAGGGGAGAGAGAGAGAGAGAGAGAGAGAGAGAGAGAGAGAGAGAGAGAGAGAGAGAGAGAGAGAGAGAGAGATGGTAATAATATAATTGAAATGGTACAACATAGTGTGACACACAAGACCATATTTCTAATAATTTATAACCTGAAGGAATAAAAATATTTCCAAACACATTTGCCCTTTTGCACACTGAGACAATACGACGCAGAAAGGATAGACCGGCAATCCAAATAATTATACTATTTTTAACCTTGTACCTACTACAATTCAACGAGGGGCTGCAGGGTGGTATTTCGTTTTATGGAACGTTGACAAATAAAGAAGAAACGAAGGGTCCCAGAAACACGTGTCATTTGCCTTCCGCGAAGTAAACCCTACTTGACCGCGCCGGTGTTGGAGATCCGTCTGATTCTCGTCAACGAGCACGCTTTCCAGCGCATCACCCTGTCTCTTTAGACACCTTTTTGAAAGCATGCGACTGACCTCGACTTTCGTTACCCTCACACACGGCGAATCGATGGGGGCGCGAAGCGTTGCTTTCGGGTTTTCGGCAAGGGCTGCCTGCCTGTAGCCCAAATGGGCAAAATTTTTGCCTGTAAAGCCCTTGCGGTCAGTTGGACCCACAAAATTACCTTTTTTAAAAAAAGGTACAAAAAAGGGCGCCAAGTATACAGGGTGTCCGCGGGAACACTGGACAGCGGGATTTCTCCTAAACTATTGGACGAAAAAATCTGAAAAAAATATGGAATGCATGGTTCGAGGGGGCCAACTTATTAGCCCGAACGAATTTTTTTTTCGATTACTATTATAAAAGATACGATGGTCAAGTTCGGTTTTTCAAATGGAACTCTTTTTTTTTGAAGACCTGAGTTGATAGTGCGTTCCAAGACGAATTCAATAAGCATCAATGTATACACTTGATTTCCACTGGTTTTTGAGATATTGCGCTTGCAAATTTACTGATTTTCACTGCAAGAAAACCCTCTGGAATAGCAAGGACCGGGGACGGTCTTACTGGCGCCACGGGTGGCACTGCCTGTTGAAATAGATACCTACCTGCGAAAGGTCTACGCCAGGCCCAAAGGCTGGACAATTCTTTTCCGCCAGAAATGCTATTTAGGTAGGTACATCTGCGGTATCGAGAAGCGCATCGTTACTTTTATTTTGCACTTGCTTCTAGGCTCGGATAGCCAGTTCGTCTGGGAGGGATGCAAGTTGGATTGGTTAGGTTCGGAGGAGTGAAAGTTGCTAGACTAAATTTCAACTATAGGGAGCAGATTGTATCAGAACCAATCGGATTTGCATCCCTCACAAACGGCTGCACTCTTGAAGAGGCCCTCTTCACAGCAATACCTTCTCCCCAATGCCCACCTTCTTTCGCACGGAATACGTCAACGCATGGTTTTGTTTTGATATCGAAGCTCATGTTTATATTCGAGAGGACCACGCGTCGACAGCGGGCTACCCCTTTTCTTACCGTGTCTCTCCACGAGGAGTATTGCCGATGGATTGTAGAAGCGCAGATGTCTGGATGCCAGTTGTTGAATTCAGGAGACGATAGAAACACTTTATTACAAAACACACATGTACTATAATTAAAGTAAATCGTATTCCTCTCGGGCAACAGTCGCCCGACGTTCGTCAAGAAGATGCTGCCTGGTACCCCGTGGCGAGGACAACCCTTCGCAGGGTCTCGCCCGATTTTTATGGCTTTTTCCGGAAAAAGGTACGAATCCTGGGCCGAACGTAAGGAATTGAGGTCGAGCCCCCGCAGTCGAGGGTGAAATATCCATTACAGCGTATTAAGAAATTCTTTTCTTCATCGTATCGAGAGGGAAGTGACGCGAATGGATTCCTTATGTTTTTCTGACGAAAATCATACCAAATATCATGCAAATCGGACTACTTTGATACAAGCTATTTGTATTCCCTATGTAAAATTTGTCCGATTTACACGATATTTGGCATGATTTTCATCGGGAAACCACAAGGAATCCAACGGCGACACTTCCATATCCATACGATAAAGAATAAAGAATTATTTTATTTCTGAAACAGATACAGGGTAATTATGGAGGTACGCCCGACGCCTCGTGGCGAGGACAACACCCCGCAGTGCCCATCGAATTTTATGGCTTTCGACCCTCGAAGGGTTTGGAATATCATTATGAAGTGAGAAATGTTTAGGATTTCAAATGTTTGCTTCTTTTCTTCGTTGTATCGAAGGAGAAAGTGATGCCAATGGATTCCTGGCGTTTCGTCGATTAAAATCATGCCAAATATCGTGTAAATCGGACAACTTTTACATAGGGAATACAAATAGTTTGTGTCAAAGTAGTCCGATTTGCATGATATTTGGTATGATTTTCATCAGAAAAACATAAGGATTCCATTGGCGTCACTTCCCTTTCGATACGATAAAGAAAAGAATTTCTTAATATGTTGTAATGGATATTTCACCCTCGACTGCGGGGGGTCGACCTCAATTCGTTACGTTCGGCCCAGGATTCGTACCTTTTTCCGGAAAAAGCCATAAAAATCGGGCGAGACCCTGCGAAGGGTTGTCCTCGCCACGGGGTACCAGGCCGCATCTTCTTGACGGGCGTACCTCCATAATTACCCTGTATCTGTTTCAGAAATAAAATAATTCTTTATTCTTTATCGTATGGATATGGAACTGTCGCCGTTGGATTCCTTGTGGTTTCCCGATGAAAATCATGCTGAATGTCGTGTAAATCGGACAACTTTTACATAGGGAATACAAATAGTTTGTGTCAAAGTAGTCCGATTTGCATGATATTTGGTATGATTTTCATCAGAAAAACATAAGGAATCCATTGGCGTCACTTCCCTTTCGATACGATGAAGAAAAGAATTTCTTAATATGTTGTAATGGATATTTCACCCTCGACTGCGGGGGCTCGACCTCAATTCGTTACGTTCGGCCCAGCATTCGTACCTTTTTCCGGAAAAAGCCATAAAAATCGGGCGAGACCCTGCGAAGGGTTGTCCTGGCAAACGGGGTACCAGGCCGCATCTTCTTGACGAACGTCGGGCGACTCTTGCCCGAGAGGAATACGATTTACTTTAATTATAGTACATGTGTGTTTTGTAATAAAGTGTTTCTATCGTCTCCTGAATTCAACAACTGGCATCCAGACATCTGCGCTTCTACAATCCATCGGCAATACTCCTCTTGGAGAGACACGGTAAGAAAAGGGGTAGCCCGCTGTCGACGCGTGGTCCTCTCGAGTATAAACATGAGCTTCGATATCAAAACAAAACCATGCGTTGACGTATTCCGTGCGAAAGAAGGTGGGCATTGGGGAGAAGGTATTGCTGTGAAGAGGGCCTCTTCAAGAGTGCAGCCGTTTGTGAGGGATGCAAATCCGATTGGTTCTGATACAATCTGCTCCCTATAGTTGAAATTTAGTCTAGCAACTTTCACTCCTCCGAACCTAACCAATCCAACTTGCATCCCTCCCAGACGAACTGGCTATCCGAGCCTAGAAGCAAGTATAAAATAAAAGTAACGATGCGCTTCTCGATACCGCAGATGTACCTACCTAAGTAGCATTTCTGGCGGAAAAGAATTGTCCAGCCTTTGGGCCTGGCGTAGACCTTTCGCAGGTAGGTATCTATTTCAACAGGCAGTGCCACCCGTGGCGCCAGTAAGACCGTCCCCGGTCCTTGCTATTCCAGAGGGTTTTCTTGCAGTGAAAATCAGTAAATTTGCAAGCGCAATATCTCAAAAACCAGTGGAAATCAAGTGTATACATTGATGCTTATTGAATTCGTCTTGGAACGCACTATCAACTCAGGTCTTCAAAAAAAAGAGTTCCATTTGAAAAACCGAACTTGACCATCGTATCTTTTATAATAATAATCGAAAAGAAAATTCGTTCGGGCTAATAAGTTGGCCCCCTCGAACCATGCATTCCATATTTTTTTCAGATTTTTTCGTCCAATAGTTTAGGAGAAATCCCGCTGTCCAGTGTTCCCGCGGACACCCTGTATAATCTCATCAAAAAGAATCCCATTTAAAAACATTGTCGTAAATTAATATAAATTTATTAATGTGCTATATTTAACATTACAAAAGTAATGATATACAATTGCGCCAAATATCACAATGGCTATTTATACAAATCAATATTTTAATACGAATAAATATTTTATTCAAAATACTTGGCGCTGCTCTCCCAATTGGTGATGCTAAACTGAATAAATATGCATAAATTGCATTAAAATCTTTTTCATTCTTTCTTGTCTCTGTGGTGTCTTGTCTTGTTTTATTTATTAATCAAGACAATTAACATTTTTTCGGAGAGCAGCGCCAAGTATTTTGAATAAAATATTTATTCGTATTAAAATATTGATTTGTATAAATAGCCATTGTGATATTTGGCGCAATTGTATATCATTACTTTTGTAATGTTAAATATAGCACATTAATAAATTTATATTAATTTACGACAATGTTTTTAAATGGGATTCTTTTTGATGAGATTATATACTTGGCGCCCTTTTTTGTACCTTTTTTTAAAAAAGGTAATTTTGTGGGGATTTCACACATTTTGTAGTGTTTATTATGACTGGATAATTGTTTCACCCCCTCGGGTGAATTATTTATTATTGAAAAATGTTCTCCTAAACTTTGCCATACTGTATATGTATTTAAATTAATATCTTCAAAACATTTGATGATTCATTACAATTAAACAATTGTTTTCTAATGGCATTCAAATGCATTAAACATTGTATAACTGCATTTGCGTAACATGAAGCATATATATATATATATATATATATATATTTACTGTATATAACAAGCAATACAATAAGAATATATTGGATACTTAAAATTCAACACGTTGAAGCATATTCTAACTTATAACGCCAACGATTAGATATATCAAACACATCTGAGTTAAAACATGCTTCTACGTATCCAATATCTTCTTGTTGCGTCCACTGATACTTAACATAGACAAACTGCCTATCAAAGACTTTCATAATGTTGTAATTTATTACATGTTCGTTTTCGTTCAACTCAGATGTTTGATATTTCTACTCGTTGGTGTTACGTTCAACTCAGATGATTGATATTTCTACTCGTTGGCGTTACGTTCAACTCAGATGTTTGATATTTCTACACGTTGGCGTTATAAGTTAGAATAGAATATAAGCTTAAACATGTCCAACATCTTATCTTTTACTGTACTACTAGTTAATTATATAAAAATATATAGAAATAGAGTGGCCTTTTGCTGTAGTAAGTGTAGAGACTACATAATGTGTCCGAAGGAGGTGAGAGCATATGGTAGAAAGTCTTGTTGCAGGAAATTTAAAAAAATCTAATGATAATTTAGCGAAAATGAACAAAGAGATTTTCAATATTTTTATTGGTGTTGGTTTAGATGTTTATTGGTGAATTGAAATATTGTTAATGGGAAACTAATAAAATTAATGAATAGTGTGGGAACGACTGTGGATTTTAATTAATATAATTAATATATCTTTCACAAAAGATTGAAAAGTATCAAGGGAGATGCGTTTTCAGTGTGCTTACTTCACTAATGTGACCTGCTCTATCTTGCAAACAGTCCGCCATAATTTTCTTAATTCTTAATGCAATGCTAATTTGACAAATTTTGTCGATTTACCTTATTTGACAAATTTCTAGAAACTTGTGGGAAACAAAATGCTTCTCTGTCTATATCAGGGACAGAGATCTAACCCAGACTTTCCCCGGACAACCTCCAAGCTTGTGCATCACCTGCATTTCCATCCAAGCTTGTGTGTCCCCTTCATTTCTATCCGAGCCTCTGCGTCCCCTTCGTTTCTATAAGCTTTACATAAAAATTCTAATTAAAAAATAGTTTGCTGGTATAAAAACAATATATTATTTTGTGCATGCATTGTATAATTTCTAGAAACTTGTGCGAAAGAAGATGCTTCTCTGTCGAACCATCTCCGAACAACTTTCAAGTCTGCGACTCTTCATAAGAAACTATTAAAAAAATTTGGCGACTTACCTTGTTAATTGAGACAATAATTCAGTCTCCTATTTAGTGTAAAAACTCATGACATTTCAAATTCGGACAATTTACTTTATTTGACACTAAGCACATGGTAGGTTATCTCTGTCTATGTAGCTGTCAGATTATTTGTTACGCGATTGGCCAAAACCCGCATCCAATGAACGACGTGCCTGAGAGACATTTCCTCACCCTTTCATACTCCCCTCTTGCCTAGAAGTGTAGGACGATGACGATGACGGTCTGAATTTTACGAACATAAAATTCAGCAAATTGCAACTTTACATCGAAATATCTCAGCTCATAAGGCCCGTAGGAACAAAACGAAGACACTTTTCTTATGTAAATCAAACCCAAGCTATCCATTAAGACCATTCAAAATCTAATCGGATCAGCCGTTATTGAGATTCGGAAATCTCAGGGTTCTTGATAGCGAGTCGTGGCGTAATAGAGCCACTCTGTGTCACGCGCTGCGCATATATATTATATACTTGGCGCGAGACACTACCGTGTCTCTTGATTTAGGCTACAGTCAGAAAAAATATAATTGTTTTCTTACATCCGGATAGATGTTTGTGGTACTCAGAAATGCATGGGAAATTTCACGATCGATATTGCCAGGAAACGGGACCGATCGTTCTACGGGGCTGGAGACGTTATTCTTCATTGATCATCCAATGTGATCAACATCTCGGTTACGTTTGCTTATTTTAGATAAAGTCAAACTCACACATCGGTGGGGATACCGATTACATATTACCCGGGCGAAATCCCCAAATAGATTCATAGCGAGAAATCGAAATGCCATCCCGTGACACCTCAATAAAAAAAATATAACGTTCTATTGCAAAAAAACTAACTTGACCTTGACATCGCTTCCAGTACCTCAGTCATAAAAAAAACGTTTGTACCATTATGTCCGATGGAACAGATATCAAACAGGAATATGTACATTAAACAATTTTCACTTATTGGAGTAGTTGGTAAGTAATGAAAGGCGTCTCTCGGTTCAAAATTGAATTTATACGATATAGGTATAGGTATTCAGCGAACGGTATTCTCCGCCTCTCGCGGTTACTTTGTCGCTGTCAATAGGTCGTAAAAGAGAAGGATAGAACGGGGGTCGTAGCAGCCGAGAAATAAAGCCAGCGTCTCGGTCTGCTAATACAGAGACACAGCGTTATTTAGCGGAGGGGGGAACACTACAGGAGTGGTGGTAATGTGTGCGTCAGCGATCGTCATCATGCACACGTTACCACCACTCCTGTAGGTGTTCCTCTCCGCTAAATAAGCAGTCCCGCATAATGTTGTTGGCAACCCTATAGGTTACACAACAATTTTTCAAGTACAATAACGGCTCAACTTTTTTACTTTTAACTTTTTCTGCATAAACATTTCTTTCAAATATTCATAACATTTTCCTGATTATGATGAGAGCAAACGTGATACATATCGACCATTTTTGGTCGAAACCGATATTGCAGGGTCATTCCACGCGAAGTCGGACACTTTTCGGAGTAACATTTCGGATTTTGGTGCAACTTGGATATGTTGTTGTCTTTAGGGGTATATAAACATTTCTCGAAGGATTTTTCGAAATGTCAAAAATTGTGGATGTTACAGCTTTTTGAAATATAGTGTTTATTTTTTTTCCAAAAATTATAAGTCTTGAACTAACAAACTGATAAAAATGACCTTTTGGGTGCTTACAGTGGAGATATAACAGTACCTAATAAAAATTATTTCACTTAATAAAAACGAATATTTGACCATATATTTAGCAATTGTTCTTAACAAATGCAATTTTGTAGTTGAAGGCACCTTTTTAAAAATTTGGTAAAAATAGGAGGATATAACCCTGTTTTTCCTCTTTACGGACATGTTTTAAAAGACGTGGACGATTTAAGATTGGCCAAATGAAAATTAATTGAATGTACCGCTGCGTCAAATCACACCGGCTCGACTGGCTGACCCGTGCGGTACTCGCAGCGGCCAAGCGGCTATATATGTTATTCTTATACAGTGTTCTCTAATATGGTAAGTATTTGTAAAAAACTGAAGAAGGAAAACTTGTACTGTTTTTTATACACAACATAATGCGGTATCTTAATTTTTGGTGTTCGCAATATTTTCCTTGTAAAGAGGGTGACCTTCAGTTTTTTAAATGGAATGCTATATATTTGATTATCCAGTATGAAAGCGATTGTCAAGACAAATTCAACCATATGGTGTAGTATGATCTTCAAGACCACACATGGTTAAGAATGAAAGAAGAAATTCAATCTACTAGATAGATAGATCGATATATTTATTTCATTCATAACCTTGTGTAGCCTTGAAGGTCATAGTAGTAGTATGTATTTATTGTTCCCCGTAGGGTTACAAGAACTTCCGGTCCCTCCTGCTCTTTTTACCTTTTTACCCCTTTCCAATTACTTTCTCTATTTACATTTTACATTTTTACATTTCTTATATTACTTATGTTTTACCTTATTACTGCGTCATTACTAACCTATAACATATATTATCTTTTACCTTTTTTTCTTATTACATTTTTTACATTTTTTACATTCCTTTCCTTTTTGCATTTTTACATTTTTTACATTTTTACATGTTTTACATTTTTATATTTTACAATTTTTACAATTTTGCCGTTTCCGTCTTCTCTCCCCTCGCTGGCCCTATATTCACACCTTTTCTTATGCTTTTCCTACGCCTCTCCACATCTCTTTCGCTTTCCTCACTTCCTCTCTCGCTTTCGCTCGCCCTTTGTGTACCCTCTCTCGTCTTTGCACACTTTTATTCGCCTCTGTTCGCTTTTACTTGCCTTCGCTCGCCCTCTCTCACCTCCCCCGCTCCCCATCGCTTGCCGTCGCTCGCCCTCTCTCGCTCTCGTCTTTTTCCGTATCTCTATCCTTAATTCTACCTTTCCTACTCATTTATTACTAATTCGTCCATTCGTTTTCGTCCTTCCGTTTCCGCATCCTCTTTCCTCCTTTCACTCTTTCTTCCTCTCCCGTCCCTCTACGACCCCTCTCCTTCTCCTTTCCTTTCCACTACCGTTTTCTTTCCCATCTCTTTCATTCATCTCCTGTCACTCTCTTCATGTTCCTTCCTCCTCTACCCCCTGCCCCCCTCTGATCTCCTCCAGCTTCCTTATCCAGCTCTCCCCCTCCCCTTCTTCGCCTAGTATCCTCCTTACATTTTCTTGCCAGCTACCTTCTCCTTCCCCTCTGCACCTTTCCCATACATGCTCCCATGTCTCTTCTTCACTTCCACATACTCTGCACATTCTCTCCTCTTCACACTCCCAGTATCTCGCCTCAGCCATTCCATTCCCCAGTCTGTACTTCGCAATTCTTCTCCACCTTTTTTCATCCCAGCCCTTGTCCAGATACTTAGGTAATGCCTGAATAATAATAATCCGGTGAATGAGAGAGAGCGTGTGGAAGAAGCATAGGAAATTAGAAGTTGTAGAAAGAAGTGAGGAAAAAGTGTAAGAGAGAAGGTGAAAGTGTGGAGGCGCACAGTGGAGTAGGAGGAAAGTGTAGAGCGCAGGAAAGCGTGGGTGAAGGGAAGGAGAAGGAGATTCGACGGATAAAAGAATTTGGAGGTTAGGGCGAAATAAGTGAAATAAAGAAAATAAAAACAATGAAGGTCATAGTATACCATATGGTTGAATTTGTCTTATAATACGAACACAGAATAGGATAAACACAGAACGTTCGTACACTATACGCACGTTCTGTGTGCCTCCATTGGATTTTCAGGCAAAAAACTATGTCCACATGATAGATTGGTCTTCTTGCAAGGTCTTCGCACCTCCTGTTCTATCTCATGTAACTTCTGATAAGCTGCAGAGCTCACTAGCGAGTCCTATACCAATTGAGTGGGACTACTATAAGTTCCCATCTCACACTCAGGCAGTAGAGCGAACCGTAAAGCTAGTCACGGAGGCATCTTCAAAGGTATGTGGAGAAATTGCAAGGGATGGCTATATTCGAGCCACACTGGAGGCAAGAGCTGAACTCCCAGTGTTCAATACAAAAGCAGATTTCATAAAAATACTTAAGACATAATTTTTTAGTTCTTCATGGGTAGTTGGTTGGGTAATGGGTAGGGGGGTGGAACTCGGGGTGCAACCACCTGCACATGGTGAGTTCTGAGTCGCTTTCTAGCAACACTAAAATTGTTAGTATAGAGTAAAGCCACCAGTAGTCGACCATGTATCAGTAGTTGACCACTTTCAGAAAAACATGAAAAAGGAGGTTTTTAGAAGTGACAATCTTTTGAACGGAGTACAGTTAGAATGCAGTTAGAGAACTGCACTCTGTTTAAAAGATCGTCACTTCTAAAAACCTTATTTTTCATGTTTTCTGAAGGTGCTCGACTACTGATACATGGTCGACTACTGGTGGCTTTACCCTAGTATGTCCCCCTCTGTACTTGGTTACAAATAGCATGTCCATCTTCCAAGTATTATTATCGAATTATTATTATAATTTTGCAGATTCTAACTTATACTACTAATTACATATTTTCTGTGATACCTACAGGGTAGTCCTCCCGCGACTGGACTCAAAGAGATGCCGCCTGGCACCCCGCGGCGAGGACAACACTCCCCAGTGCCTCACCAAATTTTATGGCTTTCGACCCTCGAGGGGGTTTGAATACCATTAAAAAGTGAGAAATGTCTAGGATTTCCGAATTTCTCATCAGATCTTTGCGAAAACGGCGTCAATCGATTCCTTATGTTTCGCACATGAAACTAACACCAAGAACGACATAATTTGGATCATAATGAAGGAAATGACATAAAAAATCGAATTATATCATTTGAAGCTGACTTCGTTAAAAATAGTCCGATTTACATAAAATTTGATATTGTTGCGAGCACCCTATGTAGAGAATTCATGGCCCGCTGGTGCTCGCGACGAAGACAAGAGACAGCGAGAAGAAGGCGATCGGGACGATCGCCTGTCAAGCTGTCATTCGAGAGTCAGCCGCCATTACAAGCAGACGTCTCGATATTGTATCCCGCCTAGCAGATTGTATTCGTTACCGTTCTTACTTTCCTTGTTATCCCCCTTCTTAATGTTCTGTTATCGTTGCTGTTCAGTAAACTTATATTATGCCCAACCAAAATCGTAACATTGGTGTCAGAAGTGGGATGCCCGCCCGGAGCGGCATGCCCACTCGCGCTTCCGCGGTTTCCGCGGTCCCTGCGGAACTTCCCTCCGGAGCGATGGGCGACCCGTCCCTGCAGGAGCTGTTTACCAGCCTCCAACTAGGCATTGCAGGACAGTTGCGGGAACTGCGGAGGGACAACGAGGCCCGGTGGCAGAGGGAGGACCGTCGCAGGGAGGAAAAGGAAGCCGCCGACCGAAGAACACAGGCGGCTCTTGAGACCCGGATGTTAGAAATGGAAAATCGCATCCAGGTCGTACCCGGCCAAGAAGCGAAGGTCCGACAAACCCGAGGATCGAACGAACTACACGGAGAAAAACTGCTGGCAGTGTGGAAAGGCCGGACATCTCCAGAGGAACTACTTTGAATTGAGAAATTGAGAGGAACAGCGTCAAGAGAAGGAGTGAAGGGAGGCCGTCGGAGACGGTGGTACCTGGGCTCGACCGATTTGGGGGAACACCGGTCGACAACACTCGGAGCCAGGATAGTGCTGCCGTGAGGGCGTGCGGATCTGTTGTAACGTGGAGGCGCCTGGAGTGCGCGGAGTTGCCGAGCTGTGATGAAGGGAGTTCGAGGGCGAATATCGTCACAGTATAGCTGAGTACAAAGACCGGACGGAGGGAGTTCGAGGGCGAATACCGTCGCGGGATAGCTGTGTACGAAGTTGCGACGGAGGGAGTTCGAGGGCGAATACCGTCGAGAGATCCGCGACGCGTCGTGACGGAGGGAGTTCGAGGGCGAATACCGTCACGGAGTCGGCGACCCATAAGTGAAGGCCCAGGATGAAGAGTTTGAGTACAGCAGTGGCGCTCGTTCGAAAAAAAGAAATCGGGACAACTGCGAGAGGAGTGAAGACGTCGCGGGACTTACACTGGACTCAGGAAAGAAGATTGGACGAAGCTAATCTGGTGGACTGGGCTGCGGGGTCTGCCTCCGTGGCCCGGCCCTCCCTTTTCTTGAGTCTGTTTCAGGGAACACGATACCCCACGACGAGGAACAAGGTGTCGGGGGACTGCTACCGCGGCTTGGATGCGATTCCGAATTCCCCGAATGTGCCACAATAGCGTGGTGGTCCGCAGCGCGGCGCGGACATACGTGAAACCGCCTCGTTAGCCCCCCTGGAAGTGTACCTCCTGAGCCCCGGAGCGTGCTCCGGTGTGGAACTCGGGGGGGTCCCCAGGTAGTAGTGCGCAAGAGGTGGACAGCAAACGGGAAATGGTGTCCCCAAAAACCGGACGGACGTGCGACGCAGTTGCACGGATCGGTCGGAGGGGGCATCCCGGAGACGGAACCGTTGACGAGCTGCACCGAGACGGTCCCCTGGGGCAGCACCAGATGCCACGAAGAGGATTGGGGCCATCTAGAAGTCAAGGATTGGAAAACTGGAGCAGTTAGAAGAAAGAAGACGGGCGGACGGTTCGGGGTGGATTGATCGGGGAGCGGGCCGATAGCAATGCTCATAAGCGTGACCCCCTGCTTTCGTGCTTGCCTCGCCCTTCCGTCCCCCGTTCCGGCCGCTCCATCGGATGCTGGCAAATAGGAAGGAAATAAAATGTTTTCTTTGTCCTTTTGCAAAGGGAACCACGGCGCAACATGAAGGAGAGGCTGAACCAAGGAATGGAGCAGCCTTGGAGCAACGCAGTTGCCGAGGGACGTTCCGGAGGCATCGAGGGATATACGCCGGAACTCCGCCGTGGGACAGCGAGGGACTGGATCTCGGATACCGAAGGCGCAAAGAGTCCCGACCATGAAAGACTAGGTCCCTCCGCCCGTCTCTGCCCAAGAAGAAGATGCGTCGTCGCAGAAGATGAAATCCCCTCAAGTAAGAAGTGCACAAGTCCGAAGACGCAAGTGGAGGGTAGAGACGCGAAGGACCACGTACCCACGCCTTGCCCAGGGTTTTTGGGGTGGTTTTTCCCCTGGGCGTGAAGGTGAATGCCGAGGCGACGGACGGAAGAGGCCACATAGAGTCCTTCCCACTCTTCCGGGCCAGGGTGCAGCTGCAGTCGACGGAGAACCTGCAGCGGTCGGGACGACCGCTTCCCGAGGGGGGGGGGGGTGAGCGGTGTTGCGAGCACCCTATGTAGAGAATTCATGGCCCGCTGGTGCTCGCGACGAAGACAAGAGACAGCGAGAAGAAGGCGATCGGGACGATCGCCTGTCAAGCTGTCATTCGAGAGTCAGCCACCATTACAAGCAGACGTCTCGATATTGTATCCCGCCTAGCAGATTATATTCGTTATCGTTCTTACTTTCCTTGTTATCCCCCCTTGTTAATGTTCTGTTATCATTGCTGTTCAGTAAACTTATATTATGCCCAACCAAAATCGTAACAATATGATTTTCATCGTATAAACTTAAGGAATCCATCGGTGTCGCTTCCATATCGATACGATAAAGAATAAAGAATTATTTTATTTCTGAAACAGGTATGAATCCTCGGCCGACCGCAACGATTCCAGGTCGGCGCCCCGCTGTCGAGGGTGAAAATGTGACATATTCGTTTTAGCGTATTAAGAAATTCTTTATTCTTTACTGTATCGATATGGAACTGACACCAATGGATTCCGTATTTTTTTCCGATGAAAATCATACTAAATTTCATGTAAATCGGACTATTTTTAGCGAAGTCAACTTCAAATGATATAATTCGATTTTTCAATGAAGTTCCATCATTATGGTCCGAATTATGTCGTTCTCAGTGTTAGTTTCATCTGCGAAACATAAGGAATCGATTGGCGTCGTTTTCGCAAAGATCTGATGAGAAATTCGGAAATTCTAGACATTTGTCACTTTTTAATGGTATTCAAACCCCTTCGAGGGTCGAAAGTCATAAAATTTGGTGAGACTCTCGGGAGTGTTGTCCTCGCCACGGGGTGCCAGGCGGCATCTCTTTGAGTCCAGTCGCGGGAGGATCACCTTGTATATTACATATATTTGATAATACAATAATGCGAAAAGTATTTATTTATAAAGTACCATTGAATGTTTGAACCTGTTTTTCTCAAAAACGCTAAAAATGGACATACAATATGTGTGTACTAAGCCATCGATGTACAATAGGATAAATTTATTTTTAATGCAGGTTAGCCTGTTGTCGCTCTAACTGCCTCAATTACTGTAACATAAATACGACAGCGATTTCGAGTGATGTAGTTACGGTAAAAGCTTTATTAAATGTATAGATTCCCAGCAGTTCCTAGTCAATGTATGCCTAAAATGCATATAACCTAACCTACAATCGTCCGAAAATGCATGCATTGACTGCATCACGCTTTTACTGTGGCTCGTGTATCCACCTAACGCTTCAGTTTTGTTATGATTTCACATTGGCAGTCCTCCCGAGTAGGCGCCATCTCGTGTCCACTAGCTCAACTAAATTTGTCACGTGACTTGCTCTGTATTATCGCCAATATGGCGGAACTGTGATTTGGGAATACAGTCACGATTTTTCGTTTTTCGTCCTTATATGAGTATATTTTGGGCTGAGCGAGGTCTCATTCGAAAGAGGAAGGTTCAATGCGGAGCGCTCTGCTCACCGTTTGAGTCACAAAACTCTTTTAGTGACCTAACAGTGCTTGGATTCTGCCGGTGTATTTAGTCGACTTTTGCTCTACTTTGGACACTCGTATTATTACATATCAACATAATCTCGTTGAACCATGAGCAGAGCGCTCTGCATTGAACCTTCCTCTTTCGAATCAGACCTCGCTCAGCCCAGAACATGCTCATATAAGGACGAAAAACGAAAAATCCCGAACCCATGTTTCGGGCCAGATTGTGTCGGTATACAGAGCGCTGCATTACCGGTGTCTACTCCCTTAAACGCATTGCGGACGTCCAGGGAGAGGAGGGCGCTACGGCGAACCCTGCAAACCTTCGCGAATCTGGCCACTTCAGTCGTCTCGACGGTGCCGGCACCCCGCCGGAAACCGAACTGGTTCGGATGAAAAGGAATGGTTCGGAGATAACCACGAGATCAACGTTTAGTTGACAGGCGTTCTGGATCATCAGATCCTATGCGAGCCTGCACCTATTCAGGTTGATCTGTAAGATTTTCAACATTAACCGGGTTTATTGGTCGTCGGCCCCCCGCCGTCGGTGGTCTCCTCACCGCCACACAGGCTAGCGAAACCGCAACGTGGGCGGCTCTAGGGCCCTTTACCCTGCCGTCGAGCAAATTATGCACTTGGCCTCATTCTTACAGGAGACGATTACGTGGTCCGACGCACCGCACCTCCTGCACTTCTGTTTCCCCTGTTGAACTGAGGGGCATGCGACCGCCAGGTGCCCCAGCTGGTGACACGCAAAATAACATACCGTCTTCACCAGGGGCCTGGCTCGCTCGATTGTTAAACCCATCCTAAAACGGACAGATACAATCCCCTCGTGAGGAGGCCTCCACGACAGCTGTCTGCGTGCTACTCGGGCCCAGCCTGAGTGAGCGAAGCCCCAGGCTGTCGTCTCCAACTTTCAAGGCCGCACCTAGGTCCCTGAGAATAGTCTGGGACTCGACCATAGGGTCAATGTCCCTGACTTCGAGATCCGTTTTGTTCTGAAGGGGGACACAGGTTAATTTGCCCTCCGTGGCCTTAATAAGTGCCGCGGATGTCTCCACGGCGCTGCCTTTCACTTCCAGTTCAAGGAGGACGTGGCCGAGGCGAGTACTCTTCACGGCATTGACTCCTGAAAGGGCGGTATCATAACGGTCATCCTATATGTTTCAATATAGGTACCGCCCTCAGGGACCCTGATCAGGACCGCCTCGGGCCTCCTCTTCTCCGGTTTCTTCTTCCTCTTCTTAGGCCTCACTTGTTGGCCGGAGGGGGGTGACGCGCTTGCGTCGCAGGTGTCAGGAGAAGGGGTGCCTTCCGTGCCTGACCCTTCGAGGTATGCTGGGGCCTCTGAATCGGGGACTGGGGCGTAGCCGGGTCCCGCTGTGCGGGGGGGAGGGAGTCAGCTGTTGTTGGCTGGGGGGGGGGGGGTGATTAGGGGTGCGCTGCGAGCGCCACTTGCTCTTCTTTTTAACCACCCTATACGTCCCTTGGTCCCTAGGGGCTGCACCAACTACGGTCGGAGTTACAGCTCCCGCCGGACTGGTGGCCGACCCACTAGGGACCAGCGCGGCCTTAGTGCCCAGGGCCTCCGAAAAGAGGCACTTCTTGGAAGAGGCCGGATCATCCGGAGGAGAGGTACGGAGCCTCTTCTTCGATTTAGCTTCTCTCTTCCGAGAGGAGCCACCCGACTTAGGGCCGAAGATCATCGTCCTCTCCTCTGTCTGAGACCACATGTCTCTGGTCATGGTGGTGACGGGCAAGGTGTGGGGGACCGACGGGCCAGCACACGCCTTCTTGTTCCCGACCCCTCTGCGGGCCTTCCACCTCTCTATCGCCTGAGTGAAAAATTCCATCGCGGAATGATTGAAATAGAAAATACCGGCTGCGCGGGTAATATGCCTTCATTTATTTAAAAAATCTGAAAAAAAATATTTTTTTTCTTCTCTATACATGTCATAAGAACCTTATGTTATATTGGCAATAAAGTTAATAAATTTCTTTAAAATCACCTCCAAACTTATCCTACCATTTTTGGCCTATCACCGTGGCGTTACCCCTAATGGGTGATTCTAGACACCAGAATAAGGCGAACGTTAAGAATAATGTTATTGCGGTTGAGGCGTTGATAGTTATCAGCGTTTAAAGATGTGTCTAAAAGCAGGCAATCAGCGTGTAGTAGTGCACGCGGAACAACTTAGGCAAGAGGTTAATATAATCACTGGCTAAACTCATTTCTTATATAGGTATTTTTCGAATTAACGTATAAAAGTTTATTTTGGGGGCGGTCTACGAAAATACAATATTTTCAGATGATCCATGTTAAAAAAGTGACTTTTATTTTCAGGCCATCTGGAACTGAGGAGATTGTACGAGTATATGCAGAATGTGAGAATTCAAGCGATCTTAACAAATTAGTTATTGACGTAGCATTATTGGTCTACAAATATGTAGGCGGTGTTGGACCGGAACCTCAACTTTTATAAACATTCCTCCCAGATTTTTACACTATCTACAACTTTTATTTTATAACATATACCTTATTAATTAAAGTTTATAAAAACTCTGGCATAATGTATATAAGGATTATATATTTTAATATTGTTAGTCTTTTACATCTTTTAATTCAAATATATTTATTATGTAACAGAAATTATAATAAATAATATTAAAAACAGAGAGGCGCAAAAATTTTATTTAAATAAAAATTTCGAATAACGAATAAAAGTTAAAAAATTATTCGTCATGTGTTGAAGAAATTTAACCCGGGTTAACGCCGAATAAATTTTTCAACTTTAACTTTAACTGTAACTTTATTTTTACTTTATTCGAATAATTTTCTGTTGCGCGTTCGAGCCGCCGAGCCGCGTTACAATGTTGTACATAGTATCGCCCAATGACGGATCTCAGCGGTTCGAACGCGTGCTACAAAATTGTTTGACATCGAATAAAGTTATGGTTAAAGTTGAAAAATGTATTCAACCCTGAAGTTGAAACGCCCTACAAATAAAAAAATTAATTACATTCATTGAATAATCTAAAGATAAAGAAACCTTTAGTAGATCCGTTATTTATATAATTTCTTATTTAGTTAATGCCCAACTCTGACTAAAAGTGTATAAGTATTGTTACTGAAAAATTGTAGTATCCCCTGCAATAAACTTAATTTACCCTCTCTGGGTGGTATTCATAAACGTTACTTAAAATTAAGGGCGGTATTCATAAATGTTACTTACGATTAAGATCGTCTTAAGCATTTGCTTAAGATGTCGCCTAAATTCATAGTTGCGTCTTGAGGTCGTTCCACTTACGCCCAAATCAACCGCGCCTATGACGACAGGAAATTTCCCCTTCGACGTACTTATGAGCTGTTATGAGCTTCGCGGGCGAAAAGTATACTGGAACGAGATCGGCAAAGCCCGTACTTTTCATTCTACATAGCGACCGATTTTTCATCGTCTATGACCAATTTCGATAATGCCTGACTAGTAAAATATTGTTTACTTTTATTTATCTTCATAAATGTTACAAGTTTTAAATAATAAAGGAGATAAGTAAACCTAAAACATAGTCCGGGCCAATCAGATCACTTCAGAATCTGAATCCAAACCAAGAAAATTTCGAATTTTGAGAATTCAAAACTTTGCAATTTTTTCGTGATTCTCTAAAAACATTCTGAAATCTCTAAAAACATTAATTAACACTTAATGTTTATATGATTTTACGCAGTAAGGTAAAAATCCTTTTCTTCCACAGTTCATGCAAATCTGCGTACATACTATATTGTCATTATATACAAATACTAGTAAAATACCCTCGCGCTTCGCTTCGGGCCTAAGAGATATTGAGGACTCCATAAAAACACATTTCACCCCTTATCACCACCTCCCTTGGGGGTTGATTAGGGCAAAATCCTGAAATTGTTTTTTTGGCATTTATGTAGATAATCATCTTTGTGAGTAAGAACCAAGATGATATCTAATCGGACCTAAGAGATATTAGGAGAATAGGGGAGTCCGAGAAAATACATTCTACCCCTTTTCACCCCCTTTGGGGATGGAATTTCCGAAATTTCTTCCTTATTGGGACCTTACGGATCGAGCCCTCGGGTACTTATTCCTGCCGCGGTGCTATTTCGCAAGCGAGAAGCGCTCACCCGGTCGCCGCCTGGCGGTCGCGTCGCGAATTACTATTATTTAAAAATCATTATTTAAAAAAAAAATAAAAACGTTAGAACCTTTCTCTCGTCAAGACGAACAAAGTGGTGTAATACACTTGTGGCTACAGTTCATATTTACTGAGAAACCGCATTTCAAAGTATGCAACTTCAATTTTATATAATAGTATAGATATAGATATAGATAAGGCGTACAAACACTGTAGTCAGTTTTTTTAAACCTCCACCTTTTATACGTGCGCGTTGGGATAGAAGGTTACGTGAAAATTGCAATCAGACGAAGTTTAATTAAATTAATTAACCTTGATTAAATTTAATTTAATTAACCTTCATTAAATACTTCGGTGAAACTACTGACAATGGGGAATTTTTAATTACATGAACTAAATATTTGATAAAAAATGTCTCCGTGGAGGACCGGGACATTTGAAGGAAATCGAGATCATGATTCTTGTGAACTTTTGAATTATCTAATTATTTTTGTGAGTGTTGTGAACTCAAAGTAATATCTCTCCCGAGTAGTATAGCTATGGGAGTTCTAACTCAAATTTGAGTTTGAAGGCCACTTCCCCTCCCCTCCTCCGACCATGAAACTCAAATTTGAGTTTCAAGGTCGCAGGAAATGCAACGCGGCGGGCGAGCGGCGGCGGCGGCGGATGATGTCATCGAGATGACGGAGTGGTGGGGGGTATACCGATAAGTAATCGATAACCGAATCAATATCGAACTGATACACCGAAGCACATGGAGGAGGAACCGCAGGTAAAGGTGCTACACTCTGGACACAGACCAGGTAGAGCAGGCCTGCCCCATCGGGTGCAAATACCTCCTGAATTTCTGGGACCCGGGCAAAACCCGGACAGCGAGACTGTTCCATTGCTACCCGTTGCGAAATTTGTGAGAGAACTGCATGAGTGTGCGTCCATGTAGACTCCTACCACTATGGGCCCGGAGACCTCTTTGCGATTCTGGGCGCCGGGTGAGGAGCCAAGCATGCAGCTATTTCGTTGGTCGGTTTCACGCTCGGCTATGCTATTCTTTGCTACTGTCAAATTATGGTAAGGAACCCCGGGATGATGCATACGTGTAGGGAGCAATAAAATTGAAAATACAGAAACGTATTATAAAATTTCACCGAAACATAACATATTTAGAATGTTATTACTATATAAAAAAATAACTTACAAAGATAAAGAACAGAATTGTATTGAACGATTTTTAAAATTATGTACTATTTGACTATGTTTTTAAAATTATATACTAATATATAAATTTCCAAAAGTAATATATATACATATATATATATATATATATATATATATATATATATTATATATATACATGGGGAGAGAAAAGAGGGCTACTGATAGCGAAGTTAAAAAGCTGGCAACAGAAAAGAGCAATAATGCTAAAGAAGAATACATTGAAAGATAAGAGGCTGTTTATTGACAATGATCTGACGAAAAAGGAAAGAGAGATACAAAAAAATATTAAAGATATCGCCAAAGCGGAAAGGGAGCAAGGGGCAAAGGTGAAATTTGGATACAGGAAAGTAAAAATCAACGATAAGACATTTATTTGGAAAGAGGATGGTGGGCTGAAGGAAGTAAACTTTTGGAGTCGGCAAAGTTCTGTGAACCTCTAAATTATTGGAGGATCACAGAGCTTACAAGGACAACCAACGCACGACAAAAGGCAGTACCAACACCCGTTCCCCGCGCGCCTGCGTATGCAGATATGCGGGGAGAGGGGGTACACAGATTTGGGAAAGGAATAGATACATTTAAAATAGGCTACTGGAATGTAGCAGGTTTATGGAGCAAAGACAAACAGTTTTGGGATTTCTTACAAGATCTCGACGTAATAGGATTAATAGAAACGTGGATTGAAGAGAAACAATGGGAAGGATTGAAAGATAAATTGCCACAAGAATTCTCATCGAAATGTAAATATGCCACTAGAGAGAGAAAAAAATGGAGAGCGATAGGCGGAATTATCACAGGTGTAAGAAAGGGCATAGAAGAGGAGGAATCGAACGCAGGAACGGAACATATTCAAGAGCGAAGAATCAGGATACAAAATGAAAAATGGAGAGTAATAACAGTGTACAGCAGAGATATGAAGGAGACGAAAGAAGCGCTAGACCAGATAATAGAGGAGAGGGAGGTGGAGAAACTGATAATCGGAGGAGATTTCAATGCGAGAATTGGACAGGAAGGAGGCGACTTTAGAATAGAAGAAAAGCATGACGTAAAGAGATCAAAAGACAAAGTTAAAAACACGGAGGGAAAGGTGTTATTAGAGATGGTGGAGGAAAGAGGATGGAATATTCTGAACGGGAATATGGAGGGAGATGAGAAAGGAGAGTACACATACACGGGTCCGAGAGGCAGCACGGTAATTGATTATATACTAACAAATGTCGAGGCGAAAGAAGATATCAAGAAATTCACAGTGGAAGATAGAGTTGAGTCAGATCATATGCCTCTGATAGCAGAACTATATAGGGGAAATAGAATGAGAGACCGAGGGGGAAATCAGGAGGGGAGGTGCAGAGAGAGAAGAGTCTGGACAGAGGAAGGAAAGAGAGAGTTTCAAATGGAATTAAACAAAATAAACTTTAATAGGACAGAGGTGAATGAAATGGTAGAAGAAATGGTAGGAAAAATAAATAATGCAGTACGGAAAGAAGAAGTAAAAATAAAGAAATGGAAATTGGGCAGCTTTAAGTGGTGGAATTCGAACTGTACAAAAAAGAAAATAGAAGCCAGGAAAGCACTGAGGAACTGGAGAAGGGGCAAAGGAGACAAAGAAGACTATCAGAAGAAAAGAAGGGAGTACAAAAAAGTGTGTGAAAAAAGGAGAAGGGAATTACAAGAAAGTATAGAAAATGAGATAATGCAATTAAAGGTGGAAAACCAAGTATGGGAATATATAAATAAACAAAGAAAGAAAAGAATAGGTATTTCCAATAAAATAGATTTAAAAGAATGGAAGGATCATTTTAAAACATTGCTAGAAGGCGTCGACTGTAAAAAAGAAGTAGAGGAGTACGAAGAAATAGACAACACGGAAGGAGAAGAGGAAGAGGAAATAACAGAAGCAGAAGTAAAAGAACAAATAAAAAAACTAAAAAAAAAGAAAGCAGCAGGGGAAGACAAAATAGAAAATGAAGCCTGGATTTACAGTAACGTGAAAATAGTAAAAAGGATCACAGAAATTTTCAATAAAGTGTGGAAGGGAGAAGGATTCCCGGAGAGATGGAAAGAAGGGGTGATTTCACCAATATTCAAAAAAACAGGTAGAGAAAATGTAAACAACTACCGGGGGATAACGATCCTAAACACAGCGTACAAAATATATGCTATGGTCCTAGAAAAAAGATTAAAAGAGGAACTGGAAAAGAACCACATAATACCAGAAAGGCAAGCAGGATTCAGGAGCGGTAGGTCGACAACAGATAACATTTTTATTCTGAACTATGTATCTAACAGAGAAATACAGAAAAAAGGGGGGAAGCTGTATACGTTTTTCGCGGACCTAAGCGCTGCATTTGATAACGTGGATAGAGTAAAACTTCAGAACATAATGAAGAGAATGGAAATAAGTAAACGCTTGAGAATGAGAATCGGAGAAATTTACAAAGAAACAAGAAATACAATAAAAGTAAACGGAGAAATGTCATCCAAATTCTGGACAACAAAAGGGGTAAGACAGGGATGCCCACTGAGTTCAACGTTATTTACAATATATGTAGCGGACTTGGAGGAAACCATGAGGAAAAACCAAGCAGGAGGAGTTAGAGTAGGAAAAGAAAAAATCTGGACTCTAGCATATGCGGACGATATAGCGTTACTGGCAAATGAACCGAGGGATCTTAAGGACATGATACGAAGATTCGGAAAATACCTTGAAAGGAAAGGGTTACAACTGAACGCAGAGAAATCTAAGGTGCTGATTTTCCATAAAGGAAGAGGAAAGAAGAAGAGAAAAGAATGGGGCTGGCAGGGGCACAGTCTGGAAGAAGTAAAGGAGTTCAAATACTTGGGGTATAATTTTCAGAAAAACGGGGGCAGAGAGGTGCACATAAGAGAAGTCATAAAGAAAGCTAGAATAGCAATGGCGCAGATATGGGGAATAGGACAAATAATGTTCAAGAACAATTTTGAGAGAAGAATGAGGATATTCAGAAGCATAGTGAAAAGTATCTTGCTGTACGCGACAGAAATTTTGGGTTGGATGGAAGCAGAAAAGGTAGAGAAGATACAGGAGAAATACATAAGGTGGACTTTAGGTCTGGACTTTAATACACCAGTACATCTAATTTTGGAGGAAACAAAAACGGACAAAGTAAGAATAGAAGCGGGGAAAAGAGCAATAAAATATGAGGAGAAAGCGAAACGGCTGAACAAGAATAAAATAGTGCAAGAATGCTGGAGGGAAATAGACGCGAAGCAAGCAGAGAAAAAGTCGAAGTGGGAGGAAATGAGAGATGCATACTACAGGCAGAAAATGATGGATATCCAAGAAATGGAAATAGAAAGAAGGCGGGGAAGAGACTTCGCTGAGGAACTAGCGCAAAGGGACAGGGCAGAGCAGGTTCAATGGCAATACGACAGAATACAAGGAGGCAGATACAACGCACATTACACAGAAATAAGGGATGACCAAAGAGCAAATTACCTAGACGGAAACTACAGAGGCAGAGACCAAAGCATGATTGCTAGGTTCAGATGTGGAAACGAAGAGCGGGGGAGCAAGTACTGGAAGGAGGGAAAAGACACAGTATGCAGACTATGCAATGGGGCTAGAGAGACGCTGAGTCACATGCTACAAGACTGTAAGGAGCTGAAAAGAGAGAATTCAACGATTAGAGCGATTCTAAAGGGAGAAGAAGAAGGAGCGGAGTGGATGCGAATGGTTCTGGAAAAAAGGAGAAGAAAAGAAGAACAAGATGAAGGAAGAAATCAAATCGAAAGCGCATCCTTGAGTTAACAGTCCCAGAAACACTTACACATATAACACATGTAACTCCATTTTGAGGCCGAAAGGCAAAAAATAAACCTATTTACTATATATATATATATATATATATATATATATACACATTTGCATAAGTAAAAAATTATATACTAATAAATATATACATACATATTATATACATTTGTGTATTAGTCTATATTGCACTCAGCGATCGTTGCAAACGCAAAATTATATACATATATACATTTGTGTATTAGTCTATATTGCACTCAGCGATCGTTGCAAGCGCAAAGTTTTATACATAAGGAATGTGTATGTACATTACTGTTATGCGGGGAATTAATGAAAATAAAATGCGATGAATACACACACACACGCACGCACGCACACACACACACACACACTTTAGTAACTAAAGTGTAGCTCCAGTTGCGTAACCCATTGTACACATACAATATATGCAATGGTGCATATATATGGAATTAGAACATATCATGTCAGTCTATTTTTGTTGTGTGTTTAATCAACATTGTCGTATTTGTTTCACTAAACGTGGTACATCAGGGGCCAGATTTCTGTGTGCACTTAGCATTAAACTACATCTTAAATTGTAATCGTTCAATGATGCCCGACTTGATTTATATCTAGTGAAAATGGATTTGCAAGTGTCTGAAATTGAATTTGGAGCGCCTTTACATCACCGAATCGTTTTGCAAATTCATCACCCAACTTTTTTAACGTATTTTTATACTGATCAATACTTTTATTGGGCGTGATTCGGGATCCTAATTTCGGAAATTGGGAGACATTATTTGTGTTTAATTGTGTTTTCCAAAATTTAATTTTCGCTTCGAAAGCGCAAATTGATTTGTGGCAATCAACAATTGTGTTGCCCTTTCCTTGTAATTCCAAATTTAATGCATTTAAATGATTAGCCAAATCGGACATGAATCCTAAATCGCATAACCAATTATTTTAGTCCAATTCGGGTACAGGCCGACCTACCGCGTCCATAAAATGAGAAATCTCTTGTCGCAAATTAAAAAATCGATCGAGAATTTTTCCCCTGCTAAGCCACCGTACTTCGGTGTGCAATGGTAGCTCGCCGCAATCCCAATACACGTCTTCCAGAAGTGTTCTAAATTGTCGTCGTTTTAGTGAATTCATTCTAATATAATTGGCAGTTTGAATTACCACTGACATAACACAAATTTTGTTGATGTATAGTACAATGTATTGCGTCAATTTCTTGAGGAACTGCTAAATTTCCTAATTTGCTTCGGAGGCGGCCAACGAAACCTGTATTCCTGCCAGTCATGGCAGGAGCACCATCAGTGGAGACAGATACCAGCTTCGTCCAATCTAAATCCAAATTATCGACCGCCTCCTCCACACACGACATGATGTCTTCCCCTGTTGTGGTGTCTTTCAAGGCGCAAAAATCTAGCACTTCCTCCGTTGCTATTAAATTTTGAATAACCCCCCCGAATAAATATCGCGACCTGCGGAGTCCCCGAAATGTCCGTGGATTCATCCACGGCTAGGCTGAATGCAATGAAAGTATGGCATAAATCACGTAACTGGCGCGTCACATCTTCAGCCATCTCCTGAATGCGGCGCGTGACTGTATTCCGCCCAAGACTGATGGTTTTGATTTTCTTGTGCTACTGTGGATTTTCTGCACAAACCAGCAGGCACTCCTTTACGAACTCTCCATCTGTGTATGGTCGTGATGCTTTCGCTATTTTTAGCGCAATTTTGAAGCTGCGCGTTACAGCTTCAGGGCTCGCTCTACTATTTTCCTATGATTAAAACAATGATTTACTATCGGCAGTCAATGTTAAAAAAGAATTAAAAGTTAAAAGAAGAATTGATACTGAAAGAAAATTCTTGGAACAAGGCAAGACATGGGTTATTCCACGTCAAGGGGCTGTAACTGTTTGAAAGTGTCAAAAATCGGATTTAATCTAACTTTACCTTTGATTTCTCACCATTTCTTTATTTTCTAAAATTTTCAAAATCAGCCCCGTAGGACGATAGCTATTAACATATTTTATAAGAAAATTGTACTGTTTTTTATTTCAGACACGACATACAGCTTTTTTCAGGATCACCGTTTAGCCGTCTGTAATCGAGAGACTTTCAGATATGTATCCATAACTTCCGAAAAACAATAGTTTTTTAACTGAACCTTTTTTTCAAGTAGTTCATAATACTATGTAAAGATCGTAAAAAACTGAAAATCTTCGTCAAGCCGTTGACTTGTTAAAAAATACACAAAATGTACACATTTTCCGAGTGTCCAAACGGGTATACCCCCTTAAATTAACCACTTTTTTCTTTGATATCAGGAAATTGAACCGACACCCCATTCACAGTTCCGCGCTCAGTTTTGACCCGGTCCCAGAACATAAGTAGGTCATACGCGCAGTCCATTTTTGTTGATTGGCACTGCAATTATACACCGTTTTTTAGTCTTAAGCGGCAAAAGCGCCATCCAGCGGCGTGTAGTATGTAGTGCGGTAGGGCAGGCCGCAGGATAGGTTTTTAGTCTTAAGCAGTCTGCCACATGTTAAAGACGCCATATGCGAGATTATTCTTTTATTTTACTTGTTGAATATTGTAATAGCGTCGGCTCAGTCGACTGCAATATCCTGTGTTAAGTTCGTGGTTCCAATAAGGCATATTAAATCTTACACTGTTCTACAAATACGTGTCCACTTTCGTATACTCTGTTCACTTCCATTTAAGTTCAAGAGGTTATGGGCCCAGAGCACGTGGAACAGTGTGTAGAACAAAGAAACATGGCGGAACCACGTTTTACGGTAGCGAAGTTGAATAATTCTAATTTCCAAATATGGAAGTGCAGGATAGAATTGTTACTCATAAAGGAAGATGTGTGGCACACAATAGAATCAGCAAGACCGGCACGACCGGATGAAAAATGGTTAAAGGCAGACAGACAAGCACGTGCGATGATGGGATTGCTGATCGAGGACGATTAGTTACGGCACATTAAAGATACTGATTCAGCAAAGAAGGCTTAGATAGCACTCCACAATTATCATCAAAAGGCGACTCTCACAAACCAGGTATTCTTGTATAAAAGAATTTTTAGTTTGAAGCTGTGTGAAGGGGGTGATATGGAAGACCACATAAGTAAAATGTCCAATCTCGTGGATCCGTTGGCTGCCCTTGGAGAAGTGTTAAAGGACAAAATGATCATAGCATTATTATTGTGTAGTCTCCCAAAGTCATATAATACCTTAATTATGGCGCTAGAAACCAGATCGGAGGCTGATTTAACCATACAGCTAGTTAAGGGTAAAACTCTTGGACAAAGACAGAAGAAGAAAGGATACACATGGTTGTGAAGATGAACGATGTGAAAAGGTGCTTAAAGCAAAATTTAAGCCTGTCGCAAAGTCTGGGGTAGAAAAACAAGACCCCAAAGGTGTCAACTGTTTCTTTTGCAAGAAACAAGGTCACTTAAAAAGGGATTGCATAAAGTATAAAAAATGGAAAACAACATAAGATAAGGCAAACCATGTTACGGAAGGAGAGAGTAGCGGATCCTACATCTGTTTTGGCGTTCAAAATACTTGGCGCTGCTCTCCGAATTGGTGTTGCTAAACTGGATAAATATGTATAAATTGCAATAATCTTTTTCTTTCTTTCCTGTGCGTGCGTTCGTGGATGTGTGTATGTGCATATGCTACGTATGATGTATTTTAGATCGCAGCGCCAAGTATTTTGAATAAAATATTTATTCGTATTAAAATATTTATTTGTATAAAAATATATCTGCTTAATATTATTTACTACATTTGTCATTGTACCATTGTGATTTTTTCTTTGTATAAATAGCCATTGTGATAATTGGCGCAATTTTTGTATATCATTAATTTTGTAAAGCTAATAATAATTTACGACAATGTTTTTAAATGGGATTCTTTTTGATGGGTTAATTAAAATGTCCGCGATATGAGTAATGGAATAACACAGCATTTTAGCTGTGTATATGTAGTTGTGTCATCTTAAGCGCAGTTGGAAAGTACCTTTATGTACTTGCAGCTCATTTTGATTTCACATCTTTTTTTATATTGTAATTAGATTATTTTCTTTTTTTGTGTGATTATATTATTTTCTGTTTTTGTGTGATTATATTATTTTCTTTTTTTTGGTGATGTACTTGCAGCTCATTTTGATTTCACATCCTTTTTTATATTGTAATTATATTATTTTCTTTTTTATGTGAATATATTATTTTCTTTTTTATGTGAATATATTATTTTCTTTTTTATGTGAATATATTATTTTCTGTTTTTGTGTGATTATATTATTTTCTTTTTTTTGTGATGTACTTGCAGCTCATTTTGATTTCACATCTTTTTTTATATTGTAATCATATTTTTTATTTATGTGATTATATTTTTTTGTTAATTATACTTTATTCGTCCTTGACTTTTTCATGTTTCTTTGTCTTTTTTTTATATTTATTTGTTGATAATACTCTTTTTTTTCCTCGACTTTTTCATGTATACTATTTTCTTTTTTTTTGTGATTTTTGATAATACTTTTTTTGTCCTCGACATTTTCATGAACTTGGCGTATTTTTTACTTTTTTAAAGTTTTTTTGGGGATCTCACTTCTTTTTACAAAGCTAATTCATGTACTTGGCGTAATTTTTTTACTTTTTTAAAGTTTTTTTGGGGGATCTCGCTTCTATTTACAAAGCTAATTCATGTACTTGGCGTAATTTTTTTACTTTTTTAAAGTTTTTTTTGGGGATCTCATTTCTTTTTACAAAGCTAATTCATGTTCTTGGCGTCATATTTTTTTACTTTGTTGAAGTTTTTTTTTGGGATTCAGAATTTCAGCTTCTTCTTTTTTACAAATTTTTCCCTGTCACGGGTACTAAAAGTAAGGATAAAGTAAGGAAATCCCAATAAATTATAAATTCTGATCTATCTTCGTTACACGTCCAAGCGTTTACGGCGCACTGCAGCCTATCGAGTGATGTTAGAAGATAAAGCTAGTTTGTAGCCAGTAAAGCTTACTCGGAATACTCGGAATAGCGCAAAGCAGTTCAGCGAGTGTACTTTTATTATTTTTTGATTAAGGATAAATTCTACGTAAGTTTAACACCTTCCCCCAAAAAACATATGCACTGCATTGCCGATCTATATGTATTATATGAATGTATAGTACTTTGTGTGCAGTACATAGTGCGCGAAGCAGCTTGCGGCCGTGGCCGGGGCCGGGGACGTGGCCAGAGCCGGGGTCGTGGATGGGGGCGGGGCCGTGGACGTGGCGGCGGCCAATAACATATAAAAAAATAAATTCGTTATTTTCATACATAAAAATGTTGTTATTTCATTTGCTCATGCAGCAGAGTTACTTTCTCCTTCAGCTGTTAAAATAATTCTCTTCATCTGCATCGTTAACTGAAAAATAGGACAAATTTACTAATTATTTATATAAATTATCACACGTGCTCACATTGAATGAATAATTGCGTATGCAAAACCCTACGTGAAAATTTGTGCGTACATAGTCCAACGTAGATCACACTGCATCATCTTCTGCTTTGATGATTATCTGTAAATATATAATATATTATCACACGTGCTCACATTGAATGAATAATTGCGTATGCAAAACCCTACGTGAAAATTTGTGCGTACATAGTCCAACGTAGATCACACTGCATCATCTTCTGCTTTGATGATTATCTGTAAATTATATATATATATATATATATATATATATATATATATAAAGCCTCATTTTAATAATTATATACAACTTAACGTAGAACTTATTAATTATTTATAGAAATAGAGTGGCCTTTTGCTATAGTGAGTGTAGAGACTACATAATGTATCCAAAGCAGGTGAGAGCATATGGCAGAAAGTCTTGTTGCAGGAAATTTAAATGCTAATGGTAATAATTCAGCGAAAATGAATGAGGAGATCCAATATTTTTAACGCACAATTTATTGGTGTTGGAATAAAACTAATAATAATTTAGTATGTTTATTGGTGAATTGAAATAATGGGAATCTAAAAAATTAATGAATAGCGTGACAACTACTGTGGATTTTATTAAAGTATTACGAATGTCTTTCACAAAAGATTGAAAAGCAACAAGGGAGATGTGTTTTCAGGGTACTTTCTTAACTAATGTGACTTGCTCTACATTGCAAGCAGTACACCATAATCTATTTTCTTAATAATTCTTAATGCTATGTCTTTTGATTGACAAATTTTGCCGATTTACCTTATTTGACAAATTCCCAGAAACTTGTGCGAAACAAGATGCTCTGTCTATCTATATATCTATTTAATCTTCTCCGGACAACCTCCAAGCCTGTGCATTCTCTTCATTTCTATCCATCCAAGCCTGTGCGTCCCCTTCAATTCTACTATCCAAGCCTGTGCGTCCCCTTCATTTTTATCCAAGTCCTGTGCGTCCCCTTCATTTCTATAATATATAATAAGCTTTACATAAAAACTCTAAATTGCAGGTATATACAAAAACAAGTATCTGGCAATTTAAATGCAATGTAATTTTTTACTACAATATATTATTTTGTACATGCATGATACAAATTTCCAGAAACTTGTGTGAAAGGAGATGCTTCGCAGTCGAAACATCTCCGAACAACTTCCAAGTCTGCGACTCTACATAAGAAATCTATTAAAAAAAATTTGGCGACTTACCTTATTAATTGAGACAATAATTCAGTCTCCTATGTAGTGTAAAAACTCGTGACATTCCAAATTCGGACAACTTACTTTATTTGACACTTAGCACTTGGTAGGTTATAAAATTCAAAATAGTATATATATATGTATGTACAATGACGGACGACGATCCCCGCCGAATAATCCCGAGAGTCGACGAACGACGAACGAAACATGTGTTGGCTGAAGGTGCGTGTGTGTAACGCGTATATACGTATATTCGAAAATATATATATGTACTATGGTTGACGAAAAATTCCTTGGAGAATCAGAAGAAGAACTTATTTTCGACAGATTCATGAGACGATATTACGATATCTCTGTCATGCGTGGACCCATTTTATTGAAATTGGTCTTATTCGAAAGCTTATATGCGGTTTACATAAGAAAAATGCCTTTAAATTTAGAAAATATTGCAGGCGTGATGAGATATTAATGAAATAAGTTTCAGGTTAGGTTGGAATAGCTGTGCGTCGAGTAAAGATACACGGCAGCGACAGGCATATACAAGGTGTCTTTTCTTTCATGTACTTGGCGTCGAGACGCTACCGCGTCTCTAGATATATGGGGAAAGATTAACCAAAAAAACGTTAAGAAGAAGAAGATAAGCAAACCAGACGAAAGGGAAAGTGACGAACATAGTCAGGAACTATCAGAATCAGACCTGGTCGAGTGTGATCTACAAAACGATCGCAGACCCAAGGATTTTGATCATTCTGCAGCTTCTTCTGCAGTTGGAGACTATGTGATAGTAAAATTTCCCACAAAACGGACATGTCTTCATTACGTTGGAAACATAAAATTAATAAATGAAGAAGGAGTTTATACCATCAATTTTTTACGTAAAAAACCAAGTTCGTACACATTTTATTTTCCCGAAGAAATTGATACATCCGAAGTTGATTTTTGCGATATAGTTCTCCGTTTAAGTCCTCCAAACAACGTCGCTGGTACGAGCAGGACACAGATTTTTTTTCAATTTGACGTTGACTTCAATAATTTTGAAAATGTTCATTAAAAATTTAATTAACTACTTCCGATACATTTATGTTTCTTATGTTATTCCTTTAGAGCTTTAATTTTGTTTATTTACTTTATTACATTTATACATATTATATTTTCACGTTGTAGGTAATAAATACATACACACATACATAAAAGTTTCGTACATTTATACCAAAACTTAGACAAAAATTAAGCGACCCATTTATCCCCATTACCTGACCCAAACCTCCTCACACAAGGGAGGTATGGGTCAAATAATTACTTTTAGAACTTTTATAATTTTAAAGATTTGATTAGAATAATAAAATGAAATGATGATGGAACATCGATGGTAAAACATTACTAATTAAAACTATGCACATTTGAAGCGTGTTTCTCCCTCGTTTTGGTCAATATTAGAGATTAATTGAAATCTGACCCAAACCTACCCACTCTCCCCTACTAACCATGGTATTGAGGAAGTTTGGTACGTAGACTCAGGTGCGACTAGTCACATGGTAAACAATAGAGATTTCTTCAAAGTATTCGAGGCATGTTCTAATGAGAAAGTTAGATTAGCAAATGGTAATGGGGCAAATGTATGTGGAATAGGATGGGGCAACATCGTATGCGAGGATAATAAAGGCAGGCGAAATGTTATTACTGTCAAGGATGTGCTATACGTTCCCTCATTAGAATGTAATTTGCTGTCTGTAAGAAAACTAACTAGTAAGGGTCTTCAATTGAACTTTATAGATGATGTGTGCAATATAGTGAATAATGGAAGCATAGTAGCCACTGCAGACTTACAGGGTAGAATGTATAAATTGCGAACTGAACACAAGACTTCAATAAGCCAAAGGGCTGGCAATAGACTTAAAAATAAAAGACTGTGGTATTAAGAGTATCTGTGATATATGTGTAAAAGGAAAAATGACTAGGGAATCATTTCCCAAACAATCATCCAGTGAAACACATGAAAAAATGGAACTAGTCCATACAAATGTTTGCGGGCCAATGCAAACAAGGACACCCGGAAACAAGCGTTATATATTAACATTAATAGATGACTACAGTAGACTTACGGTAATCTTTCTTATGGAACATAAGTCTGAAGTCACTGAGAGAATTCAAGATTACGTAAAGTACATGCGGACAAAGTTCAACAAGGTACCAAAAATTATTAGATCAGATCGAGGGCTAGAATATATGAACGAAAAATTAAAGCGCTTTCTACGGAGTGAAGGAATCGAATCTCAATATACTGTAGGGTATGCACCAGAACAAAATGGTGTAGCTGAAAGAAAAAACAAAAATATCTTTTGGAAATGGCAAGAACCATGTTAGTAGGCGCTAACCTACCAAACAAATACTGGGGTGAAGCAGTGAGTAATGCAAACTACTTGCAAAACAGGCTACTCACGAAGGTGACTGGCACAACGCCATTCGAGAGATGGTATAAAAGAAAACCGTCTTTACAATACATACACACGTTCGGATCCAGAGTATATTCCCATGTACCAAAAGAATTGAGAAGAAAACTGGATGAAAAGGCAAAAGAATATGTTTTTGCAGGTTATGGGGAAAACGAGAAAGGATATCGGTTACTGGATACAAGTTCAAATAAAATTATAATAAGCCGAGATATCAAGTTTCTCGATGAGATCAATGAACCTGAGAAAACAGCCATTCCTGAAAAAGAGAATCAGAATGATGAAAGGAGACCTGACACGGGAGAAAAAGAAGAGCCCGAAGCGGCAGTCCAAGAGGAGTACAATGATGAAGTTGACGAACAGTTAAGACGATCGTCAAGGATCAACAAAGGCGTTCCACCAACTCGATACGGTGACTCAGTATACTGTATAAAAGAAGCGGAAACACTCGCACCAGAAACATATGAGGAAGCTGTGTCCTCACCCGATAGCACTCAATGGATCGAGGGAATGAACGAGGAAATAAATTCACTAATGAAGGCCCAAACCTGGACTCTAGTGAACAGGCCTACAGACCAAAAAAGTATAGGCTGCAAATGGGTGTATAAAGCAAAGACTGATGCAGATGGAAACATAATTAGACATAAAGCTAGGTTAGTTGCTCAAGGATATGCGCAGGTGTATGGCGTAGACTATGATGCAGTATTCGCATCAGTTGTAAGACAAACCACGTTCAGGACGTTGTTAGCGGTCGCTGGAAAGCAGAAATTGACTGTCAGGCACTGTCAGGAATCCTAGAGGAAAGTATTTTCATGACGCAGCCAAAGGGTTTTGAGGAAAAAGGAAAGGAGAAAATGGTATGTAAACTGAATAAAAATATTTATGGCTTGAAGCAAGCTGCGAGAGTATGGAATAAGAAATTAAGTAGCGTTCTTATAAATGAAGGTTATAAACCGAGTAAAGTTGATCCATGTTTGTATACAAAAGAAATAGGTAACGATAGAGTCTATATAATTCTGTATGTCGATGACATTATCGTAGCGAATAGCGACATAAAATGTATAACTTGTGTATATAAGAGGTTATGTGAACATTTTGAGTTAACAGATCTTAGAGATATTAGTTATTATTTAAGCATTAAGGTTGAGAAGGAAAAGGATGGCATATATAGTATAAGTCAAGCAGGATACATTGAGAAGTTATTGAGAACCCATAAGATGACCGATGCGAGGACTTCAAAGACTCCAATGAACGTAGGGTATGGAAGCGAGAAGAATGATTCAAAACCGGTTGACAAAAAATTGTACCAAAGCATTATCGGGGGATTAATTTATGTAGCAACGAATACACGTTTAGATATAGCGACCAGTGTGTCAATTCTTAGTAGGAAGATGAATTGTCCTACGGAAGCCGACTTAGTACAAGCAAAAAGGGTGATCCGATACCTGAAGGGTACCAAAGGATTAAAATTAAAACTTGGTAGGAAAGAAGGTAGGAAAGAACCATGAAACCAAGTTGGAAGGTTATTCAGACGCAAGTTGGGCACAATGCGTTGAGGACAGAAAATCAAATAGTGGGTATGTATTTAAATTCAATGGCGGCATAATCAGTTGGGCTTGTAGAAAGCCGACCTGTGTGGCGTTGTCCTCCACGGAGGCAGAATACGTCGCTCTGGCAGAAGCGTGCCAAGAAGCAGTTTGGCTTCGAAATTTATTAAAGGACCTTAATGAGGAGCAAAAACAACCAACAGTCATACATGAAGATAATCAGAGCTGTCTAAAGCTAGTCCAGATGGATAAATATAGTAAAAGAACAAAGCATATCAGTACAAAGTACAATTTTGTAAAAGATTTGTACGAGACAGGCATAACAGATTATAAATATTGTCCGACCGATGAGATGTTAGCAGACCTTTTGACTAAGCCTCTGCAGCGCATAAAACTAAGCGAAATGCGACGACTCGGTGGTTTGATAGAGTGTAAAATCGCAGTTGAGGAGGAGTGTTGATTGGCACTGCAATTATACACCGTTTTTTAGTCTTAAGCGGCAAAAGCGCCATCCAGCGGCGTGCAGTATGTAGTGCGGTAGGGCAGGCCGCAGGATAGGTTTTTAGTCTTAAGCAGTCTGCCACATGTTAAAGACGCCATATGCGAGATTATTCTTTTATTTTACTTGTTGAATATTGTAATAGCGTCGGCTCAGTCGACTGCAATATCCTGTATTAAGTTCGTGGTTCCAATAAGGCATATTAAATCTTACACTGTTCTACAAATACGTGTCCACTTTCGTATACTCTGTTCACTTCCATTTAAGTTCAACAATTTTTATAATAAGAACCCCCCCCCCCCAATAAACGATAGTTTTCACGTAAGAAATGGTCGACCTGACATGGAATAATCCGTAAGATGAAAAATGACTTACATCGTGCAATGAATCTCTCACACATTGTCTCAGGCTTTCTTTCAATGAATGAATTTTCTGTTTCTGCCGTCGACCCGTCAAATTTTTATAGTCCTTGGCGTGACGATTATCGTAATGTCTTTTGACACTACATTTTCTGATACAACTAAATTTCGTGCAATACACAAGGCATATAGCGGCACCTCTATGTTCCGTAACGAAGAACAGTTCCTCCCATATGGTCTTTATGGGCTTCACAATCCTTGGACTCCCACTTGCTGATGTTGAAGCCATTTTTTTTAAAAACGTAACTTTGCACAACGCTATATATTTTGTGTAATCCTAATGGTAGCGCTTGACAGCGAAACGATGGGGTACACTGGTACAATATACTATGAAGGATGACTTCGCGTTGTATGTATACGTGTTAAAAGATTTCCTTCAACGTCTTGACACTTGAGGAACTTTTTCCAAAGTGACGTCCGTCAATCTTTTCCAGAATGTCTCTGAATTTTGGAGTAGGGATGAAAGCTCGTTGGATGAACACATGTTTCTTAAAAACTACGTACCTGGTACCTCTTTGCCTTCTTGGGGGTGGAAGGGAATGGTCAATGGTCGGTGTTGGAACTGTTACCGTTGCGCGAAAATTAATATGACCGGTTGCAGCCCACTCCTAAAGGTAATAAAGTTGTAAACCGAGTTGGCCTGTAGGGCTGTAGGCCAGTGTAAGTCATGATGACAAGAATGCAGTAGAAATATGGGCTTCGAAGTGGTTAAAGTTAATTTGAAGGACGTTGGCTGCTGACAGATCTGTTGGCTTTATGAGTTTATTGTTGCTACGTGTTTTTTTATGAATTCGTTGGATTTAGTTACGAGACACGAAATAAAAGCGTACATCTGGCGATAAAGCATTAACTCTGTGGAGTTCGCGGTCCTAAAAATTCCATATTGGGCCACGGTGTACCTATACATCTAAGAGATACAGTAATTTAAAATCTGTGCTGCTGCAGTGGTCATTTTTGCATTAATGTGATTAAAATAAATACAATTTATAAGTATATTACATGTATGCGGGTACACCTGTGTTCCACCTTCTATGAGTGGGGCGTCGCGTCGCGGTCGTGAATGTTCCAACGACATTGTGAGCTAGCGAGCGAGATAACAATTATCGTAATAAAGTTATTAATTAAGAGTATTTGAAAAACACGTTACAACGATTTTACGATTTGTACGATTTTATTTCGTGTATCGTAACTAAATGCAATGTTTGGGATTGGTCGTAGCGGTACGACCAAACGTGCGCATGCCCTCTGTTGCGAAAGAGCGCGACGTTTGAACGCATTTCTGCTACCGGTATAACTGCTGGGCGATCGCGGTGACGGCCTGGTCGGGCCATCTCGGGATTGAGGCCTGGACTAATTCGCTATTATTTCACCCCACTAATTAGCATCGTCTCGCGAGACGTACGTGGTCCTCGCTGATTGGCCAGGTGTCCTCGTTCCCGAACCGGTGGCTTGGCTCGTGCCGTCTCCGCGATCTCGCTCTCTTCTCTGTGAATCGCGTAACGATACACATCGTGGCTCCTCGCATCGTGAAACACAAAGAGCAATCGGCGCTCCGATAAATCTATCACTTTCACACTAAAAACGTTAATGTTTAGTATAAGTACTTTCGCGCTAGTTAATTAAGTTTTGATAAGTGTGTGACTATATTTTGTAAATTAAGCCCAAGTTTCCGCGACTTTAAGAAACGTGCTCGCTTTATTGTACCGCCATTAGTGTACAATCAAATTCTAAAGCTATTAATTGAGGTACGCCTCAGATTAAATCGATTGCTTGTTCGGAACGTTGGTGCTCCACGTTCTTGCTTAGACAGCAATGAATTTGTCAAAATACACGTGGCAGCAATAAACTCATAAAGCCAACAGATCTGTCAGCAGCCAACGTCCTTCAAATTAACTCTAACCACTTCATAGCCCATATTTCTACTGCATTTTTGTCATCATGGCCTACACTGGCGTACAGCCCTACAGGCCAAGTCGGTTTACAACTTTATTACTTAGGAGTGGGCTGCAACCGGTCATATTAATATTCGCGCAACGGTAACGGTTCCAACACCGACCATTGACCAGTCCCTTCCACCCCCAAGAAGGCAAAGAGATACCAGGTACGTAGTTTTTAAGAAACATGTGTTCATCCAACGAGCTTTCATCCCTACTCCAAAATTCAAAGACTGATATCAAGAAAGAAGACAGAAGAATTCTTAATCGGTTCTACCATCTTCGACAGGAAATTTCTGGTTTTATGAATGCGGCAGGTTGCCATGCCCCATGTACACCTAGGGTGCGTTCCAGTTAGGCCCAAAGCGACCGGATCCACGACCGTAGTGATTTGCCGTTCCACTTGCTTATAAGCGGTTGTGAGCTTCGCGGGCGAAAAGCTAGTGGAACTGGCAGGAATGGGGTTCGTACGCGCCTAGATTGCGTTCCACTTGAGTCCACATCGCCCGCCCACTATTCGAGTGGTGGGGAAAATTACACGCGTCCACGCATGCGCGTGATGACGCCGCGCGTCAACCAAACGAACCGACGCCAGCGCCAAGGCAAGTGAAGCTAGCCAAACCAAGTGAGGCCGCAGCTAACCAGCGTCGACAACCGATTCCCCGGCGACGCTGGTATTGTTGCGTGGATCTTCGGGAACTTGTGCTGACTTCCAGGGAATTGGGGTCGATGCCCGTGGAATGCAAAAGCACTCTGCTCGGAGGACGCGTTCAGATTTGGATTCGTGAATTTGAAGGATTTAAATAAGAAACTTTATGTTCGATATTGAATGAATCATATATATATTTTGTAGGGTTTGGCAACCACGTCTTTTCAGAGTCAACTCTCCAAGCGGGAAGAAGCGTCTTCCGTTTTTCTGGTTGTTAACATAAATAATCAATTACATTTTTTTCTAAGGAGCGTTTACATGACTACCGTGATAATAAATAAAAGTTACAATGTCGACGAGCGTTTAATTACCTGGCCATGATTATATTTAATCTCATTAAGAAACCCGACAACTTCATGAGCTTCCCCCCTTTTCTTTAATTTAAATTTCCCTCCGAATTAAAAAGCTAGGCTATGTTCACACCATGGCGAGGCAATAAGAGTACAGTGTTCAGTTCGAACTTCACGCTTCTTTGGTTCATGGTGAACTGATGAATACACAACACCTCGCCCCTTATTAGAAAAAGGTGTTTTCACTAAAACAGCTTTTTTCAAAACAAAAGGAATCAATACATATCTAAATGAGAATACATTTGAACAAATAACACAAGTTTAACACAACAACACAACATAATAAAGCTCTCTCTACTACATACAGGTTTCAAGGTAAGTCTATCCTTACACAGGCTAATTTTAACTTATTTACATGTACAATTTTAGACTTGCCAGCGTTTAGCGCCACTTCAACCGTGTAATTATTGAATTTGCGTACAATTTCATATGGTCCAAGCCACTGACAATCAAATTTGGAAACCTTTGGTTCTTTTAACAAATAAACATTGTCGCCTACTTCGAATTTTTGTGGGTTAACATTTTTATCATAGTATAATTTACTCCTTTCTTTAGCCTTTTCTAGGTTTATAACGGCAGTAGCCTGAGTAGTAGTTAGTTTACTGAATAAGTCATCATAATAGTCTATGAAAGTTCGAGGGACTTGTTCTTTTGCAAACTCAGTTGGAATAGTAGCTTTGTTGCCAAAAATTAACTCATGTGGGGTGAATCCGGTCGCCTCGTGTACAGATGTATTATATGAAAAGATTCCGAACCTAACCCAGTCGTCCCAGTCCTGTTTCTGACAATAATGTTTTAGATAATCTACAAAGACACGGTGGGCCCGTTCCAAAGAACCCAAAGATTGCGGATGAAAGGCGGTGGACGTTATCTTTTGAATTTTAAATATCCTACAGAAATGCTTCATTATTTTACTTGTGAAATTACTGCCCTGATCTGTATGAATCACTCTTGGGCACCCGAATCTGCTAATAAATTGTTCAGCAAGCGCGATCGCTACGGTTATTGAGTCTATGACAGGTAATGGTATTGCATCGGAATATTTTGTTAAATTATCCTGAAGGGTTAATAGATATTTATTTCCTTTCTTTGTTATAGGTAAGGGCCCAACTATATCCATTTGCACCTTCTCAAATGCTTTCTTTGGAGTGTCTGTGATTCGCATTGGCTGTTTCGTTTTTGCTGAAAGCATTTTATTTCTCTGACAGCTAGAACAGGTGCGTACAAATTCTGCAATCTCTTTTCCCATTCCAGGCCAATAAAAGTCCTGCCTGAGCCGGTGGTACAACTTAACCATACCCTGGTGACCACCCACCGTAGATTCATGATTCTGTCTAATGATTTCGTTTCTAATAGATTTTAATGGCGTCACCACATCACCTGAACAAACCGTAATTAGATATCCTGGGTCATTAAACACCTCCCTAAAGATACGCTCCACAAGATTCCACTCGATAGTTTCCAAATCATTACTTTCCCTTGACACGCTAATCATTTTTTCACCCAAAGAATCCATCAGATGCTTTAGTGATGTTATTGATGACCTAATATGCCTTATATCAGGAGTTTCCTGCGAATTTGCTTTAAATAATAGGTGGAAAACAAAGTATTTTCCACTTCGAAAAGTTATGGCTTCACCGACATTGAACTTATATTGTTTTAGGTGTTCGATGGAAAATCTATTCCTCGCGATCAAATCCTTACTAATTTGTGAGGTTACCGAGTAATTGACAGGAAGAAAATGAACTAAATTATCCCTACGCATATACAAATGATCTTTAGTTAGAAGAATGGTTGGGGAAGCAGCAAGGTGAGTCGACTGTCCATGCACTACGTCAGTTGCCAGTACTCGTATTTTACACTGTTCCGGTACTCTATCACTTCCAGATTCTACTGAGGTCATTCCTTCTGAGGATCGCAATCTCTTCTTCCCTTGGGCCCTAGCTACAAAACATCCAGGCACCTTGGCCCCCATTTCAACTTGGGCCCCTTGCACAAAGTTTGCTTCTAACGCTTCCTGAAGCGGGGTGCCTTCAAAGTCGGCCTTTCCGTAATTCAACAGGCTAGCGAGTCGACGCGAAACATAAGTGCATGCCACTCCATGCGATCCTTCACCATCTACACTTCTCACAGGGAAAAGTGGCGTCTCGTCTTCGTCTGCGGTAAAATATTCGTCATTGTCACTGTCGCTATCATTGTCCAATCCGTCCATGACCTCACATTCCTTTACCTCTGTTTTCTCACGCGTAAAGAAAACAGCGGCTACCAATTCCTCATTGTTTCTATTGTCCCTGCCCATTCCAGAACCTGTGAGCGGTGATTTGTCGGCGCCAACAAACACCCCTCCCAGACGCCTCGGACAAGGATTCCCTAACTCTGTACGGTCCACTGTCAAAGATCGTGTATCGGAAGTGATTGTGTGAATAGATTTAATTGGGTTTCGTGATAAAGCGTCTGCGTTTGAATTTACCTTTCCCGATTTATAAACTATATTGTAATCATACTCGTTTAAACGGATTCTCCATCTCATTAACTTTGATGTGGGGTCTTTCACGTTGTGTAACCATACCAATGGTCTATGATCCGTGACCAGCGTAAATTGGTGACCGAATACATAAGGTCGAAAATGTTCAACGGCAAACAGAATAGCTAACAACTCTTTTTCGATCGTTGAATAGTTAATTTCTGCGTTGTTCAAGGTCCTTGACGCGTAAGCAACAGGAAGGTCATGCCCAATTACTCCCTGACTTAATACGGCTCCCAAAGCATAATCTGAAGCATCGGTAGTGATAAGAAATGATTGTTCAAAATCGGGAAATTGAAGTAATGGTTCCGTACATATTGCATCGCGGAGATTCTCAAAGGCGACCTGAACGTTCTCGTTCCAAACAAAGGGAATATCCTTCTTTAATAGCTGCGTGAGAGGTTTTGCAATCTTAGCCAAGTTTGGAATGAAGCGCCTATAGTAACCAATAAGACCCAAGAATTGTTTTACACTCTTTTTAGTCTTCGGCACAGGGAATTCCTTCACAGCTTTTATTTTTCCAGAGTCTGGTTTTACACCCTCTTTTGTGATTACATGACCCAAATACACTATTTCTTTCCGAAGGAAGTGACATTTGTCCGGTGTAACGTTAACCCAGCATTCTGTAACCGAGCTAAGAGTGTTCTCAATTTACGAGAATGTTCTTCCAATGAGTTACCATACACAACAATATCATCCATGTATACGAAAAGTTCGATGCCCTGTAATCCCGAGAGAACTAAATCCATCATTCTTTGAAAAGTGGCCGGAGCGTTCTTTAACCCAAACGGCATTTTATTAAATTCGTAATGGCCGTACGGAGTGGAAAAAGCAGTTTTGAATTTTGACTTAGGATCCATCGGAATTTGATGAAAGCCAGAGGCTAAATCGAGTGTACTGAAATATTTCGCACCACCAAGCTGATCTAAAATGTCTATAATATTAGGAAGAGGGTAGGCATCGCTTATGGTCTTCTCATTCAATTTACGATAATCAATTACCATCCGCCAGCGTGGTTTGCCAGTCGAATCAGGCTTTTTGGGAACGATCCAAACTGGCGAATTATATGGAGAGATTGATGATTGTATGGTATTACTTTCTAATAAAGATTGGACTTGTTTTTCAATTTCGTCTTTATGTATAGATGGAAAACGATATTGCTTCGTGTTTATTGGTATCTTATCGGTTGTTGTTATTGTGTGTTGCGCGACGTTAGTCGAACCCAATTTATCTGTTGGTAAATAAAACTGGTAGGGAAAGTCGTTTATAATTCCGAGAATGCTAGCCAATTCTGATTCGTTAAGACCATTCAAATTCAAAGTTTTATATAATTGGGTAAGCCTCTGAGCGTCTGCTCTTGTCTGTCCTCTATCTGGATCCGCGACCCGTGCTGAGCGAGGAGCAGGAGGTTTAACTAGAAATTCTTCTAACTCAACCGAAGGGATTGTGAGTGTGATATCTTCGACATTAGTGTTTATTGCAAAAATCTTTACAAATCCATTCTCCTGCGTCGCTAGTGCTTCACCCACGTAAACTCCTGGACCAGCTTCTAACCTCCTTATATAACCTGTTTTCCTTTCTATATTTTTTACAGGAATAGTTACCAAAACTTTAGTACGGGATGGTAAATTTAGTGTAGCTGAACTAGCACAAAGTGGAAATTCCTTAGTTCCTAACCTCAAGCTATTTGGTAAGTATTTTCTAAATTTCAAAGTTACTTCTTGCTGTTCTAGAAATGTCACTCCTAAAATTCCATTTTCCGTTATAGGAAAATCATCTTTAACTATCTGAAATTTAATTTTGGCGTTACAAATCGGAATAATAACCTCACCGTAAGTACGAATTATGCCTGTGCCAATACCTGTGAGACTATAAGCCACCTTATCATTTATTTCTATTTCAGGAATCAGATGCGCTTGTTTAATCAAATTAAGTTGTGATCCTGTGTCAACTAAAAATTTGCCTAATCCATTGACGAAACAAGCTTGTTCCAATGGAATGACAGGTAATGCTACTACTTCCTTTATATCAAATTTGTAACAGACCCGGTGGGTTGAGCGCGTACAATGGGAGACTGACTCTGTGTTACGCTCCCTTGCAGAGTCATTCTGGAGTTTAAATTCTGATTACCCTCATTTCCCATTTCAATCATCCTATTCTGTTGTGCTACCTTCCCACGAGTATTTTCGTTCAATCTTTTATAACATTGTGACTGTACATGTCCCGATTTCTTACAATAAGTGCAATGAATTCTATCGCGGTCTGTTAGTCTGTTACCTTTTGATTGAGACTGCGGGCAATGTGTACGAATGTGGCCTATTTGACCACACCCATAACACCTTTGGTCAATTACACCAGCTGTATAAATTTTAGCGTCTTGAGCAATTATTTTACAATTGTGAGATTGTTTCGCACGTTCCTCAGTTTGCTGCTCTAATTTTGAAGCCAAATTGATCGCAACCTCCAAATCATCGAACTGTTCTTTGGTTATAAGTAGACTTATGAACGGATCACGCAATCCCCTTACGAACCCTGTCACTGCTGCTTGATTTAGCAAGACCTTTACACCTAACAGCTGTTCAAAATTGAATTTTTCTGTCGCTATTTCTAGTCCGCGATTCAATATTTCATTCACTCTTTCTCCATAAATTTCTACTCGTTCGTTTCCTGCTTGACAAACGCTTTTCAATTCGTCGTGAGCGTGGTCAAGGTCATAAGCTCGTGCAAACGCCGATTTTAGTAAACTAATTAGTTCCTCCAAAGTGTTAGGTTCGCGACGGTTACTAATTGATTGGTCTGCGTGCCCTTCAATTCTATTTCGGATTAGCGCGAGTAAATTCATCCGGTCCGCGGGTTTGACTCGAGAGTCAACGAATCGACTTTGTTTGATAAATTTAAAGAGAGTACAGGTTTTACCATCGAATCGAGGCACTAGATCAACCGCTAGTTTCAGTGGCAAGTATGCATTTTCCGACGGACCCACTGAAGATTCCTCCGAATTATTCGAATTACTTATTTCGACTTCATTCAAATCTAATTCATTATTTAACCCGATAACAGGAAGAGGACTTAGTGTTGAAATCGAATTATGATGCTCTTGTTGAGGTGCATTGGCAACCATCCCCAATCTAGGCGCTCCCTCAAATGCGTCTTCTTTGCTACTACTCAAGCTACTATGTCCGCGACTTTTCCTAAATTTCTTTTGTCTGATAACTCTACGCGACATTTTGTTGATACAATAATAAATGCTTATTTATAGGAACGCAATGATAACAATACCAAGGGAAATGATGTATTCAAATCTTTCCTCTCGATCTTCCTCCTTTGAAGATTCCGATCCTCTCCTTCCGCACCGACGTTCTTGACTCCAGCAACCTTCACCTCCTCGACGATACCGATCCTCTTCTTCAGCGCCGACGTTCCTGTCTCCTGCAGCCTTCGCCTCTTCAAGGATTTCGTCTTCCTCCTTAGTAAAACCGGTCTCCAGGTCAGTCAGTCTTTCGTTCTTCTAGTCCAGCAATTTCAGCAATTTCTATTTTCTTGACAGTAGTCTTCAATTCTTTATTGATATTTTGTGATTTCAGGGAAAGCGTGCATGGCCACTGAAATCACACTTCTCCGGCATTCACCCTTGCCCTCAGGAAAACCATGCAGAAAACTCAGAGGGGAAGAAGCAGTATTTAATCTTGATCGTCCAGATAATGCACCTCGAGCCGGCAAAATTTCAAAAGTATCCCACCGCTGTCACCAAATTTGTTGCGTGGATCTTCGGGAACTTGTGCTGACTTCCAGGGAATTGGGGTCGATGCCCGTGGAATGCAAAAGCACTCTGCTCGGAGGACGCGTTCAGATTTGGATTCGTGAATTTGAAGGATTTAAATAAGAAACTTTATGTTCGATATTGAATGAATCATATATATATTTTGTAGGGTTTGGCAAACACGTCTTTTCAGAGTCAACTGTTGCGTGGCCGGCTGGTTCCTCCGGATCATTTGCAGGGAATTCGGGCGCAGGACGATGCCCGTGGAGCGCTAAGGCACTCTGCTCCTTGGACGCGGATTTTATGGATAATAATATTAATAATAATAACGATGATAATGAAATAAATAAACTATTAGAACACGAAAACTGATAACTGTAATGAACTGAACGAAATAATTAGAACACTAATAAAGAATTTAAGAGATGTTTTAATAGTACGTCTGCTCGTTACTGCTTCTGGGGCTCGAGTGAGCTTCCAAAGGTCCATCAGTTTTACATCTTTTGTTCTGTTACAAAATGTCCTTAAAATCTAAAGCCAATCAAATATTTATTAGCTAAATTTCTATTGGTCAATCTATTTCTTTCTGGTTATTGATTTTTTGAATCAAGCGTTTTACAACATTGCGCTGGAATTACACACTTAAGGGAAGGGAGAAAGGAGAAATTCATTTATTCAAACATCCGTTTCCAAGTGGGTATCGATTAGTTTATAATCTTGAAGTCCTCTCATTAAAGGAATCTCTAACTATTTCAAACACCTCGGACTTGTGCGAACTTCACTTTGTCTCCCTTTCCTATTACATTCGTGTGAAACGATTCGAACTTCGCGCTTCTGAAGTTTATACTACACGCCGCTAGACGGGAGTCGCAACACAACTCTCCAAGCGGGAAGAAGCGTCTTCCGTTTTTCTGGTTGTTAACATAAATAATCAATTACATTTTTTTCTAAGGAGCGTTTACATGACTACCGTGATAATAAATAAAAGTTACAATGTCGACGAGCGTTTAATTACCTGGCCATGATTATATTTAATCTCATTAAGAAACCCGACAACTTCATGAGCTTCCCCCCTTTTCTTTAATTTAAATTTCCCTCCGAATTAAAAAGCTAGGCTATGTTCACACCATGGCGAGGCAATAAGAGTACAGTGTTCAGTTCGAACTTCACGCTTCTTTGGTTCATGGTGAACTGATGAATACACAACAGTATGACGATTCTATTCGATTCTTCTAGAATAGATCGATTTTTTTCTGAAAAGTCGATTATTTTACCGATTATTCTAGGAATCGATTCCCGGATACTCGATTATTTTCTAAGGGTGCGGTCCGATTCACGCAGTGAGTGCAGAGATCGCAGCGCAGTCACTGCGCGCATTCATATCGTTCCGTTTCGTTACTGCGGTTCATGCGTTCTTGAAAACGGAACGCTTTTCCCTGCGTTTCATGCGAAATCAAGATGGACGCTACAATGAATAAAGAAATGTTGGTTACAATATCCTCGATATTAATATTAAGTAACAGTGATACTGAAATTAGCAGCAGCAGTGATTCGTCTGAGGAAAGTGAAAATGAAGATAGTTTATTAACTGATAATTTAGAATTAGAAATATTATACACTTTCTTAATTATAAACAAAAAAACACGCGGGGAGGTGGTAGCAGAAAAGTTAACGGGTTATGTAGAACGTGTTATTCCAGGATATTCTAAATCATTATTCAAGCTACATTTTCGGTAAGTAATATCTACATAATTATATGTTTGTATTTAAAAAAAATAACGTGAAATAATGTTTCTTCGAAATGATAACCTAGAAAAGTGGCAGCTGTGATCATTAGAGAATTAATTATTTTTATTACTTTTCATTAAATTGTTGAATTTCTCTATGTTAGAATGTTGCCGGAGACATTTGAGATTTGGCTATGGGTTTTCACATGTGTTTTGCTTGCAAGTTTGAATTACAGAAACAAATACGCATGCGCGCAGTGACTGCTTCACCTCGGAATATCTGCGTTTGCTGCATGCTCGCTGCACCGGAAGTGAAAGGATTCTAGGGAATTCTCTGCACCACCACTGCGCGCAGTAACTAAAACGGAACGGTTGTCTCTGTACTTCATGCGCAGTATGCGTGAATCGGAACGCACCCTAAGCAAGAATCGAGATCCACCATTGTCCGAACTGCTTCCCTTTTGGCCTTAGATAATATCTTAGCTCGTGGAACGTAAGTAGTTTGTTTTCAGTGTTTAATATTAATAATTACTATCTATGTGAGTATAATAGTTAATCTAATAATTTCCTTCATCATCAGAGTTTTGCGGTTTCAAAAATATTATCGTTTCAATCCATGTCTACACTACATAACCTTTTAAAACTATTTTTTAATATGTGCTAGGAACATGACAACTGACCCGGCAGTACTCGAAATTGTTAAAATTGTTACGAGTTTAATTAGTCGCCGAATAGATGGTAATTCCAGTTCCAGCTCATCCAGTTCTGATGAAGAGTGGATCTGCATGGAAAGAAGACGAAGGCAGTTTCGCCCAAGAATTATTAATTATTGCGATGTGGTTGACCGTTACTCGGAAAATGAATTTAAAAGCCATTTCAGGTTAGTAAACATTTATCAATATATTACTTTAATATATAAACTGTTGATAATCATACAGTTTTTCCTATTTGTAGTATGTCTAGGGCTACATTTCATTATTAAATAATATGTTGCACGAAGATTTAATTAGACATACATCTGGATGCCCAACAATTTCTTCTCACCAGCAGTTACTGATAGCCCTTTGGAAAATGGCTACTACGGGCTCTTACAGGTGCAAGAATATATGAAAATTCTGGACTTAAAAGCAAAGGCTTTTATCTAATACAATAAGGATATAAAAATTCATATTGAAATATAAAAAGTAATGTATGTTTGTTTTTCATTTATTGCAGATCTGTTTGTGACAGATTTAATGTAGGGAAAGCTACAGCTCTCAGAGCTGTTCGAAGGGTGACCCATGCATTGTTTGCTAGGGCTGGGAACTTTATTCAGTGGCCTACTGAAGATCGGGCTTTTGATGTGATGCAAGGATTTCAAGTATCTAGTGGATTTCCAAGAATTATCGGAGCTATTGATGGTACGCACATTCGCATTGATGCTCCGAAAGAAAACCATGCAGATTATGTGAATCGAAAAGGATATCACTCCATTCAACTACAGGTAATTAACAATTAATTTTGTAGATTTGCTATACACCTGTAAGTTATTTTGTAAATGCTTATTTATATCTGTCTATATTATTTATACTTATAGTTGGTGTGTGATCACAAATATTTAATCACCCATTGTTATGCTGGACATCCTGGCAGTGTCCATGATCAACGAGTATTTAGATTATCCGAAGTAGCCAGTTATCTGCATGAAGACGTAAAAGGGTATAGCCGGTTAAGATGGTCAAATGTGCCCCTGAACCGAATTCAAATCGCGATGAGTCATTCGAATGCTTATAAAAAAAGAATGATTTCTGCCAAGTTTCAACTTTGTATCTCGACCCGGGGGTAGTAAAGGGTAAAAATAGAAAATCAGGTTTTTGCCGAATTTCTCCTATACCAGCGGATGAAAAATTTTGAAAAAATTCAGAGGCATGTCTGTTATCGGTGCACATATTAGGGAATCGTGTCAGATTTTTAAATTCAAAAACCAAGCTGTGAAAAATAAAAAACCCCAAAAAATGCTGAAAAATGCCGGTTTTGTTCCGAAGCAGTCTTGATACTATAATTATATTTTTACTGTAAGTCCGCATCATTGTTACTATTGTCTTAAATTTTTTTCAGATTTTTCAATTTGGTGCGCCGCAGTTAAAAAAATTAAAAACCGATTTTTTCGCCGTTTTTTCCGTGTCAGAGTAACTAATAGGTCGAACTTTCGTACATACTTTATGGAATAAGTCTTTTATGCAATCTTCAATGTCTTCACATGCAACAAAACAGCGTAGGAATCAAACGAACTAAACATGCTGTGACATTACAGTCTAAAATGTCTATTATACTTCCAACGGCGTCAATGGCGCAGCGGTAAAGTGTTCGACTGTTGAATCGCTGCGTACTTTTTGAACGTAGGTTCGAGCCTCGGAACTTCTAAGTCCCCCCCCCACAGGGTCATATTTTTTTTCACATTACTTATGTATTTTTTCGATTTCTAGCTATATGACAATGATCGATATTTATATACAAATGTTTTAAAAACATATTAAAAATATTTTAATAATTGAAATATACATAAAAATGACTTGAGAAGAATTTGATGCCACCGTTTCTCTGGACAAGTATGCCGTCAATTACAGTATTGTTATAACATTCCCTGCACTAAATTAATATTATATGAAATTGATTTTCTAATCTCTTACCTTTAACAATTGTGGATGGATTGCAGCAACAATTGTGTGTTGTTTTGTAATTATTTCGCCTCTTCTTGTAGATCATACAACTCTCTTTTGTTTCCAAAATTCAGAAGTTAAACAATGCTGTAATTGGCAGGATACCTAACAATAGTTTTCAAGTTTTAAAATAATTTTAATATATTTTTAAAACATTTGTATATAAATATCGATCATTGTCATATAGCTAGAAATCGAAATAATACATAAGTAATGTGAAAAAATATGACCCTGTGGGACTTAGAAGTTCCGAGGCTCGAACCTACGTTCAAAAAGTACGCAGCGATTCAACAGTCGAACACTTTACCGCTGCGCCATTGACGCCGTTGAAAGTATAATGTATAAATAGCCATTGTGATAATTGGCGCAATTGTTGGATATCATTATTTTTGTAAAGATAAATATAGAACATTAATACATTTATATTAATTTACGACAATGTTTTTAAATGGGATTCTTTTTTACGGGTATTAATTTACGACAATGTTTTTAAATGGGATTCTTTTTTATGGGATATTAATTTACGACAATGTTTTTAAATGGGATTCTTTTTGATGGGTACTAATTTACGACAATGTTTTTAAATGGGATTCTTTTTGATGTGCTTATTATATATATACTTGGCGCTCTTTTTGTACCTTTTTGTGAAAAGGTAATTTTGTGGGGATTTCAAACATTTTGTAGTGTTTACTGATATATTAATTGATTGATTGATGATTGATATGCAGCCCAAATGGCAACATTCTTCTTTCAGCTATTCCATAGCATGGTAATTTTTGTTGGCTTATTTTTATTTATTATCAATTTTTTGTAAGAACAAAATATAAAGATCTTTAGCCCCTTTAGGCCATTGCCTTTTTTTAATTTGCACATCATCAGCTTCAATCCAACTACTAGTCATTCCGTCTTCTTTACATATACTGGTGTAATGGCCATCCTCAATACATGAACCACTATGAAATATAGCATTCATAACTTTATATGATTGTCCAGCTATTAATACTTTGGTTGTGGGAATAGTACATATATTAAATTTGCGTATTGCTTTGACTATTTTATCATCTTGTAATGAAAATAATATTAAACGAATAATAACTATATCTTTCGTCAATATTAATTCATTCTTGTACATAATATCATTTCCTGTACACTGTTCACATGATCCGTTATCTGATTCATACCAATGTAAAAATCTAACGTTTAATAAATCGTTAAGATTATAGCTTCTTTTTTTCAAATTCTGAATAGGGATTGAAACAACTAAATTTTCAGAAGTAATTCTTTTTGTATAATCACAAGATTTACATCGAGTAGTAGAAGTTACTTGATGCTCTACCAACTGTCTTATACAATCATATTCTGTGCACAGGGTTATAAGAAAATCGAATACATCTCGTTTTACGTTTACTGAAAAATGTTCTCCTAAACTTTGCCGTACTGTATATGTATTTAAATTGCCCATTCCATTTTCATATCGATGCATTAATATCTTCAAAACATTTGATGATTCATTACAATTAAACAATTGTTTTCTAATGGCACGTAAATGCATTAAACATTGTAATACTGCATTTGCATAACATGAAGCATTATCTGTGTTTTGAAAACCATGTAAAACCCAAGAAACATCTTTTTTTAATAATTTTTGAGTTTGGCAATTTTCTTGGACAGAATCAATTACTTTTGACAATATCCATGGAACATCTTTCACTTTCGAATAGCGTTTTTTTGAAACAGTAATTATGTCTGCGTCTGGTTTGTACTTGGATCTTAGCCGATTATATTCCCTAATAGCTTTTTCGTCAGCTGTTACTGACGAAGGATCAAAATTAATCAAATGCAAACCTTCTGAAGACGTTACTCGTGATAATGCAACATAAGCTTGGCCACAATTAAATATAGAATTGCCTATGTCCATAATAGCACTTTGTAAACTTAATCCTTGACTTTTATGAATTGTGATTCCATAACTCAGACACAATGGAAATTGTTTTCTAATAACAAATGCTCTATCCACTACTTCAAATTTAACGCTTACTCTTTCAATGAAATACTCTAATCCTGATGGTAGAAGGAGCTTGACTTTCTCTACATAATCGGTAGACATATCTTGTACAACTGAAATGACCTTAGCTATGGTACCATTCACAAGACCCAAAGTAGCATCAATGTTACGCCTTATCATAACATTTGCTCCAATTTTAATTACAATTTTCTTTGAAAGTCCAGCAGTTTTAGAATCATCGTCATCAGTATTGGACAATACTTTTGATACTTTCTTTCTCACATACGGAATACAGTCAATCATGTCTTCGGCAATTAATAATATCTCTTTTGCTGTAATGCGATTTAACATTGCAGCATTAAGAACGTCACACATATTACGAGTAGGCAATAAACAAACAATGTCCAACGGAAAATCATTAATAAACTGGCATAATTCGTTTAATCTGAGTTCAAACGAATCCCCAGTAAAAGATATTTTTCTATTCTCAAGAATCTCGCAATCAGGTTTTGTCACAACACCAATTCGAATTTTTGACAGTAACTGTCGATAAGAATCATCCCCTTGCTGACGCATGTTGATCGTTAACTCATCATAATCAAATAGTGTAGTCCATAAATTAACAGCAATTAAAGAACCGACATATTTGTTAATTTTATCATTTGATAATTGTACAAAAATTGGGTCTTCGTGTACAGGGGGTAATTGAAGCAGATCACCAAATAAAAGAACGTGCTTTTGACCAAACCAACCGTCTTCACAATCATTCGTATCAAATATTTCAGACAATCGGAAATGTATATACATAAAAGTTAAATTTGATATCATTGACACTTCATCAATTACAAAAAGAACAACATCTTTGAGATTTGCTCGTAAAACTTTTAATACATGATCAGATAATTGTTTGTACTTTGGCGTTAGACCATGTTCAACGGGTAATTGAAGCAATCTATGAATTGTCAAACCGTCTATATTAAACGCTGCTATACCAGTAGGTGCCGCTATAGCGGTATCTTTATTGAGATTTTGTTTTATCCAACACTTAATGGTTTTAATTAAAAAACTCTTTCCCGTTCCACCTTCTCCGCTAACAAACAATCGTAATATCGAATTATCTGACCTTACAGTATCAATAACTCTGTGGAATACTCCTTTTTGGTCGGCATTTAATTTTGCTATCATTTCAGACACATCAATTTTTTCATCCATTTTATTACCAAGATCCCTAAAATCTTGCATTGCTTCACCAGCTTCTACATTTTGAGCTCCTATCGGATTGTCAGGGTCATCCTGAGACACGTTTTTTTGTAATTCTTCATCTAATTGCCGAACTAACTCTTGCGCAGTTTCAAATGCTTTTTTCAATTCTTCTAGTTTTTCGTGATATTGTAATGCTTTCGTAAGATGTAGTTTTACGTTATGAAATGCTTCCATATAAGCCCTGATAACCATCTGACGCCAATCTGACATCAGATTGGTAGCAGAGTCTGGCATGAGAGCGCAGAATCTGACGTCAGATCCGTAGTCGTCTGTGTCCGCATTTGGCTGCGTTCTGAGGTACAGAATCTGATGTCAGATTCTGATGTCAGATCGGCAGCAGATGGACAGCAGATTCTGCCGTCTGCTAGGCACAGCCAACAGCGCCATCTGAGGTCCAGAATTAACATACAATTCCCTACGCGTGACGTCACATGGCCGCCCCTACGCGTGACGTCACACTAGGTGTATCCCCACCCTTTCTACTGCTCGTAGAGAAGTTTTGGAGCAGATTCTAAGATTCTGCTCGCAGGTTATATGAGCCGCAGTTTATTAAATAAGTTCTTTATTTTTTTTTATAAAGGTATGTGTTTATTCTTTAATATTACAAGTACAAAATATATATAAGTGGCACATATATTAACATTTAATATTTACATTTGGAAATGGTGATTCTAGATGCAAACATAAGCCAATTTTCCCGAGAACGAACTTTTATTCTACATTACATTTTTATTTATATAGATTTTCGACTTATTGTTTTTGCATAGAATCACCATATCCCTGCTTCTGTTAACTCTGAAAAGAAATACAACATTAGTATAAAATTGAAACGATACTGGGAATGTACCGATGAATATTTTATTAAACGTTAAGTACTTTATTTCAGTGATGCTAAAGTAAAGTGAGCACTGAAAAGTACTGTTTGGTTTAGTACGTTTTAAAAGACTGGCGCTGAAAAGTGCCGATTATTGTTCCTTGTGAACGTCGAGAGGTTGTTCCCGTTGGACTCGATTAAAATGGGCACTGAAAAGTACCGTTTGGTCTCTTCGCCACTGTAAAAGGAGACACATCTCAACTTTTAATGGGCATATTTCGTGAAATAAAACATCTGCCACAGTTCTTCAGACGTCATCAGCTTCTTCTTCGGGCTGCTGGTCGCTCCAAAACTCGCGGCGCCTTTGCAAGGCACTTGGGGGGGCTGCTGTCGCCCGTGGACCACACCTCCTGCTGCGTACTCTTTCTTTCGCGGTCCGCAGTGCCCGCTGCATATATAGTTGAAAGTCCGATCGGAGGGGCTTGTTGAAATGCGGGTTCCCAGACACCGCTTCTGAAAAAGTAATGCACGCAAAGTACATTAGTATAATTATTTATAAAAACATGAATATGCTTATTGCTTCGTACCGTAAATCGCCATAGTAATACGGGCGTTGTACAACGGCCGTTGTCCCGTTCGGCCGAACCACGTGAAGGCCGTTGTCACGTCGTCGACAAGTGCCTCCTTCATACAAAAATCGACCGCGGCCTTCAGGCTGAACCCACCCACGTATTTTAAATATTGGACCTAAACAAAGTAAGTAAATATTGATGTAAGTATGTATTATATAAAAGTAAATAAAAGCATAATTTCGCTTTCACTTACAACATTGGAATATGTTTGGTCGTCGATGGTCTCGAAACAGTCCACCTCCTCCGGTGACGAGAGAGGAATGATCGCTGGTTTCCTTGGTGGACCGTTACGGGTGAGTTGCACACATTGGAGAACATTCTCCAATAAAGTATTCATTCTTCTGCAAGCAGAATGGATGGAGGCGTAACGTATTAATAAACACGATAACATGCAATACTTACCTTAGCTCCGTCTCGACGCTCGCCGTGCGGTCTTCCAGGCTCCTGCGAACATGAACATTTATAATAGAAAACGTCACACTATCAATATTTTTATAACAAAAAAAAGAAACATGTAAATTTACCTATTAGCAGGAGGTTGTATGTGCACTGTATGGTGCTGAAACGGCTCATTCTGAATGACCGTGGCGCGTGCAGAGGACGTCCCTGGATCGTGATGATCCCTTATTGTTGCGAGGACAGGAGCACTGGCAGCAGCAGGACTATTCTGCAACATAAGAACGTTACTCGGATTAGTCGTAGAAAAATCCTTTGACGTTGGTAGATAATTATTTGATTCCTGCAGGATTGTCCTCAAATCCTGGATATCCTGATCGATGCTTTGCTTCGGCATGGCTGACGTCTTCTTTCTTGGAGGTTCCTCCTCCGAAGAAGTCGTCTGATACCTCGCTGGTTTGGCGACCACACGCTTCTCTCGCTGCGACATGTTTGGTAAACCTGTGAGTAAAAGTACATATTACAATTCTTAGCAAAGGTGTGTTGGCTGTTTTTCCTATTTTACATGCATACATGCAATATTAACCGAACCCAGGTAATGTATTACTCAATAATTCGAGTGTAACTCGACAAAGGCTATAACAGTAGAAAATGTAAAAAAGTGACCCATGAAGAAATATTCGAACCAAACGATAAAATAACTCATCAACAGAGATTAACAAGGATACGTGTAAATATAATATTACTTATGAAGAGCAATACAAAAGGAAAGTATAATACAAAAGAAGAAAATGTAAATATTATAGAGCATGCCCCTCACCAGAAAATAGTCGTAACTTACCAAAAACAAGAGACGAGGCTAGAAATGGAAGATTTTTTTTTTTTTTTTTTTTACATGGTGGAAATCCCTAACGGATACCTCACCCCCATGGCAGGGGTGAGATTATGTGGGGTTTGCACCCACTAAAACCACCATGGTGACCGCCTGACGCGAGAAGCTACACGAGGGAGTGGGACTGACAGCGAGATACATCCAGCGAAAATAAAAGTGGAAGAATTTAAATACTATGGATCCTACGGCTTCTCGCTGTGCGTAATAACAGCAACGATATACCTACGGGGTTCTAAGAGGTTTGTGTCAGTGGACATACTACAGCGAAAAGGCATTCTATAACATTTGCCACGAACCTGATCGGGGGAGATATATAAAATTTCATGGCTCAATGTGGCGCATTTATATATGCCAAGAGCCGAAGACTCTATGCCGACATCATAAAAATTATCGACTTCTAAAAATTTTTTGATACCCAAACGATACGAGTCATTGTCCATGCCAATAGTGAAAATTATGCAGATCGAGCCATCGTCTGAGATGCAACAATTATCGCGTACATTTGTGCCTAGAGATATGTTATTAAATTCTATCTTACGGTACTGAGAACAATTGGTGTCATTCGTAAGGGGTCTAGATACACGAATAGAAAAATCGACATTACGATGAATGTTTGTGCCATGTGATTGTATCTCCCTCATCCTGTTGGAAAATTGTTGGAGAGGAAGAGATGGCTTATTAAGAAATTTTTTAAAAATGGACATGTTGTTTTCATAGGGAAAAGCAGAACATGAATCTAAATTACCAAAACGTCTGGCATCGTTGGTTAAGTGAAGAAGACCATGGACGTTATAACTATTAAAAGTTGGGCCATATAGGTTTTCGGTACGAAGAACAAATTTCTGTAAAGCTGACTCTGCGAATCTCAAGTGGGGGCTCGATGGAGATTCTGCAACCAAAATTCTTATGGCCGCATGTAAAATTAAGAAGTGCTTGTATATTTCATCGTTGAGTACACCATACAGTACAACCGGCCCTGTATATAGAAGGAACTGACGAAACTCGGTCGCCTTATATTTACAATATTCCTCAATAGCTCTGGGACGTCTGGCAAAGTCCAAGGGACAATATCTTGCGAGATTGTTGAGTCTCGTAGATATCACAGAAATATTCAGTGCGGGCAATTTTGACAAAAATGTAAAGCTTCCAGATACCCACGCGGACAAAAGTTTCTTCATTACGCCCAAGCATACAAGGTGCATATACTCGAACGGAACTTGGGAAACCATTCCTATCGGTAGCGATGCCAATGGGCTTGGACCTTCTTTGTGATGGTTCTCGTGTAACCGTTTAGGGTATTCCTCATCGGTACGAGGAGAATCATCTATACCATCGAAGGCATAATGCTTACCGTTCAGGGTACCAGAAACCATACATTTGGAACAGGGATATTGAGACATATGCCCAAAATGATTCAACACAAATGCTCGAGCTGGTGCGTCAGCTATGAAACATCTCAGACGTATGGGCAACTTACTGCCATGAAAATTTATACCTCCGTTGGACATGATGGCTTTGACGTTTGCAATAAATTTCTCAAAAAAAATATTGGGATCGTGTGGTTTATGGCGACCTTTATAGATTCCTACCACTATTGGCTTTATACGGGGAATATTTGAAATCCTACATTGGATGGGCCAGAACTGAATGGAACCTTTGTCCACACGACATCCGTCGGTATGAAAATCTAATTCTAACTCTCTAACAAAAGATACGGACAAAGGGAGACTTTTAACAATTTCTGTTTCCAGATCGAAATGAATGTATTCTCCTGGTTCCACGACGAATGTAACAGCAGGATTACGTGGCGTATCGAGAAGTGTTCTAACATCCTGAGGCAACTGGGAAAAACAGGAATGCGTTCGAAGGAGAGATAATATATTATTTCCTTGAACGTGTGTTAAATTGCTGTCTACGAAACAAGACGCTAAACGTTGGCGAAAAGATGGCTCGGAGAAAGTATCACAGGACAATGAAACTGTATCATGAATTGAAGAAACGCGTGACGTGGAAGTAGAAGGACCGGCGTCTTCTACATTGATATCGCGCCTAACACTGAATCTATCCGGGATAAAATTAATAGGAACGGACGAACTACAACCTGCAGATGTGCTAGCAGCATCTCGCACGTTAGAAGTATTATCCGCTACTCTACGAACGGTGTTAAATTCAGGACGGTATCGCGCGCGTAACTTTTCTCGCATCTCGCGTATAACCCTCCTTTTTTGCCTCGCCGACAATGCGTGTCCGGGTTTCCGCGACGTAGACAACTTGAAACGATTAAATTCCATAATTACTTACGTCTTGCGGATGTCTCGGGATGATATTCGTACTTTTTAATGCTCTGGAAATTCTTCGGATCTGCCGTCGATGACTGCCACCTCAGAATGAACGAGAATTCGAAACAAACGCGAACTGGGAAGTAGAGTCTCGACCAATCACGAATGACCGCAAGGCGGCGCAGCCAATCCGAGCGTAGTCCAGTGTACCGCCAAAATATTACCTCGTGGTACCCTTTATTCGACGTGGTACCCTTTGTGCTGAAAAAAAAGCGCTCGGATTGGCTGAGCCGCCTTGCGGTCATTCGTGATTGGTCGGGACTCTACTTCCCAGTTCGCGTTTGTTTCGAATTCTCGTTCATTCTGAGGTGGCAGTCATCGACGGCAGATCCGAAGAATTTCCAGAGCATTAAAAAGTACGAATATCATCCCGAGACATCCGCAAGACGTAAGTAATTATGGAATTTAATCGTTTCAAGTTGTCTACGTCGCGGAAACCCGGACACGCATTGTCGGCGAGGCAAAAAAGGAGGGTTATACGCGAGATGCGAGAAAAGTTACGCGCGCGATACCGTCCTGAATTTAACACCGTTCGTAGAGTAGCGGATAATACTTCTAACGTGCGAGATGCTGCTAGCACATCTGCAGGTTGTAGTTCGTCCGTTCCTATTAATTTTATCCCGGATAGATTCAGTGTTAGGCGCGATATCAATGTAGAAGACGCCGGTCCTTCTACTTCCACGTCACGCGTTTCTTCAATTCATGATACAGTTTCATTGTCCTGTGATACTTTCTCCGAGCCATCTTTTCGCCAACGTTTAGCGTCTTGTTTCGTAGACAGCAATTTAACACACGTTCAAGGAAATAATATATTATCTCTCCTTCGAACGCATTCCTGTTTTTCCCAGTTGCCTCAGGATGTTAGAACACTTCTCGATACGCCACGTAATCCTGCTGTTACATTCGTCGTGGAACCAGGAGAATACATTCATTTCGATCTGGAAACAGAAATTGTTAAAAGTCTCCCTTTGTCCGTATCTTTTGTTAGAGAGTTAGAATTAGATTTTCATACCGACGGATGTCGTGTGGACAAAGGTTCCATTCAGTTCTGGCCCATCCAATGTAGGATTTCAAATATTCCCCGTATAAAGCCAATAGTGGTAGGAATCTATAAAGGTCGCCATAAACCACACGATCCCAATATTTTTTTTGAGAAATTTATTGCAAACGTCAAAGCCATCATGTCCAACGGAGGTATAAATTTTCATGGCAGTAAGTTGCCCATACGTCTGAGATGTTTCATAGCTGACGCACCAGCTCGAGCATTTGTGTTGAATCATTTTGGGCATATGTCTCAATATCCCTGTTCCAAATGTATGGTTTCTGGTACCCTGAACGGTAAGCATTATGCCTTCGATGGTATAGATGATTCTCCTCGTACCGATGAGGAATACCCTAAACGGTTACACGAGAACCATCACAAAGAAGGTCCAAGCCCATTGGCATCGCTACCGATAGGAATGGTTTCCCAAGTTCCGTTCGAGTATATGCACCTTGTATGCTTGGGCGTAATGAAGAAACTTTTGTCCGCGTGGGTATCTGGAAGCTTTACATTTTTGTCAAAATTGCCCGCACTGAATATTTCTGTGATATCTACGAGACTCAACAATCTCGCAAGATATTGTCCCTTGGACTTTGCCAGACGTCCCAGAGCTATTGAGGAATATTGTAAATATAAGGCGACCGAGTTTCGTCAGTTCCTTCTATATACAGGGCCGGTTGTACTGTATGGTGTACTCAACGATGAAATATACAAGCACTTCTTAATTTTACATGCGGCCATAAGAATTTTGGTTGCAGAATCTCCATCGAGCCCCCACTTGAGATTCGCAGAGTCAGCTTTACAGAAATTTGTTCTTCGTACCGAAAACCTATATGGCCCAACTTTTAATAGTTATAACGTCCATGGTCTTCTTCACTTAACCAACGATGTCAGACGTTTTGGTAATTTAGATTCATGTTCTGCTTTTCCCTATGAAAACAGCATGTCCATTTTTAAAAAATTTCTTAATAAGCCATCTCTTCCTCTCCAACAATTTTCCAACAGGATGAGGGAGATACAATCACATGGCACAAACATTCATCGTAATGTCGATTTTTCTATTCGTGTATCTAGACCCCTTACGAATGACACCAATTGTTCTCAGTACCGTAAGATAGAATTTAATAACATATCTCTAGGCACAAATGTACGCGATAATTGTTGCATCTCAGACGATGGCTCGATCTGCATAATTTTCACTATTGGCATGGACAATGACTCGTATCGTTTGGGTATCAAAAAATTTTTAGAAGTCGATAATTTTTATGATGTCGGCATAGAGTCTTCGGCTCTTGGCATATATAAATGCGCCACATTGAGCCATGAAATTTTATATATCTCCCCCGATCAGGTTCGTGGCAAATGTTATAGAATGCCTTTTCGCTGTAGTATGTCCACTGACACAAACCTCTTAGAACCCCGTAGGTATATCGTTGCTGTTATTACGCACAGCGAGAAGCCGTAGGATCCATAGTATTTAAATTCTTCCACTTTTATTTTCGCTGGATGTATCTCGCTGTCAGTCCCACTCCCTCGTGTAGCTTCTCGCGTCAGGCGGTCACCATGGTGGTTTTAGTGGGTGCAAGCCCCACATAATCTCACCCCTGCCATGGGGGTGAGGTATCCGTTAGGGATTTCCACCATGTAAAAAAAAAAAAAAAAAAAATCTTCCATTTCTAGCCTCGTCTCTTGTTTTTGGTAAGTTACGACTATTTTCTGGTGAGGGGCATGCTCTATAATATTTACATTTTCTTCTTTTGTATTATACTTTCCTTTTGTATTGCTCTTCATAAGTAATATTATATTTACACGTATCCTTGTTAATCTCTGTTGATGAGTTATTTTATCGTTTGGTTCGAATATTTCTTCATGGGTCACTTTTTTACATTTTCTACTGTTATAGCCTTTGTCGAGTTACACTCGAATTATTGAGTAATACATTACCTGGGTTCGGTTAATATTGCATGTATGCATGTAAAATAGGAAAAACAGCCAACACACCTTTGCTAAGAATTGTAATATGTACTTTTACTCACAGGTTTACCAAACATGTCGCAGCGAGAGAAGCGTGTGGTCGCCAAACCAGCGAGGTATCAGACGACTTCTTCGGAGGAGGAACCTCCAAGAAAGAAGACGTCAGCCATGCCGAAGCAAAGCATCGATCAGGATATCCAGGATTTGAGGACAATCCTGCAGGAATCAAATAATTATCTACCAACGTCAAAGGATTTTTCTACGACTAATCCGAGTAACGTTCTTATGTTGCAGAATAGTCCTGCTGCTGCCAGTGCTCCTGTCCTCGCAACAATAAGGGATCATCACGATCCAGGGACGTCCTCTGCACGCGCCACGGTAAATTTCCTAGGTTTTTCATACATTTCGTATTGGCGCCACCTGGTGGATGTTGGATTTTTAAGATACTTTGGGCCCGCGTTGGTATTTGGGGCCCATGTCGATAAATTTCCTAGGTTTTTCATACATTTCGTATTGGCGCCACCTGGTGGATGTTGGATTTTTAAGATACTGTTACGATTTTGGTTGGGCATAGTATAAGTTTACTGAACAGCAATGATAACAGAACATGAACATGGGGGGATAACAAGGAAAGTAAGAACGGTAACGAATACAATCAGTAATTAGCGTAATAGGATAACGAGACGTCTGCTGGCAATGGCGGCTGACTATCGAATGACAGCTTGACAGGCGATCGATCCGATCGCCTTCTTCTCGCTGTCTCTTGTCCCGCTCGCGAGCACCAGTGAGCCTTGGATTCCCATCCAAGGGGTGTTCGCAACACTGCTCCCCCCTCTGGAGAAGCGGTCGTCCCGGCCGCTGCAGTCCCTTCATCTCCTGCAGCCGTACCCTGGTCCGGAAGGGTGGAAAGGACGCCGTGTGGCCCCTTCCGTCCGCTGCCTCGGCATTCGCCTTCCCGCCCAGGGGAAAAACCACTCAAAAAACCCTGGACAAGGCGTGGGTACGTGGGTCTTCGCGCCTCCGCCCTCCACTTGCGTCTTCAAACTTGCGTACTTCTTTCTTGCGCGGTCTTCCTCTTCTCCGACGGCGCATCTTCTTCGTGGGCAGAGACGGGTGAGGCTTCCTGTTCTTTCGGGGGCCGGGACTCCTCGTTCCTTTAGCCGTCGGGAGGCACGGCGTGTCTCGTGCGACGACTCGGCAGTCCAGGTTCCCTCGAGGCGGTTCCTCCGGGGCTCCAACGGCGAAATCCCGCGACGCTCCGGATCATCCCTAGGCAGTTCCGCTCCGTCCGTCGCCCCTCAGCGGTCCGGCCGGTCCCACGCTGCATCCCGGCTCGCCCTCGACTGCATCCAGATCCGTCCTCGACTGCATCCAGATCTGTCCTCGACTGCATCCAGATCCTGCGCGTCCCTTCGCTCCTCGAAGTTCCAATTCCTAGATTGTTCATAGAAGAAGAGTGTGTGGGATATGAAACATAAGTGCTAGGATCCACGGACTTCACAATTGAAGTGGCTTCAGTGCATATCTTTTCCTGGTCAAACATATCTTTCTTTATGGAGTTGGTTACTGTCCTATTAGATCTCTTGACATAGTGGAATATAGTTCTTGGTGTCTCCACAGTTGTTGACACTAATGATCCTATTTCTCTGGAGTAAGATATTTCTTCAGTAGAGGGGGCACAAAAAGGGTTAGTGGGGTCCAGCACTTTGTTCAAATAGGCTTTGTCAAAATCAGTAGTTGCTTTTGACTCTCTCAGAGAAACTTCTTCTAAATGAGAGTTACAGGAATTCCACGGATTTGTGCCTCCATCTGACAAAAGCAGTACCTCCTTATTTATGTCTGGTCTCTTGAGTGGATTCTCTTCTATCCTCCATAGACGCCTTACTCCATCAATCCCAAGGATTATTCTTGCTGTAGCCCCCAAATGGTTCATTGTCAAAGTGGAAATTGCAGTGGAAGTGCCTTTAGCGATGGAGTAGAAATCATCAGGGGGATTCTTGCCTTGTGGTCTAATTGCACTTATCTCAACACCAAACTGTGAAATGAATATCCCATCCACATACCATGATGTATACTCGGCATAACCACTTTGAAAGAAGAAAGTCTTTTGATCGCTTAAATTAATGCCCATAATTGACAAATTCTTTCTATTTCTGATTATACAATGAGAGAGATTGATTGGATCAGCCCCTATATATAAGGAAGTGGAGTCATCACTTGATCTCAAGGTGGAAATAGACATTAATGATTTGTCCATCTCATAAGCTACTGGAAGCAGTCCTAAAGTTGTTGATCCAGCATTGAGCATTCCCATTAACATTCCTGGACTAGCCCCTAAGTAATTTTCCTTATCAATTAGATGCCTCAATTTAGAGAGCCATTTCTGAGTAGCTGGATTAAACTCCCCAATGTCTGAGCTAAACCAGTTGAGTCTTTTATATGTTCCAATTCCCGTTGCTATAGGCCCCTCACCCATTTGTATTCTTTTTATTGACTTTAAAAATTCCCAGCAACCGCTATCTCAGAGAATAATGAACCTTCTTCAGATACAGGTGGTAACCCATATTCTCTTCTAATTTGCTTATCAAAGAAGGTTTTATGCATGATTGCAAAGGCAGCAGGAGCTAAACATTCGTTCCATTTTGTGGCATCTTCAGTCCCTTGGGCTTTGATTGAGCTACCTGTATGTAAAAGGGTTGCTGCATTCAGAGTACTGGTTATCTTCAATTTCTTTTCCTCTCCTCCAATATATATTCTTACATAGAATATAAATTGTTGCGTCTTCATTAACGACGTTTCTGATGTTTTCTAGTATTGTCTTTTCCTGCTCTACGCCGATGACCTGAAGATATTTAAAAGAGTTGCGAGTAGTGAGGATGTTAATCTTGTACAGGACGATCTTAATAGGCTGTGTGACTGGTGTGGGGATAACGAAATGTCACTGAATGTCTCCAAGTGTCACGTTTTACATTTTTCTCGTAAAAAATGTTTGCAATATAATGAGTATTCACTTAATGGTGCCTTAGTTGACTCTATCGTTAGTATTCGAGACCTTGGAGTTACATTCTGTTCTTCGTTGTCCTTTTCCCAGCACTACTATAATGTAAGAAATCAAGCGGCTAGAATGCTTGGGTTCATCACGCGTGCATCGGCCGATTTCGTTAATCCCGGTACCTTAATAACCCTGTACAATGCATTGGTCGTCCCACACTTACTGTACGCGTCTCCTGTCTGGAATCCTTATCAGGATAAATACATTAGATTATTGGAAGGCATCCAGCATAGATTCTTACGACTGCTGTCTTTTAAACTCGGCACTCCGATGTCTCGACTATGCCATGAATATAGCTCTATTCTGGAAGTCAGCGGTCTTCTCACATTGGAAAATCGTCGTTGTATATCCGATCTTACTTGCCTTTTTGGTATTATTAACGGCTACACTGACTCTGCGGACATTTTAGCTCTGGTCAACCTTTATGCGCCTATTGTTTCTATTAGATCACCTTCACTTTTTTACATATCGGCACACAACACCTCGTATGGAATGAATAACTCCATTGATAGGATATGCAAGTTAGCGAACCTGTATAGCGCACATATTGATTTTTTTAGTGGCACATTGGCCACCTGCAAACATCGTTTGCGGGCTTTGGCTCGCTTGAACGTCTTTTTACACAACCAGTAATTTCTTATTTTTTAAATTTGGTTGTATTAGCTATTAAGTTTCATTATTTTCCTGTACTATTGTTTATGTACGTTATGTTGTCATTTTTTCTTTTTTTTTTTTTACTTTATGAATAATCATTATAAACTAAAGGGTCTTTACCCGTGGAAGTAATTAAATAAATAAATAAATAAATAAATAAATAAATAAAACTAGAATAGAAAATATAAAAATAGAAAAATATAAAAAAATATAAACTATTCTAAGGAGGAAGGTGGCGAGTGGGATGATGGGGGCGACGGAGGTGATGGGGGCGACAGAGGTGATGGGGGCGATAGCGGCGAAGGCGGTGGTGACGGCTGCGGCGAGCCCCAATCGCTGTACCAGGTGGGCGACGGTGCCTAGAACACACACAAACACCGATATAATATTAGTATATCAAACATATTAAACATGAAGCACACAAAACAATGTATTGTACTACATACCTGTGGTGATGGCGATGGTGACGAGGAGGGCGGCGGCGGCGATGGCGGCGGCGGCGATGGCGGCGGTGACGGCTGTGGGGACTGCGGCGGCGACGGCTGCGGCGACCCCCAGTCGCTCGACCACGTCGGTGACGGTGGTGGCGAGTTCTAAAAAGATAGAAACCCACGATATAATATTTACACGACCGCCTGATTTAATGTCACTCGATTTAAAAGGTTAAACGCGATAAATGTTAAAAATATTGATATGTACATACCGCGGGGTCGCACTACGGGGCAATCCGTCAATGTCCCAGTATTGGTTGAAAACTTGTACGTTCAAATTCGACTGTCACCTGTCACAGTTTGAATGCAACTGGTCTCGCTACATCTCCTGGCCCTCCGATCATGAAATGAAGAAGTGTGTAGCTTGCAAAGTAAGATGCCTTTGTTCTTCACCATCTTCATCACAAGCCACCTGCATTTTCGCTGACCACCCTCTCCTTATTCATACACGTCTTCTTCCCCTTCTTCTTTGACATATCATTCGACTAGATCACGCCACTTTCAACGTGAATCGAACGTGTAATGAACCACTTCGAACATGTATCGAACGTCAATCGTACCTGTTCGAACGTGTATGGTACCACTTCGAACATGTATTGGACGTGTAATGAACCACTTCTAAATAATTACAACTATTCTCTTAATCTAGCATACATCACATGTAGGAGATCAGGTTGGGGAAGGGTGAAAAAAACATTTTCATATACAGTAAAAAATTGATTATATGAGCGGGCAAAGTTTTGAGCGGGACACAAAAATTGAAATGATTTTTCACTATTAGCCCATCGCGTCGTTTCAAACCCCATCCGGCATTCTCCATATTTTTGTCTTCGTCAGATGTCAGCGATACAGTTTTTAAGCGTGCTAGTTATTCCAACGTTTCTGTTGTGATCAATCTCCACGCCATTCAGCTCGTATCACATCTCATCGAATAAGAACGCCACGCAATTATTTCCCAACATCACCGTTAACGCATCATTTGCCTTATTTATCTTCAATTTCCCCTCCACATAGAGGAAACTTTCACACGGCAATGTGTATAAATCCTGCATAACGCGCATTTACTGAACAACAACAATAACAGAACATTAACTAGGGGGTAACAAGGCCAATACAAGAACGGGTAACGAATACAATCAGTAAGCGTAATAGGATATCGAGACGTCTGCTGGCAATGGCGGCTGACTATCGAATGACAGCTTGACAGGCGATCGATCCGATCGCCTTCTTCTCGCTGTCTCTTGTCCCGCTCGCGAGCACCAGTGAGCCTTGGATTCCCATCCAAGGGGTGTTCGCAACAATATTAATTGGATCGTCCGATTCGTGCCACCGGCCTGGATCTAATACCCGATTCGTCGAGAACCCCAATAGCGATCCAATGTTATTAGGCTT